>OY829326.1:68901700-69495034 GCA_963691655.1 Toxonevra muliebris
TCTTTTAGTTTTTCGGACTATGTAAAACTAAAATTGAATCTTGATTATGTGCGAAGAAAATTAAGAAAGTTCTTTTGGAGTTTTCATTTCGTCTTTGGCGACACAAACAACCGAAAAACACAAAACAAAAAAAAGAGTCAGAAGGAGTTGTGCATTTTAAATTTATGCTTTTACGAGCCAAACATTCACAGGCGCACAAACGCACGCTCCCACAAAGCGAGAAAGGCAGCGCAGCATTAAAAAGTTTGTTTGAAAGTAAATGTAAGTAGTAATTGGAATATTTGCTGCTGCTTTTCTAAAGCACAAAAGCGAAAATCTTTTGCATTTATAATGAAATTATTTTTATTTTTTTTTTTTGTGTGTAAGTTTTTACTTTTTCATTTAGGCAAAGAAGACAGAGAGGGTTAGCTCAAAAATTAATGCAACTAGGTATATTTACATACCATGAGTTTGGTTTATTTTGACTAAGTACTGCGACTTCAAACATGTACAAAGGGCCCCAAAAAGCAGTTGCAGGAGCTTGGGAGGCTTTCACCTCATCCAAAACGAGGAAAATCCTTTTTTGAATTTTAAGACTACATGCAAAAATCGATATTACAAAAAACTGAAAATAAAATTTGAATGTAATTAAATAATTCGCTCTCTGATAATTCCAACAAAATACTTATCTGATGTCCATTCCGATTTTAGTTGATCACATCAAGTTTTTGGTCCTACATAAATAGCTTTTTTGATGTGTAAACATTTTAGCTCACGGTATGGGCAAAATTTCAAATGTGTAAAATGTAAGAATAACTGTAACGTAAGATGTAAGATAACTGTAACGTCCAGTTCCCCTCTCGGTCACACTACTGCGCGGCATGACTGTGCTACTCTAACCAATAAAGAGAAAAGAAGAAGAGAGGGAGAAATTAAACTACGAGCGGAGTTTGTTTGTTATGTTTCGATCAATTTACTCACACATACAAACGAAACATACGAAAACAAAATATGTGTGTACATTTATTCGTGGCAGAATTATTTGTTGGTGTTAAACGCGTGGAGATCGACTATGCCCACGGTTGCCACTTTGGTACAATTCTACCAAAACTGGTAATTTTTTTTTCCATTTTTCTGCGCTTTATACATTGGTACATGTTTTTAAAATTTGGTACATTCTGTGGACAAAGTTAGCTTTCATAGTAATTAAGAATTGGAAACTTATTTTCAAAATACTTTAAAAATTAGAAAATTGTTCAGACTTAGTACTTTTTTGGCAAAAAGTAAGTTGTATTAAAAATGGAATAGACGAAATGTGGTTTGAAGAATTGACTAAATTTATTTTCATGTTAATGAGCCTTCCTCATAGCTCAGCTAATGCTGAAAGAAAATTTTTTAACTTTAGTCTAATAAAAAAAAAAAAAACAATTAAGGAATAAATTAGAATTTAATATAATGTTATATAAAAAACTGACAAAAAGTTTTTAATAAAGTTATTTATTCTACATGGAAAAAAAATGGTACATTTTTCCCCCATTTGGTACATTTTTTTGTAAATATTGGTACAAAATAAAATGAGTAAGTGGCAACCGTGACTATACCATACAAGCATAGAAGTCGCCGTAGCAAACACAGGTATTTGAAAGGCTTTGCATTCGATTAGTTAGATTGGATTAAAATTAAATATTTTTTAAAATATAAAAACAATACAAAATGATAAGGAATAAAGAATCTAGGTTTCAATAAATGTATAAACAAAATGTAGTGACAATGATAGCAAACCACGGCATTATAAAAAATTTGGTTTGTACATTAACCTTAGAAAGGCAACATTTGTTTTATCTATGTAAATAGCAAAAATGTTAAACAGAAAAAATCAAACTTATTTATTATAAAATCACTTATTTACTTCAATAAAAATACATTGTTTCTTATTTTTATTAAATGCATTGAAGACAAATCTCTTTGCGGTGTTTTTCAAAGGTAGTGGGGTGACTGGCCACCCCTGTTGCCTTTCTAAGGTTAAATGTGGAAAGCATTTATCGTCGCCTGAGGATTAATTTGGCGTATGTGTGTACAAATTCATATACCTATACACCAAATCAATTCTCAGGCGACGTTATGTAAAATTTTCACATCTAATAAAATTTCAAATTGACAGGAAGAAAAACTTAAAGCGCGGAAAAACGATGCAATTGCAGCTGCGTATATGAGAGCATATAGTGCCCGATGCATTGAGTAAAAGAAAAATAATGCAACTACAACATATCAGCCCTATTCACGATTTGGTGCAATTGCAAAATATTTCTGCTATCACAACAACAAATATATGCGATATGGAATAAAAATTTGCATTTGCAATGTTGCAAGACCATTTGCAATTTATGGTGAATTGGGCTATTATATATAAAAGATAATGATATCTAATAAATTTTTAAGTCTATAAGAGAATTGTTTTAACTTGAATTATTTACTTAAGCATATAGATTATACATCAAATCCCTATATATGGCTATACATATGTGAGCTTATGTATATGACGTTCAGTTGATTTAACTGTTTACACATCAAATATCTTACGTGCCTTGCACGCATCCATTTTTTTTCTTTTATACACTTAAATAAATTATTCTTAATTATGCAATTTAAATTTACGATTTTTTTAAAATATTAAAAATGTTTATTACTATTTTCTGTTTTTTTGGTTTTTTAAAACTAATTTAAAAATTATTTAGTCTTCAACTTATGCCTTTGGTATTTGAAAGTTTCTTTTATATTCAATGTAGTATTTTTGTTTGTTTATTTTTGTTTTCTTGGTTTGTTCGTTATAAATAAGCTTCCCATAATTTTTCCGGTGTAATTCCTGACTCTAGTCAAAATGTCAAATTAACTCTTCAAACATAAAATAAAAAATGCTGAAGTACAAAAAAAATAATTCATGTATTTAACAAACAAAAAATAAGACAAAACCACATGCAAATGTAGGAACATAATTTTATTAAACTAAAAAAATAGCACAACTCATGGGTTTAAAAAACAAAAAAATTTGCTTTTAATCCCCGATGAAGAGGGCTATCCAAAGGCTGTCTGGGAAACATATCGGAGCTTTAACTGAAAGAAGTTTGATAATCAAGAAAGACAGCATCCTGAACCGATGAACAACATGCAGCTAAAGTTTAGTTTTGAAAAACGATTTAAAACAGAACCTACTAATAAAAAGAAATGGGAAGGTATATCTAAACCGAATAAGATAGACCAGCATCTGACAAACTGGTGCAGAGACAGTTATATAACTGAAGAAGGACTAGTGCAGGAGTATCTGGGCAAATGATCAAATACTCTGAGCCCATGGAAAGGTATGTATGCAGTGGCGGTTCAAGGATTTGGGTTTGGGGAGGGCTGAATTTACTATCCACGAATCGACCCATTTTTTGAGTTCTTCGAAAGAACGGAAGTGCTGTTCAGCTAGGCCATGTGTCATCGATCAGAAGGAGCAATGTCTGGAGAATACGGCGGGTGGGGTAGCACTTCCCATTTAAGCGTTTCCAAGTATGTTTTTACTTGCCTTGCAACATGCGGCCGAGCATTGTCGTGCTGAAGAATAACTTTGCCGTGTCTATTCTCATATTCTGGCCTCTCATCCTTTAATGCTCGGCTCAAACGCATCAATCGTAGTCGGTAGCGGTCGCCAGTGATCGTTTCATTCGGTTTCAACAGCTCATAATACACGATACCTTTCATATCTCACCAAATACACAGCATGAGCTTGGATCCATGGATGTTCGGCTTTGCCGTTGATGTTGATGCATGTCCGGGCGGTCCCAATGATTTTTTACGCTTTGGGTTATCGTAACGTATCCACTTTTCATCGCCAGTCACAATACGATGCAGAAAACCCTTTCTTTTCTGTCGTTCAATCAGCAGTTCACATGTGAAAAATCGTCGTTCGACGTCTCTCAGCTTCAATTCGTACGGCACCCAATTTTCTTGCTTTTGAATCATTCTCTATGCTTTTAATCGTTTAGAAATGGTTGATTGATCAACTCCTAATGATTCTGCAAGTTCTTGTTGCGTTTGACATGAATTTTTTTCGAGTAATGCCTTCAATTCTTCATCTTCGAACTTTTTCGGGCCGCCTGAACGTTCCCTGTCTTTAACATCAAAATGACCACTTTTGAAACGGGCATACCACACCTGACACATTCTAACGTCTATAGCATAGTCAGGATAAGCTTCAGTGAGTAAACGATGTGCTTCAGTTGCGTTTTTCTTTAAATGGAAGAAGCAAATTAAAACTTCCCGCAAATGTTGTTTTGTTGGCACGAAATTTTGTAAAATTATGAAAATTATTTGACAGATCAATTCTTATAGTATTTTTGGCGCTCTTCGAGATAGAATAGCTGTCAATGTCAAAAAAATGGCGCATATGATAGATATGAAGTTAGTCACAATTACGCGTTTATACATCTATACTCCCGTAAATTAAAAAAATAAATATTAAAGGAGCAATTTTAGATCAAAATGAGACCAAATTCGGTTCAAAACCTTGATTAAAAAGAACAATATTCAGGCCATGACTCGGACCAAAATTCCGAAAAAAATCGATCAAAATGAGGCCAAATTCAGTTCAAAACACAAACTAATAGTTAGACAAAACTTTAGGCCGAAAGGATGCCAAATGCCGAACGAAAGCTCAAACCAAATTCAAACCAAAAACCAGTGGATATATCTGAAAAATATTCACACCAAAAAATTTTAACTCAAAAGTAGACCAAAAGTAGACACAACTTTAGGCCGAATTTAGACAGCAAATTAAACAAAAACTTGATCAAAATTCAAGCCGAACTCAAACCAAAATTCCAGCCGAATTCAGACCAAAATTCAAAACGAAATTCAAACCAAAACTCTAATCAAAATAAAACCAATTCTGACCGAAATTTTGACCACAATACAAACTAAGAGTTAGATTAAAACTGAGAACGCCGAATACGAATTAAAAGCAAATCAAAATTTAGACCAGAAATCAGATCAAACAATGAGTAAACGCTGGTTTGAGCAAAATTTAAACCATAATTTAGACTAAGAGTTACACTGAAACTCAGACCGGACTGATCTTAAATACAGACCGAAAGCAAATCAAAATTTAGGCCAAACACGGATTGAAACTCAAACCAAATTCAAACCTAAAACAAAACAAAATTCTGACTTAAAATCACACCAGAATTCAGATCAAAAATGGACAGAAACGGTTTAACTTTTAAACCAATATTAGACTAAAATTCAGTGCAAAATTCAACCCAAAAACTAGAAAATTATCTAGCTTTCTAAAAGTAAAACATATTTGGTAAGATTGTCGGGCTCTGGCTTTCGGGCCATATTGGAATTGAAGGGAATAAAGCTGCGGACAAACTAGCAAAGAAAGAAGCATCAACTCCTTTTGTGGAGCCATTCCGCGAAATGTGGAAAAGGAACCTTCTTTTAAAGGGTCTGCGGTAAAAACAGTATATCCAACACCTTTTCCCAAATTGGTTTTCTTTGTTTTTGGTTCTCTAAAATCATGTAAGCCATGCTCGAAAGATTTCGAGCTGTCTCTATACTGGGCTATCTACAAACCGTTCCCATTGTCCCCTTTGCAACGTGACGTTCTGAAGCTCGCTGTTTTGGGGCGGTATCTCTTCTGCTGTCTTGCGGATTATATTTTAAAGCCACTTTAGCGGCATTGTCAGAAGTTTTACGCAAAGTGTAACCGAATTTTGATATTCCATATTCGGAACATTTGTTCTTGTCTGTAGCTTTTTAATTGATGTACGATTGGGTCAAAAATTCTAAAGATTTTACGAAGACATCGATTGACGAAACTACGAAGCTTTTGCGGTATTTATTCTGTTACAGCACAGGCAATAAATTTGATGCGATAAAAATTCGATGATAAGATTTTATTTAATAATGTGAAGGAACTGTTGGGCTTTTTAACTCGTTGCATCTATATCTTTTTCTGAACCTTCGCAAATTTTGAAACTCTTTTGTTTGCCCTATTGGCTGTTCATTCAGTTTAGCAGCTCGTCTGATGTGGCATATTTCTTTTGGTTTGGCAACATTAATTTGAAGCCAGACCCTTGACGATTCGTTTGCTAGATTATTTAGTCTTTCTTCCATGTTTGTACGCTTATGAGCCAGTTCGCATTTATCATCTGGCTAATTGTGCGATTCAAGCCTGTATGATGGGTATGGCGGGTTCCAAATAATTGGCTTATTTCTCGTTGGGTGCCTCTTCACTGTATCTATGACTACATTAGGGGTGACAGCAGGCTACCCTGCCGCACTTCTGAGGTTGTAACAAACGGTTCCGATAATTTCGCGTTATAAAATGGAGAATATTGCATACAACGAATCAATGATATTTTTTTCTGGCTCAGCCCATATGCATTTTAACTCATTAAGTCCTAATGATGCGTATACGCACAAAAAAGAAGTATATTTTAATGCAAATAAAGAACACGTAATCGTTATCGCAATCGTTCTTATTCGAAGAGAGAAACTTTACAAAAATGTGTTTGAAGATTTTTTGTTTTTCAACGGATTTGCTCTTGAGCTTAATGGAAGTTAGACGCTTCCTCGTAGTCTATTCATAATGGATATAGCGCTAATGGCATCTCAAGAGCTTGTTCAAAAATTATTCGAAGTGTATTTATTTGGTCAATACAATATCGGGCCGATCAGTGCCAAGCTTGCTCGTTACGTAGCCTTCCATCGATATTCAAGTAATTTTCATAAACACTTTGAAAGCGACGCACATTATTGGGATACCTCGCTAGTTATTGCAATTTAACAATGTTCCCCTGCATTCAATCGTCTGGGAACTCCTCTCTGTTCCTTCCAAATGTCAGTGAAAAGATATAGTCGCAAGTAGATACGTGTCTGTCAGCAGTAAATTCTAAAACCGACGAAAATATTTTTTTAAAATTTCTCTTATTCTTGGCGGCGTTGTTCATACCGGCAATTAAGGTACGTTGTTGAGATATATCGACTCCGCTTCATCGCTCTCTCCAAGGTTTTAATTGTTAGTCTACATTTGAGATGATGAGTTGGTGAAAATACGTTTGACATTTATTTGGAAACAAATGAACGAAACGCATTTAATGTTAGTTTGATTAGAAAACGTTACCTTTCTAGGACAAAGCAAAATTCAGAAATAACTTAAATTTTTGGGCACCTCTTAACTACACATCTCTTCTTCTGATTTTTTCGTTCGATTATATTTTCGTGGCTTTCATAAAATGTGTCACGTCTTTGTCGTAAAAATTTGATCTAATAAATCAGTGGAAAATGTTTTATGTATGCGTGTGTTTTTACCGATTTTTCTTTCTTACTGTTGTTGTTATTTCTATTGTTTTCTTTTTACGGTCACATCACTTTATTATATATGTCGTTAAGTTAATTTTGCAAATAGCACTGCACCACACTGGACCCTAGAGGAAAGTGTACATATGCACGCTTTAATTGACAGTGTAACTGCGGTTTATGAGACATGAAGTTTTTTTTAATAAACTACGAATGCGTGAGGAAAAAAGACAGTAGCAAAAAAAAGGAGTAAGCTTTTATGTAACAAATAAAATACATATGTACATATGTAAAAAAGATTGCCATGATAAATGGAATTATTTAAAGCATATTATTTAAGTTTGATAGCAAAAAAAAAAAATTGACTTAAAACTTTTCATAGATTTTACTAGGCACGACGTTACCAAAAACTATTTTTTACACAAAAATCAATTTGCAATAGTTCGTTATATCAATATATGTATATAAATCCTTAGTGTATCCTTAGTATATCCTTACAGAATACTGCATTGCCTATGGCGCCCCCATGATATCACTACAGCAGCCAGCATATCCCCACTTTGATCTCATTGCGTCAACTACCTAACGTATACACACATGAAGTAGTAGCGGCAGTGACAGTGGAAATGGAATCAGAAGTAGAGAATGAAATGAAACCCTTGTCATTCGCTATTTTATATTTTTGTGTCATAATATAGATTTTCTGCTTATATGCTTCCTTTTTATATTACTTACATACACTACAATCCATATACAGTAATCCCTGGTTAATTGGCCAAGGTGTAATTGCGTTTAGCGTTTAATTACGTTTCCCATTTTTTCCCCCCAAGAAATTTTACATTTTTAGCTCAAAAACGTATTCAAATTCCTCAGGTAATTGCATTCCCGCTTAAAAGAACCAGAAATTGTAGATTTTGATTGGCACAATTAAGCGGGGATTACTGTCTAAGAAGAAGGATATATTCTTCATGGTTTGTGTGCTTGTTTTTTTATATTTTATTTTATTATTTGGAAATTCATTTTTCATTCTCAACATGGTTTAGTTGCCGGAAATGTTGTCGAAATGAGATGATTTCAAAAACATATACATACATATTTTGGTGTAATTTTGGGTGCAAACTCTGTTGTGGCAACGAAGTCATCGTCGTAGAGAATTCTACCGCTTCAAATTGTGGCAAAGTAAAAACGCTAAAAGAAGCAAAAGAGATGAAAACGAACCGGGAGAGTTCATGCTTCTGCCACTGCCACCAAAAGATGCCATTACTGCATTCATACTTACATATGTATTTATGTATATACGAACATTGAAAGGGAAACAAGATTTCTTGGCTCGCACTTAAAAAAGGCCACCGCCAACGAGAAATGATTTCGTAAAATGTGAAATGTTGAGGAAATTTGGCGGTAAAGAAAATTACAGCAAACCAACAGCAAAGAACGACAGGCGAAATAACAAGTTTTTTTTTTGGGGGGGGGGGGAGGGGGATGGTTGCCGTTGCCGCTCCTGTTGCCGCTGCAGTGAATCAAAGTAGAACATCAATATTTTATGATATATTCTTCCGTCCTGTGTCGTTCTGTGTTTGTCGCTGTTGTCGGTTGGTTTTTTTTTGTAGTTCGTAATATAAATGTAACTATAGTGCAGCAGCAGGATATATCAGCATGTTTATCCTGTGCCGTGTGAAGAAAAAATAATGCCATTGCAGTGTCTGCCAAATTGGATATTTTTGGGAAAAGTTTCTAGCGTTTGATTGTATTGAAATAAAAAAAAAAAAGACAACGAGAAAAATCGAATTTGAATGAAACTTTTCGTTATATTTATCATATACCCTATATCGAATATTCTTTATGAACTAGATCCCTTAATACTTCACCAAGGACTACTTCAGATAAAATCTGGTCACTCTCTCTCTAAAACGAAACTTCGAATAGCTTATATACTTTCCTCGAGACATAGCTGAAATTATAGGTATAGTCAAGCAGAAAAAAACTGCATACTCACAATTTTGAATTGACCCTCAGAATCAGGACTTAGTGCCGAAAACCCCATCTTTGATACGTTAAAGCATATACTTGCCCATAACTTTAGTTTTATTTATTCAATGAGTAAGTTTTTATATATCATTCAAAAGAGGACACTTAGCTGCTGACAACGATATATAATTGGAATATAAGGAAATCTACAATTATTTCACATTTTTTCATTTAGAATGGAGGCTATTTTTTTGTTTATCATTACATAAAAGTATGTGAACATAAACTGCGTTCAATTTTGCTTCCAACGAGTTACAAGTTTTCAAATGAGGTGTGGCTGACTTACTTAACTCTTTTATTTGACTATACGAAAAATTTCAGTACGTAGGTATGTAAATATTTGTATAAGAGTATTACTTCAACTATTTAGGAATACAAAAGGGTAACTTAAAAATATATGGTTTTTTTTCCAGTATATGGTACTTGAAGTCGAATATCGCAGTCAAACCTCAATGGATTTTGAAATATTTACCACTAGTTGGAAATAAAGTTAAATGTAGTTTACTTATATATCTCTAACTCTGGCATTTCTTAATATATATTCCCAATTTATATATCATTTTAAGCAGCTATTCCTCTTTTGAATGACATATAAAAACTTACTCATTGGATAAACAGAAATAAAGTTACAGCCAAGTATGCTTTAACCAATTTAGGCCCTAAGTCCAGATTCTGAGCCCCAATTTCAAATTCTGAGTATGCAGTTTTTCTCTGCTTGACTAGACCTACGACACGTGTAAACCCCGAAAAAAGTATATTAAAATTTTTCATTTTTGCCACACTGTGTAATTAACCTTTCTCGCCCAGATGTGTACATACACAGAAGTGATTTAGGCTAGTTTTGGGCCCATAATATAGATCCTAAATTTACTTTTTCTCTCAATATGTCTTTTTTTAAATAAACATTTTTTAAGCATAGTTCTTGGTTGGATTGGCATGGCCCTACATAACAATCTATTGAAGAAAGTAACAAATAGTCTTTAGTAAAATAACTCTATATTACGAGGAGGGCCAAAAAAAACCAAAATTTTCATTTACCTTCTGTTTTAGTCTATAAATTTAACCAGAAAAAAACTGGTCTAAAGGTGTCATACTTTCCGGTTTAAAGTCTTTTGGCCTGGAGCTTCGTGCACATTTAAATTGTTCCGTTTGAACTTTTACGGTGAATGAACTTAAGTACTAATTTATTATTTCAAACACTTTTACACTTTTTTCACTTTAAAAATAAGACTAGCTTAACTTTCAGTTCTCAAAATGTTAGGATACTCTTTCTAAAAATATCTGCTAAAAAGTTGCATATTTATTGCATAAAAAATAAAAAGTTGAAATCTTGCTATAATCATTTAAGGTTGCTGATTTTAATCCAGAGAGTTCAGATATTTTCCGACATGTCTGGAGCTTAATATAAAGCTTTTTTCATTTTAATATCGGCATGTTTAATGTCAAAGAGAAAGTTGTCTATAATGAACAGGAGAACAAATTTTGTGTGTTTAATTGCAAATTGTTCCAGTCGACGATCGCAGACTTATAGCAGCTCTATACTAGTCCCACTTCTTCTCATTTAGGTTTTTAATAACCATTTTTAATAAATAATACAAGCCAACAAAATCTTTAAGGTTTTTGATGCATTGAATCCAAGTCTGGCCACAGAATTTCTCAGATTTTTGAGATATCAAGATCTAAAAGTGTAAAGAAACCTGTTGTTGCCCATATTTGAGGTTGTGTAGCCCCGTTGATTTTTTTCTAAAAAAAAGTATAGTTGGCATCTTAAAGTACAAGTCTTTCTCTTCAAATGCAGTTAAGTTTGCTTAAATATCTTCTTTTTTTCGCTGAGATATTGAATTTTGAAGTTTTCATTTTTGTGAAGCCCACAGTAGTTTTTTCTGCTCCACATAAATGCTGGACCATTCTATTTGTCAAGCATCCCATTTAATTTTTTAAAAGAACAAATTTTTCCGAAGAACATTTGCTATTTGCTGGCCTATATGGAACAGAACACTTTTTTATGATAGGGACGATGTGGTCGAAGTATTATTGGGTTACATCTGGAGTACCACAGGGGAAACTACCATAGATTACACACGGTGCGTTTGAACCAGTTTTAATTGAAAGGTTTGTGCACATGGGATTTTTTTTCTATTATTGTAGTTTCAGACCGTACAAATAGTTTTCGACAAAAAACAAAAAATCCCCGGGGCCCTTTTTGAAAAAGCTCGTTCAAAAGCCGTGGACACCCGATTTCGATTTTTCTTTAGCCTGTAGCTCAGACCCTAAGTGAGATAGAATCTTTTGATTTTCAGCAATCTAGCCGAGCAACAAATTTTCTTCAAAAATGCTTATAACAAATTTTCCCCTGTCCCCTGTTTCCCCAGTAGGGTGTATCAAAAAAAATTCAAAATTTCAAGTCGATAAAAAATTCGATGTATTGTTACGTTTTTATTTTTTTGAAGCGAAACTTCTTTAGGCTGTGAATCTAAAAAATGCAACGGAAATGAGCTTTCATTACACTCAAACAAAACTAATAAGAAACGAAGTTATGCTGTTGTTAGTGTTTAGCGAACGAGGTCATATGGGGAGCGGCTACATGCAATCATGCAGAAAGTCGACTTCTCGCAGTTTTATCTCATGTACTTCAGTGGGAGAGTTTGATTCCATATGCTGCTTTCCACTCATGTGTTATATACGTGTACTACGTCGTGTTTGTACCGATAAGTGTAGAGAATATTAATAGAAAAAAAGCTTCATAAAAAAAAGAGAATGAGTGCAAATGCAAACAACAACGGTCACGTGAAAAATCGCAATTTCGTTGCACTCATACGAATCCAGTAGGAAACCAAGTTATGCAGTTGTTATTCGACTACATACAATCAAGCATAGAGTTGACCTCTAGCAGTTTTATCTCATGTGCTTTAGTGAGAGAGCTGACTTAGAAGCCTCTGCTTGAATTCATATAGCGGAACTTTCCTCTCTTGCGTTATATACGCATACTACGTCCTGTTTTTGTCTAAATGTGTAGAGAGTATCAACAGAAGAAAAGCAAAAACAAAAAGAGAGAAGAAAACTGCAAAAACTTCAACAGAATTTGTTATAAATGTTTGCTAATAATTTTCAAATAAAAAACAAAGTTTTACTTCTACTGTTAGTACCTGCAGGCACATAATTTTTGTTTTTTAAGCAAACTAAATATAATACTTTCATAAATGAATTTTTTTTTATTTTTACTAAAACAATTGAACAAATAAATAATAAGAAAAAAATTGTTGACCATTGCTTATTTCTATTAATTATGAAAAATGTATTTTTTTACGCTGTCCCTAATAATTTGACAATCCACTATAAGTGTTCCATTGGAATATTATTTAAAAATTTATTTAATTTATATTATTTTATTTCACACCTTATGTTAGCAATATTTTCCATGCAGTTCTAGCAAGGACAATGTCAAGGTTCTAGATAAACCAGCAGAGTATTTTTAGTTTTAGAAAATATCTCCACAAACTAGGACACGATAACGAAAGATAATTCAGAACATGTGTTTTTATTCTGATCAAGGTATCAAATAAAGCAATTATAGTCCAACTGCCTCCTAACGAAATATTTGATGAAAAAAAAAACACAAGCTGTGCTGTACAAAATTCTTCGTTCCATAAGTTCTCAATGTGAAGTGAAATATACTATCAAAAAGTAAGCTAGAGTTTCCGATTGTGAGAATTTTTTTGTTTTTCACTCTTAACTTTTTTTTTTCAAATAATTTTTCAGCAAATATATATACATAGAGCAAATCGAATGCAACAAAAAAAAGCAAAAAAACTTTAAATGCTTCTGGAAAAGTAGGTATAGAAATCACATTGATACTTAATATTATTTAAGAATCCGTCGCAACAACTTGTAACTATTTCGATGCTGCATTCCTCGAAAACATCCATAGCAGCTAATTTCGTAACAATTACAAATTCTTAATGAGATAGCATAATATTCGACTCCAATTGGATTCCAAAAATAAAATTTTTTTAAAACGGATTCTAGAATAGGTATGATTATATGCAAACCAACTCAAAAAAATTTGTCATCTTTCCCCTATATGCATAATGTGGAATAGGCCCACTGGATTTTCTGTTTTTTTAAATGGCAGGCTTAAATTTCACTAAATTGCTATAAAAAGAATTCTCCTATACATTTTGTTTTCAAACATCAGAAGCGGAATCCCAAGTCTATTTCAAATTTTGTTTCGATAGTGGATAGGGATAGTCGGAGTTTTCGAGAAACTTTCTAAGAACATATGTTGATACCAATAGCGTACCAAAATTATGTATATAGTAATAATTCTTGAAATTTGATTTATTACACTGTTCTACAAATGGAAACTTTTGAAAATGAGCGGAGACGGGACAAACGCACTTAGGGTAATGGGGGGTCTCTGAGTCCGAATCCGTGGTCCGTTTCGCCCTCTACGTCACAATTTTTTTAATTGACATCAAAATTTTTAAAATTGAAAGAAAAAAAAAATTAAAAATGCAGTTCATATTTTTTTTCTTTTCATCAGAACATCCATTTTTACAGAAACATTTTTTTTTTTTTTTTAATTAATCTTTTTTTTCCTTATTTTTTTTAATCCTTGTTATCATCGTTTACTTTTATCTCGTTGTTATCTTAACCCAGTAATGCCTAGCGGTGCCATATGGCACCTTGCCACTGAGCCGTTCCTGAGCCAGGTTCAAAAAAAAATTTTTCTCAAGTTACTTTCTTGTTCTATCTACTTTGGTTTCCGCTCGTCCTTAATGGGTTAAAGAAATTATGGCCAAACGTGTATTTAGCCCTCTAATGGTCAAAAGTTGAAAACGAATACAAAGATTCGGGAATTCAAAAGCCTATTTTGCACATCAAAATGAGCATAAAATAAAGCAAAAGCGTTGAAATGAGTTCAAAACAATTTTAATTCTATATATATAAAATAGAGCTCTGTCAAATGTTTAGTCCTAATAGGCTTCTATATTTCACAACGGATTGTCATGAAATTCAGTATGTTATTGCTTATTTTACTAGTCAATGCATATAATCTGAAGAAATCACTCAACTAACTGAGTTTGCTCCATCTTCCCTGACCTAGATAATACGTCCACACAGACACACATAGCATAACTTTTCCCACACTAATTGTATACAGATACATTTTAACCTGTGGTTTACATTAAAAGCAATAAAAAGTCGTTTAAACAAAAAGGTTAATAACACAGTGCAACAAAGTTTTATGGCCGAGATTTTCCAACGGTAGTATAGTAATTTAGGATCGCTGATCACGACTGCGTACTCAGTTTTTCCCCATCACATATGGGCCTGAAGTCAGAAAAATGGGGTCTTCAGAGGCTATTAAGGAATTTCTTTATTTCAACAGGTACTAATTTGATGTCTAAAGCAAAGTTGTTAATCACAAAGGGATAACAAATTTTTGTGTATACGCTTTCCTTCACCTCCTACCCTTCTTCTTGAAAATGGGGGCTTAAACTCCCCTTTTTCGATAAATAGCCGATAAAACAAAAACTGTTGAGAATTCTATTATATTGTTCTTGGAAAAAATGTTCCTGGTTAAAAATTATAGATGGTCTTAGATGTCATGGAGAAAAACTGAGTACGCAGTCGTGATAAGCGACCCTAAATTACTATACTACCGTTGGAAAATCTTGCGCTTAAGACAAAAGTTGAATTTTTGTTGCACTATCTAATGCCACTTCCTATCACGGCATCTTTGAATATACTCGGTTTATATAGGACTCTAATAGTTAATATAAAGTCCTTCCTTATAAACGGAGTAATACATTTAAAAGAAATCCTCATACCATATTTATGCAGATAAAGTAGCCTTAGCAGTTTCAAACAAATTTAAAAAAAAAATAAATTCTATTTTGACCTGATGTTGCTGCAAATGTAAGCTTGGTTTAAACCGAAATGATCCGACTCTCTTAAAAAAAAACATAGAATCCCCGAATTTAGAACTCCGACACTTAATGGAGTCACTCTAAGGTTAGCGAAATAGGATAAATACCTGAGACTTCTATTAGATAGAAAAACTGGAAAACGAACATTGTATTCAGGGTTTAAAAGACCACATTGGTCATTTACATACGTAAAAAAGAAATTGGCAAAAAATAGGGTATGGCGCAACGCATTGTTTATTTATTTTATACAGTATTCTTTAAGCCTTTTCTATTCTATTGCACAATGGTTTAATTGACAGCTCTTGAAAAGGAGACACACAGAAAAGTATTGAGAAAGGTTCAAACTTACATTTTTATTGATTACTCGCCCCCGAGTCTCGTCCATGCGGCAAGACAGCTCGCCGATAGTAGATTCCTGAAACCTGTAAGTGTGCCACGAAAGTATGATCCTGAAACTTATTGCAGCTGCTTACAAGTGGCAAATACCTGTAATGTGTCACCTTTTTTAATACTTCCAATTTCCTTTTCGATATTTTCAACTCTATTTTATCGCAACGAACTATTATGGAATGTAAGCAAAGTTGAGAATGGCTCGAAAAAGGGTCGCAGTGGATCTTCAACCTTATTCCGAGCATTGAAGAGTGGATATCAGCAGGCACGGTGAATTAAATTACCACATAACGCAATTAATCAGTGTCCATGGGTGTTCCAAGCAGTGCCTGCGCATGTTCAAGCACGAGAGGAAGACTCGGGAAGCCCGGTGAACTGTAGAGCATGCAGCAAATACTATTTCACAGCTCGGGCTACTGCAGTGACAGAGAGGTCTTGGAGATAGCCTTTGGTAAACTTCCTGACAACACAGATGATCAGCACAACGGAGGAACACAGTTTGCATGGTTGATATAAATAACTATTTATAAAGATGACACAGAATGTGCGCTAGAACCTGAATGTAAAATATTACAAAATTGATCTGAAGCCAGGAGCCAACCACTCGGTTACAAATTGTTTTATTGAGTGAAAATATTCTGAGAAAATATTTTAGATAAAAATGACAAAGTATAAAATATCTGAACATAAAATTAATAAAGCAAATGAACAAGTATATAATAACGGAATGCCGGATGTATGGAGGTAGTAAACGCCATCGGGCTGATAAAGGCAGAACAATTAATAACGATTGAGCGTTAACGCTCATTTCGGTTTTCGACGTGATACCTAATGGAGGTTCCGGGAGGTATATCATAAACGGATAAAAAGTGGTTTCTGCTTGAGAATGTCTCGCACTAACTGAGCTTTTTTTGCTTTCCTTTAAAAAAAAAAAAACCAAGGTCCCTCAATTATTTAACATTACTAATATAATATCGTTAAATTTAGATTCGCAGTTGCCACTTTTATCTTTTTTTGAATCGCCTCTCAGACGATCATTACTTTTTGAGTGCTTGACCTTTTCACACAAATAAAAATCATTACATTTGGGAGCGCCTGTCACGAAATTGGCATGAGCATAAAATATTCTCTTTGCATTTTTGCGAATCAGAAAATAAAAATATACAAAAAAAAAAAAAAAAAAACAATTCAGTTATGCTTAGTTTAGGCTAAAGAAGTTGCAATTCAGTGACTTTTTTCTTTGGTATTGCCAATGCTCTTACAAACCAAAAAAAAAAAAAAAACCAGCAACCAATAAACAATATTTTATAATCAAAATATAGATATTTTCGCTGATATTTTGCGTGTTTTTTTATTTATGTGTTTGTGTATTTAATGTAAAATTACATTAATCATAATTTCATGCATTGAAGACGCTAATAACAACCAAAAGCATTCAGTCGCAAAAGAAGCGAACCTATTAAATTATGTTTTATTAATTTGTAATTTGCATATTTGACTCACTCCCAGCGCTCGCTATTTCCTTACACATACATACAAATGTACATAGATAGAAGATAACTATGTATGTAGTTCTGTATGATAAATATCTACCAATGTATTTATCAATATAAAAAATTTTAGCCTGTGTCTGTGTTGCTTTTGTTATTGTGCAGAAATGCAGAAGTGGTGGTATGAGTTCAAAAGTGGTTGGCATATATGTAGATATGAATGTATGTAATGGCGGAAATGTAAATGAAAGTTGTGGCATGAGGTTTACTGTATAAATTACAATTAATGACAGCATAGCTCAAGTATATTTACAATTCTCTATCTATACTTTTTCGATTTTGTGTTGAAGAAAAGCGGAAACTTCACAAACACCCATCCACACACATACACATCTAAACGCTCAGTTTTTGATAGAGGATATGGATATGTATGTGTAAGTGTGTAAAGCATCATAAGGATAATAAATCAAATGCAAATATTAACATTGATCTTAAAATAATTTAAATATACACAGTGGGGGAAATTGAATACTCGTTATCCTTTTTTCAAGAACGTGTACGAAAAATGTTGATGCTTGCTTTTGGTTCTTCATCTTCATAGTTACACATACGGACATATAGAAGTTAGAGTCTACACTTTCGAATAGTATCTGTTAATAGCTGGAGTAGTATGGATATGTGTCTGTTTATCTTAACATTCCAACATACACACACAGTGGCGAATTTAGAATTTTGGTTTGGGAAGGCTAATTTTGCTAAATTGTAGGACAGTTGTCAGACCAACATCTAGAACTGAACAATTTAAACGTAAACTATACTAAAAACCAGTTCAAAAACTAAACCAAAAATCTGATCAGAATCCGTCTTAAAAGTAATTCCGATATTCAAATCGAAACTATTTTAGAGGGGTTCCCCTAGCCTCCTGTGATTGTGCCACTGTACATATAAATAAACATACAGTTACGGACAATAATATAGTTTCACAATAGAACAGAAAACTGGAAAATTATTTTTGTCTTTCGATTTCGAGTGATCTTAATCCCACACAAAAGCCAGAGGAGCTGAGAATCTGGTGAATATGATGATCAATTCTAAGCCGAAAACCATTAGGGTGACTCTCTAAGTCTAGTATATGCCCTTGCACGGTAGCATGATAGCACAAATTAAAAAACGATACCCATGTACATTAGAAGGCTTATTTCCTCCATACATTTTGTTAAAGTATTTCAGATCTTCATTGTGACAGCAGAATATGAAAATAGGGTGCTAAAAACCAATTAAAATGAAAAAAAAAATTCAAATTTGTGAAAACTGGATGCGCTACTCCGAAAACCGTGATTTCAAGGATGTTTTACAATAGGTTTGGGACTTTGTATGGAAAAAGCATTTAACTTGCATATATATAGATTTTCAGATATCCGTACCTATGTAAAAAATGCCGCTAAAGCGAATGGCGTACCCCGTTTTTTGATACAACTGAACTCTAAGCAACCCCTAGCGCCTAAAGTGACCATTTAGCACTTTTTTTTACGAATTTTTAAATTCACCCGTTAAGATTTTGAATATAGCATTAACTTTTTTAAAATTAAAGTAAGTACGATTGTAGGTATTCGCTTTAGTGGCATTTTTTGCATAGACATGGATATCTGAAAATCTTTTATATGCAAGTTAAATGCTTTTTCCATACAAAATCCCAAACCTATTGTAAAACGTCCTTAAAAATCACGGTTTTCGGAGTAGCGCATCCAGTTTTCGCAAATTTAAATTTTTTTTTTTTCATTTTAATTGGTTTTTAGCACCCTTTTTTCATATTCTGCTGTCACAATGATGATCTGAAATACTTTAGCAAAATAAGCCATCTAATGTACATATATGGTATGTTCAATACAATAAAGTGTAGTACATATATTAAATGCAACTCTGTGCCTCTCTCTCACTTTCTGTTTTTACATTTATTTTTCATTTCTTATATACTACAGTTTTCCGTTAATGAGCGCTCTTGGATCATTGTATAATCTTTTTAAGTATATATAAGTAATCGTAGAGTTTTGTGTGTATGACATCGTGTAACTTCTGAACGACTGGACCGATTGAAGTCATATTTCCAAAATATATTTTCTTAGGTGGGAGAATGAATCATAGCTATCATAATGGCTTTTAGTAAAGTGGGCGTGGCACCTCCCATACAATCCTAATTGTTTTTTGGGTATATCTCAAGAACCACTTTTAGCACAGTACAGAAATTTCGTACAATAACGAGAATTAACAATGCCATACTACAACAAAAATATAGGTGGGATTGACAAAGGGGGTGTGGCACCTTCCATATAACCTGAATTTCCATAATGAGATACATTTATGGTACAGTACTAAAATTTAGATTCTTTCAGTTTGTTGGATTAGTGGGAGTGGCGCCATGCTTCACTTTTATTTTCTACTACTATTTCTACTACTGATTCTACTACTATTTCTACTGCTATTTGCTACGACTTTTAAACTTTTTTTCTGCAAAATTTTTCTTATTTTCTACTATTTTTTCAACCAATATTTTCTACTACTATTTTAGTACTTTTTTCTACTACTTTTTTAATAAATTTTTTCTTATTTCCTACTACTACTTTCTACTATTTTTCACTACTATTTTTTAATACTTTTTTACAGTTTTTGCTACTACTATTTTTTACTATTATTTCTACCACTTCTACTTTCTACTATGTTTAACTATTTTTTTACTACTTTTTTTGCTACCTTTTTACTACTTCTTTACAACAATTTGTAACAATTTTCTATTCTTTTTTCTACTACTTTTTCTACTACTATTTCTGCTACTATGTTTAACTATTTTTCTACTACTTTTTCTGCTACCTTTTTACTACTTCTTTACAACAATTTGTAACAATTTTCTATTCTTTTTCCTACTACTTTTTCTACTACTATTTCTGCTACTATTTTCTTCTACTTTTTTGCTGCTATTTTCTACTACTTTTTCCATTCCTTTTTCTACTATTATTCCTACTACTTTATGAAATATCTTAAGTAGGGTTTAAAAATCCGTTAGGTGGCGCTGTAACAAATGCTATATTTATAATAAATATCAAATTGGTTCAAATTTTTAAATAATTTTTGAGATATAATTTATAATTATAGGTTTGAGACCTAATTTCAAGAATGGTCTTTGATATGAATATAGAGCCTCCTGAAATATTGTTTCTATAATTCAACTGAAATCTAATAAAATTGTTCAACAAAAAAAAAACACACAGAAGTTATTCCTTTTTACAGATATGCTGGAATTTCTATCCAACTGCTGAATGCCCCCTTTAGCATTAACTGGGTTAATAATTTTGCTCAAACGGTATCATCAGCCGATATGGCTTTGTTTTTGTCGAAGGTCACTCACTGATGCGCCTAACGGTCTTTTTTTTTTTAAGTATCCACTACGTTCTTTGCTATCAGACTTGAGTTGTTTTCGTACACGTCGTTGAGTTCACATCGGTGAAAATACAATAAAAATGTTTCATTTTCTGGTCGTAGGGACACAATGTAAACTTTCATTTCTAAAATTTAATTAACACAATATTGATTTGAGATTTTCATTTATAATGATTCCTGTTTTTAATTTACAGTTCTACAATTTAAATACTTTTGAAAATGTCAATTGTGTCAATAATGAGACACATTTTTAAATCTAGAATTTTTTTCCAAACTCAAGGGATGGACTTTAAGCATGAATTGTCGTTACCAATGTTCAATTTTAAACATCAAGTACTTCATTCTTTTTAAATTTTTGCGCTTTTTCGTATAAAGGGTAGAACAACGTTTTGCCGGGTCAGCTAGTTTAGTATAATATTTTTGCATTTCGTGCAATTATACTAGACTTAGAGAATCACCCTATTATTATGTAACAGAATTTTGAAATGCAAGCGCTCTGTGCGATGGTACAGAGTCTTGTTGAAATGTCAAGCACTGAGTACCGAACCCATTTAGTCGTACTTTGTTTTTGTACTGGGCAACAGAAAAAATTTGCTCATTGAAAAATACTAAATTGGGCAGTCTCGTATTTCCGCCGCGGGTCTTCTCCTAACATTTATCGTGCCATAAGTAACGTTTCGCTTCCATTGTCAGTATCTTTCTAGCAAATTAGTATTATGAAAAATTTGTTTATTAACTATCTTAGAAGCAATTAGACAACATCTCTATCGACTCTGCTGATACTTTTAGTACCTTAATTACCGCACTCGGTAGATAGTTTCTATGGCTGGCTGGTGCCCAAGCGCACAGGATTTTCCCCATGATGGAGGTTTTGAATAAAAAATATGTAAATGAATATTAGGGATGTCAGTCCCTCGATGACTTGTGATCCATCTGCCAGGCGAGACTTAGAAAAGTGGATTGCGCAAACGAAATCAAACTACTCTAACAGTGAATATGTTGTGGTACCGAGATGAGAAAATATAATCTATACCAAATCCCTTCAAGATGATGCTGGAAGGGTGGACATACAAAATATTAATTTTTCAGATTTGTTACTGATTTTATTTTTGAATGAATTAAAACCATTTTCAAATAAAAATTGTCTTGTCCACAATTATTTGCACTAGGTTGTATGAAGCTTGGGTAGTAAACGAATAATTTTTGCTAGATCAATACATTAAGAATTTTACCTCAAAAAATTAATGGAAAACGTTTCTCGAATCTCCATCTAATTAATTTTAACTTGTTGCACAGAATGTTTGGTAAGGGATAATTCAGAAATATTTCTGTAAATTAAGTAATCCTATTTTATTGTCCGCAACTGTATGAATATCTGACACTAGGTACACTTGAAATTTAAATCCAAAATTGTATACGTTTTGAATGGAAAGTGAAAACGAATTTAAACTCCATATTTTTGTGGAAGCCAACTTAAAACGAGGAAAACAAAAAATTGAAAGCTTCTTCTCTTTTCTGAATATAAAATAACTTTATTTTTGGTTTGATTTTTATGTATGTATATGCAGCAGTATTAGATTTGCTTACTTTTGCTTTGGTCCGCGCATAAATTTTGAACTCAATCTTTTCATCATTTCAATGCAAAGCTTATACATATACTTCCACTCCCTCCCTCCCTCTCTCCCTCGCTCTTTATTTCCTGTGAAAGTCATCCGAGCACTAATATTTGACATCCACATGTCCATATGCGAAATTTTATGTTTTTTTATGTGTGTGCACTCCAAAATTGTGAGGCCATTAGGAATCCATTATTGTACCATGCAATGTGAAAGCAATAGAAAAATACACACTGTGTTGGTTTGATGTATGTGTCTTTCTTTCTGTCTGATTTGTGCAAACATATTGAAACAAATGATGAACAAAGAAATCTCATTTAGTGCTAAAAACAAAACCAAAACAAGCCAAAAAAAAAAAAAAACTTTCAACAAAAAATTGGTATCCTTACTGTACTCTTTACTTTAACTGGATGCAACTGCTGCAACACACACTGTGGCAACTGATTTGATAGTAAGTACAAAAAACTAGTACGAATGTAGTGACATATGTGTGCGTTAACTTTTTTGTTTGCCATTTCTGTAAATTTGATTTACAAAATTGAAATTGAAAATCAAAATTGAAGTAGAAGTAGAGGAAAGTAGAAATTTCATAGAAAAAGCAGCAAAAGGAATTATGTACTAACTGTGTATGTATTTGCAAATGTGAAAACATATTCCTGTATAGCTACTTGTTCTATACCAAGAAGAAGCAAAAAGAGAAAAAAAGAGGATAGACAGAGAAAGGCAGATAGAGAGAGGGAGAAAAAGACATGGATCCTTGTCTGTTTCCCATGTAAGAGTGACATATGTAAAAAACTAAAATAAATTTTTAATTGCTACATTACTGCTATTATGATATTAGGGCAACCTTAATTCTAGAGCAATAATAAGCTTATTTCTAGTTCCTTCTCTTCCCATTTTTTCTGTATAGCATTGAGATTGCAGTCTGTAGCTCCTCCCAAAAATGGTTAAAATTCTATGTATTAACGTAAATATTTTATTTTATGAT
Organism: Toxonevra muliebris; assembly: GCA_963691655.1. Taxonomy (NCBI): domain Eukaryota; kingdom Metazoa; phylum Arthropoda; class Insecta; order Diptera; family Pallopteridae; genus Toxonevra; species Toxonevra muliebris. The sequence continues at coordinate 68,924,898 of OY829326.1, forward strand.
AAAAACTGTATAAAAATCTTTTATGTGTAGGTATATTTTCTAGCCTCGAATATTTCGTTATAGGCTATTTCGGTATAATTATATAAATTTCACTTGATTATATATGTAAAATTATGTCAATGTTTATACCTAATTAAACTCAATTGCTTATCTATAGTAATTGAAAAAATAATCATTAACTCAACCATTTATTGATTCCATAATAAATTATTTTTTTTTAAGTGAAACTTCTTTTCTCTTGTCCTAGAGTAAAACCAACCGGATGTGACGTCGCGCGTAAGTTTGCAATGCGAAATAATTTTGTCGAGCAATGTATATGAGGGGCTAAATATCAATATTCCGTAACTGAATTCACGAGCAAACTATGTAATAAACGATTCATAAATAATTTTAGTTCAATATAACATATTAATTACACACACACGCCTATTGCAGAAAGAACAATGTGTAGCGTCGCCATCTTAAAGATTATGACAGTTATACATTTCACATACAGATGGCGCAAATGTCCAAGGAATTACATGAAGATGTCGCACACAAAAAGAGTTCGCTACAATTGCCATCGACATTATCGGTACAGAGTTGCAATTTTTGTTCTAGCATTAATCCCAAAAAAAAAATTGGTTGTGTATTAACAAGGCAGAAGTGAAACTTCTTGTGAACTAAACGAAACACAAGCAAATGAAATTAAAAAACACAAGCCAATGAAGTAAAAAATTTTGCGATTGAAAAATTTTCATTTGCTTGTGTTTCGTTTAGTTCACAAGAAGTTTCACTTCTGCCTGTGTTCGTTAATAAACAATTTTTTTTTACACGATGATGTTCTTGGAAAAATAATATGTTATCAGTTCTTTTTTTATATGACAATCGATTAAAAATGCATACTAAAAAGTGCATAAATTTATTAGTTTATAAAAATATAAAAAATAATGCATTACGTGATTACATTGCTTACAGATTTTTGATGTCCACCGACCTATAGTGAAATTTTATTAGTAATATATTTTGTGGATTCTCTGTGGACCCTTTAAGGATGTAGTCTGGTGTTCCGGCCTAATTTTCAAGACTTTTCAGGAATTTCTTATTATAACAAAATAAAATACTATCATTTAAATTTTTTTATATGCTAAATGTACTTTAGCTTAGCTGTACTTATCTTTAAATGTACAAAAAAAAAAAATGTTTGGAGTTTATTTTACGATATTTTTTTATTGTTTTTCACGGACAAAGTGGACACCTAAAAAAAGGTGTGTGGCTGGCCAGGGAGATTATGGCACTTGAAATCATCTGATACAAAAAATTTAAATAGAATATCGTTCTGTAGACTTGCCATTCTGGCAGGTAGTACATTTAAACATTTTTATTAAAAATATCAAAATGTCAGACTTTTCAAAAATCTGTTGAAAATCGGGATAAAAAATAAGAAATAATGATTAATAATAAGCAATTCTACTACCATTTGCATGTAAAATAAGGTATTAAAATTTTAGCCCAATCGGTTTTATAGAATTTCTTCAAACGGCTAGGCCGATCAAGAAAACGTTGTTTCGAGGAAGATGCTTTCAAAGTTTTAACAACACTTACACTTTAAGCAACCGGCGCTCCCGACTATGTGCTCTAACTTCGTTAATATTTTGAATTTTGGTATTTTTACAGTATACTCTTAACATATTGTACTTTCAAAATATTGGGAGTATGAATGTATAAACTCGTAATTGTGACTAACTTCATATCTATCATAAGAGCCATTTTTTTGACATTGACAGCTATTCTATCTCGAAGAGCGCGAAAAATACTATAAGATTTGATCTGTCAAAAAATTTTCATAATTTTACAAAAGTGCTAGCTGAAAATGTCGAATTTCGTGCCAACAAAACAACATTTGCGGGAAGTTTTAATTTGCTTCTTCCATTTAAAGAAAAACGCAACTGAAGCACATCGTTTACTCACTGAAGCTTATCCTGACTGTGCTATAGACGTTAGAATGTGTCAGGTGTAGTATGCCCGTTTCAAAAGTGGTGATTTTGATGTTGAAGATAGGGAACGTTCAGGCGGCCCGAAAAAGTTCGAAGATGAAGAAGATTCATGTCAAACGCAACAAGAACTTGCAGAATATTTAGGAGTTGATCAATCAACCATTTCTAAACGATTAAAAGCATTGGGAATGATTCAAAAGCAAGGAAATTGGGTGCCGTACCAATTGAAGACGAGAGACGTCGAACGACGATTTTTCACATGTGAACTGCTAATTGAACGACAGAAAAGAAAGGGTTTTCTGCATCGTATTGTGACTGGCGATGAAAAGTGGATACGTTACGATAACCCAAAGCGTAAAAAATCATGGGGACCGCCCGGACATGCATCAACATCAACGGCAAAGCCGAACATCCATGGATCCAAGCTCATGCTGTATATTTGGTGGGATATGAAAGGTGTCGTGTATTATGAGTTGTTGAAACCGAATGAAACGATCACTGGCGACCGCTACCGACTACAATTGATGCGTTTGAGCCGAGCATTAAAGGATAAGAGGCCAGAAAATGAGAATAGACACGACGAAGTTATTCTTCAGCACGACAATGCTCGGCCGCATGTTGCAAGGCAAGTAAAAACATACTTGGAAACGCTGAAATGGGAAGTGCTACCTCACCCGCTGTATTCTCCAGACATTGCTCCTTCTGATTACCACTTGTTCCGATCGATGACCATGGCCTGGCTGAACAGCACTTCCGTTCTTTCGAAGAACTCAAAAAATGGGTCGATTCGTGGATAGCCTCAAAAGATGAGGAGTTCTTTCGACGCGGAATCCGTATGCTACCAGAAAGATGGGAAAAATTTGTGGCTAACGATGGACAATACTTTAAAGAATAAATTTATAATCACTTTTTCACAATAAATGTCCAAATTACGAAAAAAAATACGAGTTTATACATTCATACTCCCTTGTTAATGTTGCAGCTAAGGTTGTTTGTGTGTTAACCAATTTATAATAGAATTTTCCGTAGAACATTTGTCATGAAAATACTAACCCTTGCGGGTCTTTTTGTCCTTTTCGGAACTCGAAACAACCACGGTTTAGTAAACTTTAATTTCCGATTTTTAAATTTTATAATTTCAATCTGTGGTGTTTGCTATAAGAGAAAAAGACAGTAATACCTAAAAAAAATTTAATGAAAAAAATCTATGATAACAATTTTTTGGTGCATATTTTTATCTGCCCTAGTTATTAAAACAGTTTTTACCAATAGCAATAACGATCACTGGGACTGGCACGATTACTGGAACATTCACCTATTTTATATTTTTTTCCTATTTTGAATTTTTTGTTAGACCAATTTATGTATTTAAAACAAGGTTATGATGACAGGCTCTTTAGTCGAAATTTTTGATACGCAAATAGTAAAACTATTTCACTCTTTTTTCCTAATATTTCAGAGCAAATTTTCGGCCTTCTTCAGGGGATTAATTCATTAATCTTTTGAGAGAATTATATACATTTTTTTAACTATGGTATGAATAACAAAAATGTATAAACTTGGTTTTAGCAAAATAAACCCAAATTTAAAAAATGTTTCAAATTTCTACCTCTGAAACGCAGTGCACTGATATGTCTTTAAAACTATTTTCGTAGCCAAAATTATATTTTACATCGCAAAATGAACATTATAATGCAAATTAAATTCTGCATTTATATCTTAACGGTGTATTAACCCATTAGCTTCTTATTTATGGGACTTTTTGCTTTTTCAACATAAATTGCCACTTCAACGTTGATTTTTCTCACGGTTTCGGTAATTTGAAAAGTTACAATAGATCAATGTTTTACAATATATTAACTCTTACTTTTAATTAGTCAAAAATGTGGTGTCTTTTGAAAAAGGCAAAAAAGTTCATAAGGATTAATACCTTCCAAACGAATGTTCAAAAGAAAATTTTATTATAAATTGTTGAACACACAAACAATCCTTGAAATAAAATTATCAAGTAGTCTTAAGGTTTTTTATACTTAATTTCTTAGAAAATTACAAACTTTAGGCCCGCATAAAACAAAAATTAGTAGTAAACTTTTATAAGGCAGAGACCCACATAATTTCTTTTTCAAAGTTTAATCAGAATACGCTTTCAGAACCTTGTTATTTTTTTTTTTTTTGGTTGGACTGTTGACTGTGTTTTTTTCTAAGTATGATACAGAGTTGCCACACTTTTTTGGGCTAAAACTGTAATAAAAAAATATCTGTAAATGAGGAAAAAAATGTAACTTATAAAAACGAAAAAAAAAAAAAAAAATTTTTAGGTCGAAAGTTTCTCAGTCATTTGCTCATTATTCCATCGCACAAACAAAATTCGTACCTCAGATCAAAATCGCATTATATAATTGAATAAAGCGCAATATTAAAATCTAGGTGACTAAAAAATCTAAAATTTAAGTTTTGGACAATTATATGACAGTTTCCATATTTCGCATGTTTGGGAGATGCCATGCCTTCTTGGGAAGGAAGACATTTTTCATCCTATAACAAAAAAAAAAACAAATTCATTTAAAAATTTAGGAAAATTTCAATTTTCCTTGTGTGAATAAGATGGCTCCTAGTATTTCTGATTAAATATTTTCTATTGAACACAAATCTAAGGTCAAAAACTTTCCATCACGTCACGTCGCTTTCAAAAAAATAGGTTGTTTTCTCAATCTGGAAAAATTGTAGTGCTGAACCCTGACGTGCTACAAACTTCGCTAATGTCATAAATTAATAGTTGAACTGAAAATGATCCTTAAGCCAAATTGAGCGCATGCGCCTTTAGAACAAAGGGTGTGCTTAGAGGCCGTTCACATATTACGTAACGTAATTTTTTACCAATTTTGACCAGGGGGGAGGGTCGTAACGCATCGTAACAAAAACGCCCCCCCCCCCCCCTGGTAGGTTAGGTTAGGTTAGGTTGGAGTGGCTGTCGAGAGACACACTTAGGCCTGAACGACCCATTGTGATACCACATAGTTGGACCTACAGTTTAACGCCGATTCCGAACGGCGGTGTGGCAATTTTTTATCGGCTTGGTGGTTTTGCCATTACCAACCAATGTGTGTACTTGTACACTATCTTATAATTCTCATACACTTCATACTGATAGTGAATATAAGAAAGTAATGAAAATTAAACACCAGACGAAGACGGGAATCGAACCCGAACCTCCCAGATGAAAGTCTAGTGCACAATCCACTAGGCTATCGAGGTCGTCTCCCCCCTGGTAACGTAACACATTTTTTTTCGACATTTTAAAGTACTTTATGAAGTGCGCATCCTTAATATCGCTTATAGTATATTCAGATATTGCTTGCTAATGTTTTTTTACAATAATAATTTTGAATGTATAAAAATTATTCATCGAAGTACAACAAACATAAAGCATGCGCAGACATATATTGCAGAATATAATGCTATGAAAAACCAAGAGTCTAATTCACATTTCTTGGATTTTAAAACTTAGTATCAAAACTATAAAGAAAAATTAACTATTCAAAGTTTAACAAAAGAAAAAAAAGTTGCATAAGAGAACGTTGTGTCCATTTTTCAAAAATTCTGAAATAGAGTCAGTTTTGATGTTATTTTTTTCTATCCATCTTAAGCGTCAGAGTAGTCAGTAGTATACTCAAAATTCGATAATTTTCTGGTATTTCTGACTATGTCGCTTATGAGAAAGAAAATTGTGACATAAAAAAATATTACATAAACTTGATGGAAAGCTCTCGAAAATTAAATTTGCCGTATGAAATCAGTGTTACGTAACGCAGTTGAGCTATTGATGACGTAAATTGCATAGGCCTTTATATCAATTTAAATAAATGAAAACACGAACTTCGAAGATAAAGATCATGGATACGTAGCTTTTCTTATTCTTGTAAAAACCTTTATGCCCAGGAGATAAAGTTGAAACTTGTCTATAAGTGAAGATCTGTTTATATCTTATACATCACGAAACAAATGTATGTGTATGTATATGTGAATTCCCCTATTAGGCATACCAACAACTGAACAATCCATCATAGTCAATACAAATATCTCAACTATTGTAAATATTACAAAAGATTCCTTTATGAATTTATCAAGCATAAAAAATTCACTTTTCATTTTTTCACTACATCTCTTTTATTGTCAGTACTCGCTCACACCCAATCCATATAGTACTCAAAACCACTCCCACCCTATCCCAAAAATTATTGTTATTGTAAAGAGATTTCATGCAAATATTGTACGTCATAAATAAAACGCTCTACTCGTTGTACCTTTTTCAGTACGTTCATTTTTTTTTTTTTTTTTTGGTTTGTTTGTTGAAAGTGATTTTCTTCCTTTATTGTTACTAGTAAATTTTGTATGCAAAGGTATTGCAAATTCTTCTTTTTTTACTATAGGTACCTTTCTTTTTTGCAAAGGGAATTCCCTTTTTTTGTTGCTGCGAAATTTATTTTTATTTTTTTTTTTACTTAATGCTTCATTTTTAAATTGACTTTTAACACATTTTTGAATACCGTCAAGTCTTTTTTTTTTTTTTTATTTACATTTGCCTTTTCAGTGTTGTTGTAATTTTTCTTTTTACTCTACAAAGCTGATTTAAATTTATTATAAGGTAAAGTAGCGTAAAAGCGTATGAATTTTTCGGTGGCTTTTGCTGTTGTTGGTAAAGAGAATAATACTTAAAAATGCTATTATGAATGCGGTTAATGGAGTTTATTGAACTAAATACAATAAAGTTTATAGGTACGAGTTTAATATTTACATATATTTTGAAATATTCATAAAAGTGCATGCATACATACATGCGAATATAATTTTACACTTTAAATGGAAAAAGCATTTCTTAGCAAATAGTATTGTATTACTAATGGATTTAATAATGCATTGATTTTATGCAGCCAGCCCCTAAATTTGTTATTACATTTGAGGCTGTAATGTTAACATAATTTTTGATAATTCTTGAAAAATACTTGAGTTGTTTAGGGTAAAAGAAATCGGCGGTTCCAAATCCTAACCTCAACCTAAACCACTCTTGAACTTTTTAACGATAATCACTTTCTCGGTAGCACGCAAACTGGAATCAGTAAACCGGCTATAACCACACAGAGGAACCAATAAGAAAGTAAGGTTCAGAGAACATTGTTGTCAATGCCAGCAAAAGAATATGGTGAAGTTCTATACCGACGGAAGGATAGCCGGAGTGGTATTCCCTGAGCAATCAGGGTTATGTTTATCCTCTGGTCTATCTGATCTTTGTAGTGTCTTTAAACTAGGGGAAATATGAAACATTACATAGTCCAACAAATTAAGCCTTTTTTGCTGCAACAGAATAGCCACCCTATAATCCTGAAAGGGTATGTTGTATAGACCATTTTTGTAAAACAAACTTATACTCCAACACATCTCAGTTTTTTTTTTTTACAGTGTGTCAAAGTTTTCTTATTTTGGTCGAAGGGAGCTAAATACTAAGTGCAAAAAGTGTTAAAAATTGATGTCTGAGGAAAATCTTATTGGTTAAGTTGTACAGTAGAATTTTACAAGAGTCATTTTTGTAAAACATTTTAACCCTTTAGTTCCAATTTTTATGGAACAATTTGACCCCTTATTTTGATGAAAATCTGAAAAGTCCTTTCAAAAGAGGCATTTAAACACAAAAATATTTGCCAGAAAATTTCACTAGGGGTTACCAAAGACATAAAAGGCATATATATAACGGTTAACGGCTGATAAAAGGAAATAGTTTTTTACTTTCATCAAAATTAAAATTTACGCAGAACTAGCACGCGCTTGTTATGTGATCTACCGGTTTAATTCAAGTCATGGACGTAGAAAAGCCAGTGCTCTATCATAGCCTTTATATCAGGTCAATATCCCACTTTTTCCAGTTGTACTTAGAAGTTTTGGTATGAAAAACTTGATATTGGCCCTCCAGGAGCTATGGTGCCATAATAGTAGTATGCAAATTTTAGACAAAAATCATTTTCCAAAATAATAAAAAATATAGTTCTTCAATTACTTACGTATTTTCCTTCAGTTTTGATGATGCGCTAAATTTCCATTAATAAGACAAAACCAATCCATTAAAATGTTTTTTGCTTCTCCTGCAAAATTTTAAAAATGAGTATGCCTGGGGCTTTTGCAAATTAAGGCAGTGCTATACATATCGCTGCCTTAATTTGTTAAGGCCCCATCATAAAATTTTTCAAAATCGAGTTTTTCATGGTTTATGATAAAGCGCGTCCACTTTTATCTGCACCAAAAATTTTAGAAGCCAACACCAATAACTTACGGTATTTTCTTTTAGTTTAAATTACAAATTCTCGAAGCAGTTCTCCAAATACTAAAATATTTTTTTTCTTCTCCTGTAAAATTTGAAAAATTCGTGTTAGGGCTTTAGCAAATTAAGGCAACGATATGTCATTTTAAGCATTGCGATTTAATTAATTCAGTGTAAATCGTTTCAGTTCCGTTTGATGCTATAAAAATCCGCAATGTTAAGCATGTGCCCAATAAATTTCAACGAGGATAATTTTGGTTTCGTCCGACCGAACGAAATTTCCATTAAGAGACCCCGATGCACAAAATGAAGATGTCTAACGCCCAAAATCATGTTTAATATGATGTTCTAAACAGAATGACTTGGAGTCTAAGTTTAAACTATCCCTAAGAATCTATAAGTGGAATTCAGCAACGTCATTCGTTTCCTTGTTTTTCTTTATGCTTAATGTATCGAAAAATTCATATGCATACCATCACGTAGAAATCAAACAAGTTTATGAATAAAAAAGGATGTTCAACATTATTCACTTAATAATTCAGAATTATAACCGATTTCATATGATGATGATGCCGACGACTATTACATACACCTTCATCTACATACAACTGTATACTGAACTGTAACTTTGTATGTATAAAAGCAAACAATATTAACCTTTATGTAGACCCGCTACATCTTACATTTGTACCGGATTCGCTACCATTTTTTTCTAGACTAAAAAAGATTTAATATATTTTGGGAGCACTGTAAAGAATATTGGAAAAACTAACCTTCCCATTCAATCGATTTCTTGAATATCTTAATAATGAATATTTCAAATAGGATTTTAGACGTTTTAGAACTAAAACACTTTTTTTATGTGGGTAGTCGGCGTTATTGATGTAATCAAAACTGAAAGCAGAAACTCGGACGAAAAATATATAAAAAAAACTCGATATCAAAACAAAAACTCAGCCAAAAATCATACCAAAAGTAGACCAAAAATTCAGATCACAGACCGAAATTCATTCCGAGATTAAAATCACAACTTAGACTGAAACTTGGAGCAAAACTCCAACCAAAACAGACCAATGATTACATTAGGAGATAGACTAAAACGGATTACGTAAAACTCAGACCATAAATTAAACTAAATTTATACCAAAAATTGGACCAAAACTTAAACCAAAAATTACACCAAAATTCAGACAAAGAGTTAATCAATATTCAGTCCAAATAACGAACCAAATCCCAAACTACAACTCTGACCGATATTCACCTTAAAATTAAGACCAGAATACAGACAACAATCCAGACCAAAAGTACTCCAAAAATGCGATATATATTCAAACCAAAATTCAGATCAAAAACAAACTAAATATTAGAATACATTCAGACTAAAAGTCAAACCAAAATTAACATCAAATCTCAAAAGTAGACGAAAAATTTTAACAAACACAGACCAAAAATGAGATAGAAGATAGATCAAAATTCAATTCATAAATTAGAGAAAATTTTTTTACACAATTCAGAAAAAATCAAACTATTGTAAAACTCAAACCAGAGTTCATACCAAAACTCAAATCAAAATTCAACCCAAAAGTCAGAACACAACGCCAACCAAAACTGTTTAAAAATTCAAACCTATACTTATTTGGAATAAAAAACAGGCCGAAAATTGAATCCGGAGCAAAACTCGAATCAAAGTTCAGACCAAAGTTAGAGTAAACTCAAATCACAATTTTGACCATAAATCAAATGAAAACTCGAACAAAAACTCTGACCAAGGCTCAATGACAAAATCCAGACAAAAACTCATTCCAAAATTTACATCACAAATCAGGAAAATATTTAGGGCACAATTTATCCCAAAAATCATATCAAAACTCATCTAACTTCAAACGACTATTCAGACCAAAACTAAAACCGAAATACAAACCGAAAATACACACCTGGCTAGACCAAAGTTCTGACCACAAATCTGACCAAAATCAGGTGTAAAGCTCAGACCAAAGCCGGAGTAAAAATTCAAATCAATTTCGGAACAAAAATCAGACCGAAATTCAGGATGAAAATGTACCTGAAATTTTAGATTTAATGTAGTCTAAGTGCATATTATGCATAATATTTACGCTGCACCATGGTTTAGAAACCCGATTTGGTGTCATAAAACCGAATAATGAAGATAGACCGCTAAAACTTCATATGTGTGCAAAAAAATGCATAATAAATGGGCGTATCCTGGGATAAGCCACGCCCACCTCTCATGCGACCAAAACTTTTATTTTTTTATATTTTTGGAACTTTTAAATGGTGCGTTTATAAAATTTGTAATGAGGATGCAAGACGCAAGTCAACACCAAAACCCATGCAAGAAAAGTTTGGACTTGGATAACAGGGATTTAAGATATCTAAATAAAATAGTCGCATATTTTTACTAATTTTATTAATTTGATTGATAAATTAGTTATATATTGTTAATAAAAGAAATAAAATACTATGGTTTTTTTCAATTTATTCAATTTTATTATTTATTCAATCATTATCGTCAACCTCTAATTCGAAAAAATATATTTCCTTCCACACTATTAGGAAATTCAGATTTCTTCAAAAATGTGCAAATTGACACAAGAAATGTAAGAAATATTACTACGTTCCAATCCACATTTAAAAACTTGGCCAAAATTGGGCAATATCGCTAATTCTAAAAATTACCGTTCTTATTCGACAACTTCGTGAGCTTGTGACACAAAGAGGGTTAACAAATGTATTTTTTCTTGTTATTTCACTGCTAATATCTATCTAATAACATAAGAAGTGAGATTGAATAAATCTTAAAACACGTTTTACCTAATAATTTTTTTTGGGTGTAAAATTTAAAAATTTCTTTGACCTAGTTATCTTTGAAAAATATGTCAGTTGTTATTTTTAATGACAAATATGTTGATTTATTGTGAGTGTGATCAAAATGAGTGAAGAAAAAGATAAGCACGTCTTAAAATTATTAAAAATTTTCAAAAAAATCCAAATTGGTCCTACAAAAAATTGGCCAAAGAATTGAAGGTCTGCCGTCAAACTGTTTCCAATGTTATTAAACAGTTCCAGGAGAATTTGACCATCAATAGGAAACCTGGTTTGGGAAGAAAACAAGGACCACATCATATTGGGAAAGCCAAGAAAATAGAAAGCATATTGAAAAGATCTCCAAACACATCTGGTAGAAAAGCTGCCCGGTTAGCCCAGTGCTCTGACTATTTGGTGCAAAAAGTTAAAGCCAATGCAGGTTTGAAAACATACAAAGTCCAACAAGTTCCAGACAGGAATGCTGCAAAAAATTTAGACGCCAAAAGTAGGGCTCGGAAATTAAAATCGAATTTTATACGAAAATATTCATGTTGTATATTGGACGACGAAACGCATGTACTGGCAGATTTTACGCAGCTTCCGGGTCAAAATTTTTATGTTGCTGATGCTCGATGAAATGTCGAAGAACAATTTAGAATCCAAAAGCGGACGAAATTTCCTAAAAAATTCCTGGTATGGCAAGCTATATGCAGTTGCAGTAATGGCAAAAGAAGCAAGTCATTTGTTACAGTGGGCTCTATAAATACCGAAATATATATCAAAGAATGTTTGAAAAAAAGACTTCTTCCTTTCATAAGAGAACACAATGTGTCCACATATTTTTGGCCCGATTTGGCATCATGTCACTATGGTAAGAAAGCTCTGGAGTGGTACCAAAGTAATAACATAGTTTTTGTATCAAGAGAGGGGAATCCTAAAAATTGTCCGAAGCTAAGACCAGTGGAGAGATATTGGGCTCTGGTGAAAAGAAACTTAAAGAGCACAAAAAAGGTGTCCCAAAATATCGATGATTTTAAATGAATCAACTATCAAATCTCTAATGGAAGGCTTACCAAAAAAGATCCACGAGTTCATAAATAGTGGCTAGAACTATAAAAGTTATATTTTTCTGTAATTTGTAAAATATTATCAATTAAATAAAAAAAAATCAAAACTCTGAGATCAAAATTATTGAATTTTATATATATTAAGATTTTTTCGATCTCACTCCTTAAGTAAATAGTTTTACCAAATATTCGAACACCAAAAGGTTGGAAAGGCCTGCCTGACTCATAGCTCTGGATCTCAACTTTAGTAGCGAGAAAATTATATAAATAGTGTTTAGTATATTCAAATATTGTATATTCAACGATTCCAAAAGAGAAGTATTAGACTTTATTATAAAACTGTTTACCCGTTAATAGACGTAAATTTAAGAAGGGTTCTGACTATGTACATGATACTATAGTGGAGTCCACATACGAGTTAAAATGAAAACGGCAACATAATGAAAACCATATGATGGTGGCAACACTGTGTCGCATATACATACATATGTATGTATATAAAACAAACAATAAATATGCAAATATATTTTTCAGCAAATAAAAAAATAAAAATAAAGGCCACAAAAGCGCGGCGCAAATAGCTGCTTCCTGAAATAATAATTCAAATACTGTGATAAAAATCGTGTGGCAGTATAAATTTTTATTTTTCGTTGTTATTGAAGCGGCGCGCTTCAAACGCACGCATCACTTCGCACTCTTTCCCGCTGCCTCTTTCGGCATTCATTGCAAAATTCTTTTCAATATTTCTCGCTACTGCCAATGTTGCCTATATTCAATTGTATGTGTGTATGTACATATATATGTATATATGTGTGTGTATAGAGTATGGAAATTCTACTACTATTTCGCGCTGTGACTGTGCGTGCGACGCGCCGCGCCGCGCGTGTACGTGCACATATTTCATTCGCTAACGACCCCTTTTAACTCGAAAAATGTGTTTTCGTTACGCTTACCATCTTTATCAAATAATAATATTACTCTACTACTATTCCAATGAAAAAAAAAGTTAGATTGCATACACAAGCATACAAACACAATGTACATATATATTGCTTCCAAAATGTGCCTCTTTCAAAAATAGCAGCGGCAGCAGCACAACAACAACAAAAATAAGTACCTAAAGTACTATAATAATATTCACAAGAAGAAATAAAAATTGGAAAAATATTGAACAAAGTTTACTTACTCTTACTTTTATGCCTAAAAAATATTACCCTTCATCGCTCCGTGCTCGCCCCCTTGTCGCACATTGAGTGTGTGTGTGTGTGTGTGTGTGTATACTTCTCATACCTATACATTCAATATTTAGTTATTTTTTTCTTATTCACCCATTCATTCATTCGTTCAGTCGTTCATTCATGCAATATTGTTGCGCACATTTCTTTTCTGATCCTTTTCTACTTTATTCCTTTTGTACTCAATTGAAAAATTTGCATGCCAAAAAGAAATAAGTGTAGCAGCATTAAAGAGATGAAGAAAAAGAGGAAGCAGCAGCTAGCGGTAGAAAAAAAATCAGAAAATTATGCAAAGCGGCAGAAAAAAGCGGCTAAAATAAAAAGTTTATAAGCAGAAAAGAAAGTAAGAAGTGGAAGAAAAAAAGGTTACTTGCTTGCTCTCTTTATGGATTCTGTATTGATGATGGAATTGCGTTGGTTTGTGCGTCAAGGATGCCAGCTCAATTTTTCTTTCTCCCCGATAGCCCTCGAGATATTCCCCGATTTTCAATCAAATTCCCCGCACCGATATCATTTTATATTATAACAGCGACACACGCTTAAATTTGATCAAGGTTAATGTTATTTTAATGCGCTCCAGAAGTGGTAGGTTAATAGTAAGGTACTTTCTGACTTCAGCATTCTTTTGACACATGGGGATTTTGAAAAAAAGTCATAACTGTTTTCGATAGTTTTTTAGGAGACTATGAAAGTTAAATCTAGAGGTTAATTTTCAAAGTCATGACTTAAGTTCATGTCAATTTCGTTATTTGAAGTTATATATAAACAGGTTAATGAACAAATGTAGTCATCACAACAACAATGTATATAGAGACGGGCAAATCAGACGGTCGTTTCGGAATCCGCCACAATTCCACATCAGTGATCTTAGTGATAGTTCTTAATCTTTCAGTATAAGCTATTAATATTTTAAATCATAACCAGAATTACAGATTTGATTCCAAATATCTTCACTGAATAGAGATATTGAAAGAAACTACCACTACCGTTCTATACACTTATGTTGTTGTTTTTCCCCATTGTAGCTAGTCTGCATAACAGTTCGTTATTTGAAAGTCTAGTACATGAGAGTGTGTGTGTGTTTGTGAGAAAATGATTCTAGGTATCATTTTTTCTGAACGGTCCCCATTCGATCAGTTCATGATAGTTTTTTAGGAGAAATTTTGAAAAAAAAAATTGTAACATTTTGAATTTTTAATATTTTTTTTTTCATTTTTCGAAACAATAAATAAAAAACGTGTTCTATAAAAATTTCCAAATGCAATAGGTGATTAATTACATGGATCCAAAACAGATGCTGTTTGACCAAAATATATAAATTCTACCGCCCTCCAACTACGGGTTTTAAAAAATTTGACTTTTTTCGAAAGTACAAAGTTGCAAATTGAGGAAAAAATTAACCAAACTTTTTTTTCTGTTATGTCCTGGGGCCATTGTTTTATAGAAAAACATACTTAAATTTTACCCTACGTACGTGACAATGGCAAAAACCTTCTTCTCAAAAGAACGGGTTCAAAGTTTTTCCTATCGCTTTTTAAATATATCGACGAATTCCCGCCCAATACGACCGAGAGGCGTATCTGCTTAACGCGCAGATTGGTGACCGATGCAATCGCAGTCCGTAGTTATTAATCAGGAGGTGTTGGATGAAGGCATAGCTAAGCCTTTCTGAACGGCCGAAAGTGATGCCGAAGAGCTGCGCGATTGTTTTGGCCTGACTGGCACTCGCCGCTATAATCGCCTATATCTACAAAAGCACTTCGAGTTTCTTTCTGAAATTTTTACAAAATACTTTTGAAATATAATACTTTCAAATTACACACTTTTTTAAAAATCAATTTCTCCAAACCAAGAAAGTGCAGGGCCCTCTTAAGAAGAGATGAAGATTATAAGACCCAAAATATGAAGTATTGTAAAAGTTAAACGATTTACATTACATAAAATTTGACAAAAAGTATTCTACAGAGTTTATCAACTCAAAGCTGGACTGTTTCAAATTCCCCGCAAAAAACAGCTCATTCCCCGATTCCCTGTACTAAGTAAAATTCCCCACAAATCGGGGAATTCCCCGCAAGTTGGCATCGCTGGTGTGCGTATACAGCAAAAACCCAGCAAAGAAAAATAATAAGAAGTTTTCATAGTAATTATTAACTATTCAACAGCAGGGGCATTTACATCCGAAGTGAATCTTATTTTATCCTTCTTTTTTTAATGTGGTATGTCCGGGAGAATATGTACAGCTTTTTTTCTTCCAAAAGAAACGTAGACAATGTAGTTGCAGTACAATGTTTTATGATCAGAGTGAATCTATTGTGTGTATTCTATTCGTGTTGAATTGCATTGTATTGAATTGGATTGAATTGAATTGAATTGGATTGAATTGAATTGGATTGAATTGAATTGGATTGAATTGAATTGGATTGAATCGGATTGAATTGGATTGAATCGGATTGAATTGGATTGAATTGGATTGAACTGGATTGAATTAGATTGAATTGGATTGAATTGGATTGAATTGGATTGAATTGGATTGAATTGGATTGAATTGGATTGAATTGGATTGAATTGGATTGAATTGGATTGAATTGGATTGAATTGGATTGAATTGGATTGAATTGGATTGAATTGGATTGGATTGAATTGGATTGAACTGGATTGAATTGGATTGAATTGAATTGGATTGGATTGGATTGAATTGAATTGGATTGAATCGGATTGAATTGGATTAAATTGGATTGGATTGGATTGGATTGAATTGAATTGAATTGGATTGGATTGGATTGGATTGGATTGGATTGGATTGGATTGGATTGGATTGGATTGAATTGAATTGAATTGAATTGGATTGAATTGGATTGAATTGGATTGAATTGGATTGAATTGGATTGGATTGGATTGGATTGGATTGGATTGAATTGAATTGGATTGAATTGGATTGAATTGGATTGAATTGGATTGAATTGGATTGAATTGGATTGAATTGGATTGAATTGGATTGAATTGGATTGAATTGGATTGAATTGGATTGAATTGGATTGAATTGGATTGAATTGGATTGAATTGGATTGAATTGGATTGATTTGGATTGAATTGGATTGAATTGGATTGAATTGGATTGAATTGGATTGAATTGGATTGAATTGGATTGAATTGGATTGAATTGGATTGAATTGGATTGAATTGGATTGAATTGGATTGAATTGGATTGAATTGGATTGGATTGGATTGGATTGGATTGGATTGAATTGGATTGAATTGGATTGAATTGGATTGAATTGGATTGAATTGGATTGAATTGGATTGAATTGGATTGAATTGGATTGAATTGGATTGGATTGGATTGAATTGGATTGAATTAGATTGAATTGGATTGAATTGGATTGAGTTGGATTGAATTGGATTGAATTGGATTGAATTTGATTGAATTGGATTGGATTGGATTTAATTGGATTTAATTGGATTGAATTTGATTGAATTGGATTGGATTGGATTTAATTGGATTTAATTGGATTGAATTGGATTCAATTGAATTGGATTGGATTGAATAAATTGAATTAGAATAAGTTAGACTCCATATTTAAATGATGACTAACAACTTCTTGTCAATTCTGCCTATCTATTCCACACTGGGAACTGTAGTTATATGCTATTACCTAATAGTAGGTAAGTACATCCTGCAATTTTTTGATAGTGGGTAGCAGGGGGTTAAAAAAATATCATAGCAGTAATTGAACATCGCGTTGAGGGTAATAAACATAAAAATGTTGACAGAAAAGTTTTATGACAAACTTTTTAGTTGCAATTACTATATAAAATATGTTTTTTTTTTCCTTTTTTGTTTCCATCTTTCTTCATCGAACTTTGAAATGTATTTATATTACCATAATAACATATATAAAAAAATCGACGGTGAAGAACCAGCTCTTACCACATAAGAGTTGATGTAAGGACATATAAACTTTTCCTTCTTTGTTAGTGAATATAAATTTTATCAAAATTGTGTTTTAGATTATACAAATGCAATAATTTTAAATTGAAAAAGAAATAATCAAATTTTGCAGTTCAACTTACATTATCTTTCTTCCATATCATTCAATTCGATAGCTGCTGTACAAGAAAATATTCAGCGAAAAGAAAATAACGTACTCCTTGGGATTTATAAAGTTTAATTCACATAAGCTTAAGACCACTTATCTCGGGCACTATCGTGGTATATATAGGCCCTAAGCAATTCAGGGTAATATTAATAACCATCACATAAAGCTGGTTAAAAAATTGCATATTTTTTTGGTCCACCCTTTTTCCCAGGTATAAATAATTTTAACTAATGGTATTTTGAAAATAATAGGAGCTATGGAAATTTTCCATCTGATTTCGACCTGTTTCACTGAGTAATTGAGAGCAAATCGCGAAAAATTCTCTCTACGTCAAGTTTATATGTATGTATTGACGCCTTTGAAATGAATAAAATTTCTATTAAAATCATTGATAATCATTAAAATTTCTATTAAAATCAGAAAAGGCGCAATCAAAGGCAAGAAAGATTTCGTACTTTTTTCAATTGAATCATTAAATACTTATATTGAAAACTTGCTAGCTTGGCACAATTTTTAATATTTTAATATTTTTTTTCTTTTAACCGATGAGGCTTGAACCATTGCCAAAAAAAAAGAAGAATTAAAAAGAGTTTTTCATACACAAAATTGTATGGAATACACTTGACAATACTAATTTCGTGTCGTATCGTGTCATTGTAAGCCAAATTTTGACATAGGAGAGGCGCGTGTTATTTCAATCAATGATGCCAATCAAAAATAGATTTATACTTGCATCGTTTTTGTTTGCTTTGCTTTGACTGATTTTTGTAAACGAACGTGCATATGTACATGCATATATATGGCTGTGTGTATGCATGTATATGGGTGTAGATATATGTGAGAATGTTTATGTCTAACAAAATCATCCCAGTAGAGCAGGTAATGACTATTCAGGCCTCAAAGTTTTTTCCTAGTTTCTTACCTACTGCTGAAAAAATTTATGGATTTTACATGCAAGTGACCGATTTTTCAGCCCTGATATTTCATATAACTTTTTAGATATTACTCATTTTTGAAAATATGAATGTTTCATACAAAAAAAAGGGTAATAAGTATATAAAGATAGAATGGTTTCAGTTTAACCGTCTAACCGCCCCATAGTGCTCCAACGGTGGAAAAAAAATTATTTATTGAAAAGAATTTTTTTTGCAGGATGTTTGCCCATTAAATGAACTATCCTTGTCCAAAAGTATGTGAGATTTGGTAGCCAATATCATATTCTCTTATGCATTTGAAGTGCATCAAAAATATGAGCAATAAGTCATTCAATTGAAATCCCTAAATTTTACAACGTAAGTCATTTTGTTAGTTATGGAAAGACTATAATAATATGTTATATAAATTTGCTGAATTTCGTCAACATCCTGCTATTAGGTTAACCAAAATTAAATTTTTAATACTATTATTTATTTATTTGGTTTATCACTTGCAATGAGCTTATCCACGAGATTACAAATGAGCTCGACACCCTTCCAAGCCGATAAATACTCTGAGACTACTATTGATATGTCAATAAGCATACGTCATTTCAATTATTTCAAAATCTCAATATTTTCAAAAGAAGTAGAAAGGCCCGTTCAAAAATATCAAATATATTTGCAAATCATTGTGTGCCTACAACTATGCTGCGCTTTTTATTTACTTTTTTATGCAAATTTAGCAAAAAAGGCTGGGAATAATCTTGATAGCTGAAAAATCGGAAAATTTTCCTACGAGGCACCGGTTTTTGCAGTTAAAAGGTATGGTTGGTACAAAGTATCATTAAATGTACACAAAGTGCTACTGTATTTAAAATTTAAGGCCATCGGAAAAGAATCTGGAATTGAGAGAATAAGATAAATTCGCGCTCCTGAGCCCATTATGGGCTGATAATACCGGTTAACATAATTATAACACCTCTGTGGCCTGGTGAATAAGTGCCAGACTGGAGTACCAGCTGCCTCAGGTTCGATTCTAAGATGGAGAGTAAAATGTTTTAAAAAATTAATTATAGCAATAATATTTTACAATCATAATTACAATTTTTAAGACTTTTACAAGCCGGTTTTAATAGAGTTTCAATTGCATTTTTTATTTTAATTCTGTTTGCAATTATACTTAATTAGTGGCGGAAAGTTCCTTTCTCAGCATCCTTGAGGTGGTGTTGTATGGCAGGTAGGTGCGGCTGTTGACTGATCACGCCCTATTTCATAATTCTTTTTTGTATGGAATGAGCCACTTTTAGGTCGAAAATTTTGTATCTCAGTAACTTGGCTACAACGGATTTTAGAACTGTTGCAGTGTGCCATGCAATAGATAAAACAAATTTTGGGGTCTGGGAACGTTATGTTGCACAAGCACCTTCTTTTTATAAAGAATAAGGGAAATGTACCTAGTAGGGCCACCGGTGAAAACATAAATTTATTTCTAAACTGTAATAAACTGAAATAATCTAAAAACAATTCTTTTCATATATGGTTTGTATTCGGGGGGGGGGAGGGGGGGGGGGGATTTTCATTCGACGAAAATATTCATATAAAACTTTTATGAAACTGATGCTTAAATACAATAAATTATCAGACTAGGGAGAAAAGTGTATAAATGTCTTAAAGCTTTAGGAAACATTTTTCTTTCCGAATTTTCTTAACCTTAACCAAAAAAAAATGGCAAAAAAAATTCACGGAATAATCAATTTAAATTTGTTCAAATAAATATTATTCAATGTGGATTCCAATACATTTTTCTATCGTGAAAGACATAATTTCGATAACTCATTGACTTGCCATTACTGATAATGAACCCAACCTCAAAAAAATGATCAAAAATGCCAAAAATAGTCAGAGACTAATTTTTTTCAAATGATTATCAGTGGGAATTTGGGCCATTATCAATGATGAGGAGCCCGGGTGAGGTTGGCATATATTCCGTAAATTCGTGCAGTCACAGAATTGAAATCTTCCGAGTCGGGTGCTCTGAGCAATAATGGGTTAAAGGATTAATTATATTTTAAGATTAAGAACTTTGAAGCCTATTCAATAACACTGTCCTGCATGGGTTTGGTGAACAATATTGTTCCTAGTGTTTGCGAATGAATTTTTCATGCTGAACACGAATCTGAGGTTGAAACCCCTGAAAATTCGTACGATTTCAATTCAAATTTATTTTCAAAAATTTTTTCTTTTATTTGACTTTTTAGAAAGAAACCGATTAAAAAATATTTAAAAATTGTTCAATAGATTTTATTTTGACTTTTTTCCATCCACTGGCAATCAATATCAAAAATTAGGAAAAAGTTTTCACATTTCGAGAGGGGCGGTCAGAACCCCCTAAGTACGGCCTTGGTTTGTATGTATCTACTTTTATTTTTTAATTTATAGAGCAAAAGAAAGCATAAATGAAAATTTCATTTTAAAGAAACATTAACTAGGACCTTTTGAGCTTGCAGAAATTTCGTTGGTAAGACCTGAGATCTTACTGTTGGACAGTGTTGATCAGACATAGCGTTCACACTTATTGATTTAAGACAGTTTTTTTTACTTTTACATTATATACAATTTTGACTTTTTTCTTCCGTTCTTACCGATTAAACAGTATAGCTGGTAAAACGACACTTGTTCATTTTCTTAATATTGCTGAATTATATTTCTTGTTTTTACTCTCCACATTTTCCATATTTCTGTAGGGTAATTGTTCTACGGCTAGTGAATATCAGTTTGGATATTCCACACTTACCACCATGATGATTTTCCGGCTGTAAACTACGATAGTTAGGTCAATCGTAGCATGCATTAGTGTGGTGGGCTAAGGTTGTCTAAAGCTCGGCTATCAGCAAACTTAACAAGCCCCAAAGACGTGCCTGTCTTTCAATCATAGGGGCTATGCGAATTTGTCCGTCTCCTGCTATTTCGATGTTGATCGGACTTGCACCACCGCACATCTTCATAAAGAAGATAGTTGTAAGTTTGAGGTGCAAGTTACATCCAACTTACTAAGAGGTTTTACCGGTCTTCTGTGCATTCTTAGTAAAATTCCCAATACTCTAATCTACTCCGTGCCATATTTCATGATTAGGGATCTAAACTTTGGCCGGAAATTTAATATCATCTTTCCGTCCAGGTCCGATTGAAATACCTAATTCCCCTGGCATTGGTGTTGTTGGACCTAACATTCGCGTCTCAATTCCACTGAGCACTTGTTCTAGTATTTTCCAAGCCGAATTATTCGCAATTGAGACATATGCCAGAATTAACCTTAATAAAGGTCTAAAAGATGGTAAGATTATAATCTTCTCTGACGGCTCACAAGGCACTTTCATCATGGTGCTTCACTTCGAAGCTAGTCAAGAAGTGTTTTGACAGGTTGCAGCAGTTGTCTACTCATAACAAAGTCACGCTTTGTTGGGTACCAGGTCACTGTGACATTATAGGTAATGTAGCTGCTAATAAACTGGCTAGGCAGGGTTCAGCGGCTCTACACACGGCCCTGACCCATTCTGTGGAATCGGCTAGACTAGTTCTAAATCATTCATAGAGGCAGGGGCGTGGGATGAATGACTATTTTATTGGCATTCCGTTCAAGGCTTTAATCAGGCAAATAAGCACTTAACTTCTTAACCTCCTCTTATTCTATACGGTCGCATCGAGAAACTCGTCGTACTTACACATTCTTTTAACATTTTTTACATTATTCGTAAAGTGAATTTAAAACATTGAATTTATAAGTGTAGCAGAGTTTCAAAAAACGCTTTGGGTCTCACCACATCTGAATGTGGTGGTCCGCATTCTATGTGAATGCCCAGTAGAGTGGTCCTTAATTTTTAAGTTTGGAATATTTTTCCATACGCTCACTAATTCTATTCCTTTATGCTAATAATGTAAGCTATAAAAGTTTCAGACAGAAATATTTATATTTAAACGTGCCTCCTCGGTTTCAAAAAATGTGATATGTATGTATGTATGTAATATGCTGCTTATTTATTTAAATTATTATTTTTATTATTATGTATATTGGGTTTTCCATCTATTATACCCCCACTAACAATTACTGAAAAAAAATCTCAGATAAGAATTATTATGAACTTTTGGAGGATTTTTTACTCTACCGACTGGACTATTTGATAATACGGGAGTGTTTTTCACATATAAACTTTTAGTCCGAGGGGGCACGTTTAAATTTAAATATTTTTGCCTGAAACTTTCACAGTTTACATTTTTCACATAAAGGAACAAAATTAGGGGGCGTAGAGTAAAAACATATTTAAAAATTTCCCCCATATGCCTAAGAACCACTCTAATGCCCAGCCTTGGCTCGGCAAACCGTTTCTATCAACGAATGAAACCAAAACCTTTTCCACAAAAGATGTTCGTTCTAGCCTTCACTAGGGTAGAAGTTCATCTTTTGTCTTAGTTTTGGGACTTTGGTACAAAAGATCTTTTAGGTCGCTGTGCCTGGCTTTTGAGTCGTTCCAATCGCTTATTAATAATAAAAATAATAACTCCAATGTATAAGGCATAGGACTGTTTTGTTGCTTTAACACTCCACCTAAATTTTTATGGGGATCATTTTTTCTGAAGATAGGATGATTTTGTTTCGTGTATATATATCCTACTTTATCTAACGATATTTTGAAACCTAGAGGAGCTGAGGCAAATCCTATTAAAAACCAAAAATTTATATAAAATACAGCGCAATAAATTTCAAACTAATCTCAGTAAGATGCTAACATAAAGTGTAGGACTTAAACTAAGTTTTTTAGTAAATCTTATGAGTTTTACAGGGTTGATGTGAAAACAAAAAATGTTTGAATTTGTCTAAGGATTAACCCATTTTCTACCGCTCTAAGCCGCTGGGTGAAAATCAATGAAACTTTTTACAAGGGTTATAAATAATATTTTTGTTTTTATCTCTTCAGATTAGGCCAAGAGGACGTGGTCGATTTTTCGACCAGATATCAACACTTTTCGCTCTCACCTGGTCGCAACAAGTAAACCATGGAATGCGTTTATTATTTTTACTGAAAATTATAATTCTAAAACAAGTTGAAATTCAAAGAAGATTATTTTCGAGATTTTGAAATATTCTCTCCGAATGTTTATTTTTTTTTGTGAAAGTCACTTTGCGCGATTGTAAAAAAAACTAAAAATAATTTAGGTTTAGAAAGGTGTAAAATAACATATTTGGTGGTTTGCTAAGTTATTTCTATTTCCCGCTAACCTACAGAAAATTCGAAAGTCACTGGGCGAATTCTCGACCGCTGGTTGAAAATGGGTTAACTACATATATCTTAGACATCCATCCTTTAATTCTTGAAGTTTATATACGTGCTCACGGATTATGCTGTCTTTTTTAATCTGGAGATGCAGGTAGAAAAATACTATGACATGACCAAAACTTCAGCAAAAGTGGTCAGGTTACTCTGTTCTGAAATACCTCTGTACACAGTCCATTTTATTCATTACAGATATTAAGTGCACGAACATAGGCTTATCAATCGAAATGTTGTTGGTTCAAATACCAGTTCGTATTTTTTTATTTTAGTAGATAATCTGTAAAACCCAAAAGATTTTTAGTAGAATAAATAAGTAAAGTACAAATTTTTTATAATTACAGTACTACACTCAGAACCTTCGAATCGTAAGTACTAAAATCAAGAGTAAAGCGCGGTTCACGCAAAATTGGCACGAAGGAAAGTTGCTGTATCTTTTTAACCAGAACACTCAGAATAACAAATAATGCATTAAATGATAAGTTTAATACTGTGTTTTAATACTATAATATTAAAAGATTTAAATTTCTTTGTTGTGCAAAAAGTTCCGGGTATTCCTTTTAATGGACCCCATTAACCTTTGAACATCCGCTCTGGATACTTTTGCGGCTATTTGGTCCCATTTTAGTAACATTGAATTCACATTTTTGACAATACCTGCATTTTTCTTCAACTTATATTTTGTAATAGCCCAGTATTTTTCGATCGGTCGAAGCTGGGGGCAATTGGGTGGATTCATATATTTGGGCACTACATCTACTTTATTTGTTTGATAAAAATCCATGGTTTTCTTAGAGTAGTGGCAACTTGCTAAATCAGGCCAAAACTTCATTGGCGAATGGTGGTGACGAACAAATGGCAATAGTCGTTTCGAAAGGCACTCTTTGATGTAAATATCAGACATCATAGAAGAGGATGTCACAAATGCCCTGGATTTGAGACCACAGCTGCAAATAGCCTGTCACACCATTGCTTTCTTTGCAAATTTATCCATTTTTATGTACTTGAATTTTGATTCATTGCCATATATAATTTTTGACCTGGAAGCTGTTTAAGATCAAATTTTACGTATGATTCGTGATCCACAATAATGCATCCATTGAATTTGGTCAAATCATTATTATAAAGAAGACGAGCACATTTTTTGGCCAGCAAATTCTGTTTGTCTGTTCTATTTGGATATTTTATAGCACGATAGCACTTTAGCCCAGCTTTTATGATAATTCGTCTAGCAGTACTTTTGCTGGTATTGAATTTTTTGACACGATCGCTATCCGATAGTCCGGGATTGCTTTTGATGGACCTCAAGATCTTTGTCTTTAATTTTAGGTTGGTGGTTCCCGTTTTGTTCACAACTTTTTTAGCTCTTTCAACACTAAGAGTTTCTTTATATCGTTTTATAACTCTAAATACCGTTCTTTTGGAGATATTTAACACTTTCGCAATTTTTGAACCAGACCACGACGGATTTTCAATAAATTTATTCACAATCAATTTTATATTTGCAGCTTCCATTGTGCACACAATCACCAACTTGCGATCAATTAATATGAAAAATTTATCAACTAACGGTAACAGTATTGTAAACAAATCCCAGTAAAAAATTTGTTGTTCTTATGACTAGGGGCGACGTGGTGACCACAACAAAGCGTGCCAATTTCGCGTGAACCGTGCTTTAGATTAAAGAGAGTCTGAATTTTGTTTTTGATTTCAGGTGTCCTCATAAATTTTCTTTGACTTCGGTCCTGATTTCAAACAGGAGTTGGGAAAACGCTATCGACTTTTCTACTGGGAATATTTCCAATTTATATACATACATTGGTATGTATGTATTCCATGTGTAGAAAAAATTCCTTTCTTACAATTCACCAAAAATATAATTTTTTATTCAGCAAATATTTCATTTTTATTCAATTTTTTTTTTTTTTTTTGGGTTAAGTAAAGTGGTCAAGTGTAAAAGAAATAAATATTTCTTTTATTTAATTTGCTAAATGTTCTTGAAAAGTTCCAGGAAAAATAATAAAAGTTTTTATTAGTCAGAATAAAATAGAAGAGTTTTTTGTTTTTTTTTTAATTTTTTTATGTTTTTAAAGGTTTGTGGTTTTGGATTATTGATGCATATGAAAATTTCTATAGTGGTTAGGGAAAATCTCGAACATTTGCTATGAAAATTAAAAAATTTATTATTACCATTTTTTAAGTAAATATGAAAAGTTTTTCAATGTAATATATATAACAAAATATTTCATATAGTTCTTATAATTGAAGTAAATTGGAAGGAGAATCAAAACTTTTGCAGGTCATTAGTAAATATTTAATTTTTGAAATTGCAAAGAAACTAAACCTTCACTTAAGTATATTGCTCTTAAAAATGTTGGTACTATTAAAATGCATTTTCATTTGTCATAGTAAGTGGTTTTCGCATTGTCCACTAAGTAAAACATAATATTCACTATTTACAATTTAATTTGCTCCTTTCCTTTAATGCTTTTCTAAATATTATGGTAAATATGTTTTAATTTCTGTTTCTGCTCTCCATTGTGCAGTATTTATAAATGTGTATGTTATTTTAAAACTCCATTTGACATTTTTAACATAAACATGAATTTCTACTTTTATTGTTAATTTTTGTATAGTATAATTAAAAAGAAAACAGAAAAGAAAAAAAGAAACTGTTGTGCATTTCTTGAATTCCCTTAGCTGCTAAAAATCATGATTTTATGAATCTTATGAATTTTTGTTCTACAATCTCTTGAGCACTTTCTTCGGTATAGGTACCCTATAGTAGGTGTAAGCGATTGAAGAATATAACTTCAGTCAATGTTTATCGTGGAAATACAGTGTCGGACAAAACTAAAGCACAAACTCTTCCTTGTCAACATTTAGTTCAATAAAATTTAAAAATATGCAAATATGCACATATTTTTTTTTTTGTTTTATAAATTTAGTATAATTATTAGTGTCCGACCGAATATTCGGTTTCGGTTACGGTTTCGGCCAAAAATACGGTTTCGGCCAAAAATACGGTTTCGGCTAAGTTTCGGTTTCGGCAAAAAATATGGCCGAATATTTGGCCGAAACCGAAACTTTATAAATTTTACTGTAAATTGCATTTCAGTACGCAAAGGACTGTTTTTATTTTTAGCATATAACATAAAGTTATTATACATATATAAGTATGTATATTAGGGCGTACCAGTTTGTATGGATGAATTTTTTTCGGAGTACCGTCAGAAGAGTTCCATATTCTATGACAAAAAAATGGAGCTTACCCCCCGTAAAATTCGCAGAAGTTAAAGTAATATTAAAAGTAACTATCGATTTTTATTCAAACAACTACAGTACGTAGTACTGGAACTTCTTCGTTCGAATTTTACGGGGGGTAGAATCCATTTTTTTGCCATACTTTCTTCGGCAAAGTTGATCAGAATCGAATATAGAATTTTTCTATTTTTGAAAAAAAAAAAAATTGGTACGCCCTAATGCGCATTGATTGTTTTTTTTTTTTTTTGAGTTTTAATTAAAAAAAAATAAAATGATTTGAATTTTGTTTTTAACATATCTGTGGTCACAAGCAATAACAACACAACTCGAGTTTTTTGTCGAATTCGAGTTATTATCATAATTTGAATCTTCATATCCGTTTTCATATTGTGTCAGAATTTTATGACTATCGGTTCAGTGGTTTACGAGATATTAGGGCGGAAAAATAGCACAACTCAAACTGATTACTCTTAGCACTTGAACCTTTGAAGTGCTCTCCTATAAAATACAAAAAACACACTTATGCTGTTATGCCTTGTGACCACAGATATATACATATATATTAAAAAGTTTCGGTTTCGGCCGAAAAAGTCGGTTTCGGTCGGACACTAATAATTATGCACTTGTTAAAACATAAGAAAATTAAAAACTGGGAAATTTTTTCTTTTTTTTTACTAACATTGCTCAATATGCTTAAACCTGTAGCGACCAATCTAAAGCACATAATCTTTTTCGCTTACAATTACAATCAACTGTTAAAAATAAACAACAACAACCATCTTTAAACTAAGAACTCGTTATTTTGGAAAACAAAAAGCAGGTTTTAATAAAAACTGGAAGCGTATATAAGTTATTGGTTATCATTCACCGTTACCGTTCACATTTCAAAATTTCGTTTCCTTAAATGGCTCGAAATAAGTATTCTGCACAATATAGACAAAATATTCTAAGTAAATTTAATAAAGCTGAATCAGTAACATGCATTGTAAAAAAATTTTATATTCGCCATTACGTTAATTCCCGAGCTATAAGCCATTTTCGCGCTTCCCATTTTTTAAATACTAAATATGGAGGTGGCAGACCGCGGGGCACAACCAAACGTGAGGATCAGGCCATCATTCGGATTATAAAAAAAAGATCTCTTTATATTTTGGAAATAAATTGCGTTTAAACATTTCACACAGGTTTATCCAACGAAAAGCTGTAGAGGATGGCTTCGCAACATACCAAAACATGAAAAAGCCATTTACATATTTCTCGAAAGAATCAACAGGCAAGGTTCGAATTTGTAACCGCGCACTTTAGCTAAGCTACTGCCAAATGAAAGTCAGTGCTTTTTACTGATGAATCTATATTGAACATGAAAGGTTGCGACGGATTGGAGCCAGTGTGCAGACCAATAGGGCAACGATGAAATCCGCGTTATTTGAAAAGCGCCGTATGATACGAGGGTCTGGTGATTTTTTTCGGCCATTGAATCGGTCCTATTCATAAAATAAGAGGTATAATGATGTGTAAAAATATTCCCCAGAATGTTATGTTGCCTTATACTGAGGAAGATCTGCTGTTAATGCATGTCTACCAGCACGATGACGATCCCAGCACGGTGCGAAAAGAGTGATTTGATGCCAATAAGATCGGGATTTGATGGAGGACTACCCGTTCACCCAATTTCAATTTAAAAAAATATATAGGAAATTTTAGATCGGAAAATTCAACGCATATAGGATAAAAACAAGGATTCCATTTTCTACCAATCGGAGTTTGCATGGAAGAACATTTCTGCAGACGTTTTGAGCAATTTTATTGAGTCCATGCCACGAAAATGTGCAACAGCTCTGAAAAATAAATGGATACGCTACAAAATAGTGGAGAAATCGAACTTTTCCATTAATATATTCCATACGTGCTTTAGTTTTGTCGCGCATGTTTTATGCATTTTGTTACTTTTGAGTTAATATTTTTATTTTATGTGATAAATAATATTATATTTCTTATATTTTATTGCAACGAGTCAAGGCCGTATTTAGGGGGGAGGTTTTGGGAGTTCTGACCGCCCCCTCCCCCCCCCGAAATGTGGAAACTTTCTTCTATTTTTTGATATTAATTGCCAGTGGATGAAAAAAAGTCAAAATAAAATCTATTGAACAGTTTTTAAATATTTTTTACTTTCATCGGTTTCTTTCTAAAAAGCCAAATATAAAAAAATAAACTTGAAATCTTAGTTACACTATGCGACCGGATCCGATTTGTTTTTTTGACATTTAGGTTTGACTTTGGATACAAAAAGAGAAGGTGATGCTGAGCAATTCTGAATTTATTGTTTTTCTAGGTCAGTAACTGTTTTTGATTTACAGTTTCGGGTTTAGGGCTCATTTGGAAGGGCATGATTCAGACTATAATTTCTGGATTTCGAAGTTTGTAGCACTCTCTAATTTTTAAAAATGGCCAAAAATTATATTTTAGGGTTTTCCATCCCATTTTTTCTAAAACGTGGAATGATGGGAAATTTTAGACCTCAGATTAGTGTTCAGTATAAAAAATTAATTCACAAACGCTAGGAACCATTTTATTCGCAAAGCCCATGTAGGGCAGTAGTAGTGGATCAGCTCCAAAGTTCTAGGAAACAATCTTAGAATGTAATTAATTCTTTAACCCATTATTGCTCAGAGCACCCCGACTCGGAAGACCTCTTTCAATGCAGTAACTGCGCAAATTTTAGGAATATAAGCCAACCTCATCTGGATTCCTTATCATGGCCCGAATTCCCACTGATAATCATTTGAAAAAAATGAGCCCCTGACTATTTTTAGTATTTTTGGTAATTGTTTTGAGATCGGGCTCATCATCAGTAATGGCAAGTCAATGTCAATTTTCTTCGAATGAAAACTCCCCCCGAAAAAATCCTGGCTACGGCCCTGCAAAATAAAAAAATTTCGGTCCAAGCATGTTTTACAATATTATATATATTATATATTACTGAGCAAAATGCAAACAAGAAAAATCCGTGCTTTAGTTTTGTCCGACACTGTATGTATTGGCTTACAGCGACATCTATTGCTGTGTAATAAAAGGAGTTTGCTTTTAATCAGAGATCTTCAACTTTCAATTCTGTGGAACCCTTAGAATAAATCGAAAATAGAAAAAAAGTTTATGACTGTAGAGAGGATTTAAGATTTGCATACTTATTGTTAGTTCCACTAGTGAAAATTTAATAAATAATAGAAATATAAAAAAAAACTAAATTTAAAAAACCAAACATAAATTAGGTAGTTAGAAAATAAACTCAATATTTTCAAAATTTCTCATATTCCTGCGGAACCCTTAGAAAATTTGACGGACCCCCAGGGCTCCGCAAAGTTTGAAGAATAATGCTTTAAAATTCAATGTAATGTACCATATCTTAGAAAAAAAAGTCAAGGGATCAGAATAAACTAAAAAGTATTCGAACTGGGAATGACAGTATGTAACCAGTTCGAAAAAAAAGTTTCATAAATTCAAATAAAACCATTTCAAGGTTAGAATTTTTTAAAGACATAATAAATACCAATATCGGATCAGAATCTGATCTAGAACGGTTCAAAAGATTGTAGAATTGTATAAATTTGGTTCTAGATTTTATAGCTTATAGAAAAATACAAATATTGGAATGGTTTTAAAGATTAGATGAAAATTGACTTAATGTGGGTTAAAACTAACATTACGAGCTTTCACTAGCAAACAAATTACAAAAACTTTCAAGAATTCATCATTGGATTTGAGAAATCTGTGGGTAAAATCTACCCAAGCTGCCCACTTGCGTACCTAAGACAGACCCAAGGTGAAGGTCGCCAAATATCCAAAGAGATTCGTATATTTTTACGGAGACTAACCCGATTAATTCTTGACACGGGTTGTATAACCATTTCAGTAACAACAAACTCTTAATTTCCCGACGGGGAATAATTTCTTCAAAGGTAGACTGTTGTTCGTTCATACAGTTCTTTTGTAGCATTTTAAGCGGCATTTAAAGAAGCTTTTTCCGGAGCTCATCGAAAATGTCTACGATTATGTAGGCGCACGCTTTGAAAGCAGTACTCAGGTGTTTGAGGGCATCCAAAGCCGAAAGTCTCTTGGTGGCTCGCTAACAGTTTTATTACGTTTTGAATGATTCGCTGCATCTTTTATTGTATACATAGAGACCAAGTCAAGTTCCTCTGTACAGTGCTCGAACTGATTTCGAAAACTTGCCCACGCTTGTGAATTGTTCAAATTGTCGACAAAATATACAGACGCTAGTTGATTGGAGCTCTTGTTATGTTGGATTCGAAAGCGCGTTACTTTACTTACTAACGAGAGGTGAGAGCCATGAGCTTTTGCCAAAACCGGTGCTCTCTGGTTGTTCACATCCAAAAGGTAATTTTTAAAGAGAGATTGAAAATTGGTCAATTTGGATTAGTCCACTGGCGGTTACCTTAGGGCAGCTAGCTATTGGAAGACAATTGATATTGTGTAAATCAGCAAACCTCTCACTGCTATCGTTACGGTGACCGACAACATGCTTTCTCATTACTTTCTTCAGTTGATCAATGTTTTGTCCTACTTTGGCATTTAGGTTACCCTTTATTACTATGTCCCTTGGTGCGTCCTACTAAAACTATCCACTAAAAGTGGGCGTTCAGTTTACCAAGAATGCATCTTTTTCGCTCTGTCAAAGGATTGCCCCGTAAAAGTAGACAGTAATCCAATATTATAGTTGCTCTGAGTACAGCCGTCAATGAGCGTCATTACACTCCAGAAACCATTCGTTGTTGTTGTTGTAGCAACTTTAATTTGAAATTCATATCATTCGCAATAGTTTATTACTGTCATCTCTCTCCGACCATTGTTTCTAGTCCCAATAGGTGAGCCACATTTGTTTAGGTGTGTCCAGAGTGATGTGGTAAGAGGAGAACTAAAGAGATACACGGTGCCGTGAGGACCCAGTCCAAAAAATGGGCACACATCTACGATCTTCTCGTTGATCTCAGCCATATAGCAGTTCCAGCCAGATCTTAATTGCAACAAAATGCATATGGTGCTTCTTTTCTTCTATTATGGAAGGTGGCCTTCGGTTCAGAACAGGAATAGGGAGACAATTGTGTGTAAATTTTAGAGAGCGTAATGTAAGCCTTGGCCTTCGAACTACGTTTGATTTGTAAATCTTCCTATGTCTTCCTTATGTGTTGTGAAGTCATTTCGTACGGTCCTGTGAGGTGTTGGCATCTCTGCCAGTGGTCGATTAGTGTGACCAGGCATGCCAGAAAAAGCTTTTTGTGAAGCAATGTTATCGTACTCTTTCTCCTTAAGAAGCAGTGTTTATCGTGAAGGTTATCTTTGTGAGACATGAGATGGCATCCCGTCACGGTACGACAACCAACCAAGCTATCAAAGGGAAATCATTTCCTTTTTCCTTTCCAGTTTTTGTTGTTCATTAATGTTTCATTGGCAGTAAGTTTGGTTGGGTTCCAACCATTCAGCAGTAAAAATCATACATTGCATCCGTGTCCTTTGAGGCTCATGTTTTACTCGAGAGGTCAAAACGTCATCTGATAAGTACCAGGCTGCCTGCTTGATACCACCTGGCCACACTAAGTTGAGATAGAGGTTTTTGAAAAAATGAACAAGTATGTTTTTGTACCTTCGCTGCTGATTCCACCGTGCAAATCCATTAGATTTCCATCTTTTATCAGCGTTGGAGCCAGCTCAGCTGTACAGTACCTGCGTGAGTATCGTTTAGCTTTCTCATTTGCTACTACCTTAGGTAAATACACACTACTGATCTCCTCCACCGTGGTACAGCGTCGTTCGCCATCCGTAATGTTGGAAATCTAAAAACAGGGTGACAATTCGAATTATAAACTGCAAAGTAAATGACTACCTCTGTTTTTAGATCAAAGTTTGGCAGGCATGTATTATTTTTGCATGCCAAAAACTAATAAAAATTTGATTTATTCAACTATAGAAAACTTCGAAAACTTTTTATACACATTTTTTTTTTTTAATTTAAAAGTTTAAAAATAATGAATTTGGATACGGATCTAGAGATTTCTCAGTTACCTTTTTCGAATACTTATTTCAATTCATAGCGCCTCTTACAAATCGTATATGACTTCGCTTCTGTTGATTCTTCTACCTTGTGTATTGTTGTTGCGCCCATGTTTAACTTGTGTAATTTTTGTCACTCATAATTATTTTTGTTATTATTTCTGTTGTTTTTACATTTCTTTTAAAGAGACAGAAATGAGAAACTGAAGAAAAAAGCAGCAAAAAAAGTTGCGTGCTAAAAGCAAATTCTCGTTTTAATATTTCATTAAAAAGGAAAATGTAAATGCTAGTGTTGCCAACTTGCAAGCATGCGAAGCTATGTATGTAATATTTACATGAACTTCGCTTTCTTTTCAAAGTTTTTTTTTTTTGAGAATTTTCATATTTGCTTTATAATTTTAACTTCACATCTTTAATTTATCCAAAAAAAAAAAAAAAAGAAAAAACAAATCTCTGCACTGAGGGGGAAATATTTTAAAGTCTTTTTTGTAAATTCAGTTCAAAGCAAATATAATTTATGTATATGGATTTTTAAAATACCTATAATTTTCTGAAAAATATTATCTAATAAAATAATTCTGTGATTGCAATTCAAGAATCAGCAAATGGAATGAAAAATCCCGGTCTACTGAGATCATTTACAATCACTGTTGCCAGATCTAGGGGTTTCCCGCTAAAACTGAAAGTTATTTGAAGCCATTGAAGAGTTTTTGAGGTTTTTTATTTTCCCAATAAAATCTAAAAGTTTCTATAGGGTTTTTAACTAAATTCAATCTACCGAAAATGTATATTTCTAATATATTTATATTATTACTTTCTAACTTTTAATACACAAGTCTAAAAATAATTATACGTGAATTCTCTCTATCACAGATCTATCACAGATAGTAGTTCATGGGCAACACTTTATTCTTGACATATTTTACACAATGACACCTGGCAATGCTAATTTCTAGTTGACGTGTATTTTTCTCCAATTTTTACTTTTGTAGAAAGTTTTTTTTTGTGCTTGCTTTAAACCGCTAAAAGTTCTTGTGTTTTTACCAAATTTAAATTTATAGAGTCTACTAATTACCAATTTTTTTTGGTTTTCGCTAAATAAATAATGCATTTTGGATATAAAACTAGATGAACTAAGGTAAAATAAAAGTGCAAGATATTTCTAATACAACTGATAAAAGAAATAAAAAAAAGTTTATTAAACAATTTTAAACTTTCGATAACGTAAAAAATATTAGGCCTGCCAATGATATGAGTGTGATAAGTAATGTAGTTATTTATACTCATGCAGTTCAATTTAAAAGTTTTATTGAAGATATCAATCATTGTATTTCGAAACTAAATATGTTGTGCACCGAGCCAACATTGGTTTCACTTGTAAAGGAACAAATATAGCTGAATTTTGGTTTGAGGTGCATGTACTTGAAAATAACAGCAATTTAGCATTAATCCGTTAAGAGACTTTTTTTTCAAATGAATTGTATCAAATCCAAAATACAAAATAAAGTATTCGTTTCTACAACTGAGAAAATTCTGCTTGTCCGCCATTGCCTAAAAAATGTCCGGATGAACAGTTGCGTCACATTCCAACCCACTCCGAGCGATATGTATATAAATATAGTAATGAGATCTAAATCTAGAGGTTTTTTTTTCTAAAAATGGCAAAGCTGAAGGTTTTTCGCAATCTGGCAACAGTGCTTACAATGTTTTTTTTTTATCTTGAAACTTACGGAGTTTTTTCTGCATTGTTCTCCAAATTTGATTGATATTGCAGTCATTGACATTGACAGCAGTTTAATTTTCTCTGAATGTAATTATTTTTTTTTTTCATTGCTCTAAAGAAGATATTTCTTCACTGATTTTTATTAGAATACATCAACTTTTTGATTTTTGATCCGCCATGATAGATCCTTCAACTGGAATACTATAAAATTCAATTCAGATTTTACAACAGAATCTTTTAAAATCTTCGAATGTAAATATTTAAAAGGATCTATAAATTTATTAAGTTCGGTTCGCCGTGTTGGATTCATTAATTGAAATTTAAAAATGTGTTTCCAGATTCCTTAAATTGAATAAAAAGAGTTGTTTGGAGATATGACACATCTGAGATGTCCAATTTTATATGACTCTGTTGCATAAGTCAGATTGGATCTCTCCAATGGTTTGACTGATGTTGTTCTCGAGTTGGTCAATCATTGTTGGTTTGTTGTCATAAACTAGCGACTTAACGATATCCCAGAGGAAAAAGTCTAAGTGCAATAAATCCTGACGGCCATTCCACATAGTCTCTTCTGGAAATAACGCGTTCTGTGAGCTTTTTCTGCGACTTCAATATAACGCTCGCTATGTGACAATTTGCGTCATCTTGTCAGACTCACATTTGGTCCAGGTCCATGTCAGGCAACTGAGAATAAATTGAGGTTACAGAAAGACACGACGCGGAATCGAGAGATTTGGATCTTCCGCCACACTTTCAGCAATATTAATATTGCTCCAACTATCAAATCTCTAATATTATATTAGAGATTTGCTAGTTGGTTCAGACACCTTTTTGGAACAGTTTGCCCATCTCCTTTTAAAATCTTCGATATTTTGGGACACCTCTTTTGTGCTCTTTAAGTTTCTTTCACAAGAGCCCAATATCTCTCCACTGGTCTCAGCTCCGGACAATTTGGAGGATTGAGATTGGCCTCTCTTGGTACAAAAACTATGTTATTACTTTGGTACCTCTCCAGAGCTTTCTTGCCGTAGTGACATGATGCCAAATCGAGCCAAAAATATGTGGACACATTGTGCTCTCTTATCAAAGGAAGAAGTGTTTTTTTCAAACATTCTTTGATGTATATTTGGGTATTTTTAGAGCCCACTGTAACAAATGACTTACTTTTTTTGCCGCAACTGCATATAGCTTGCCATACCAGGAATTTTTTAGGAAATTTTGTCTGCTTTTGTATTCTAAATTGTTCTTCGACATTTCCTCGAGCATCAGCAACATAAAAATTTTGACCCGGAAGCTGCGTAAAATCTACCAGTACATACGTTTCGTTGTCCATTATACAACATGAATATTTTTGTATGAAATTCGATTTTAATTTCCGAGCCCTACTTTTGGCGTCTTTTTTTGCAGCACTCCTGTGTGGAACTTTTTAGACTTTGTATGTTTTCAAACCTGCATTGGCTTTAACTTTTCGCACCAAATAATCAGAGCACTGGGCTAACCGGGCAGCTTTTCTACCAGATGTGTTTGGAGATCTTTTCAATATGCTTTCTATGTTCTTGGCTTTCTCAATATCATGTGGTCCTTGTTTTCTTCCCGAACCAGATTTCCTATCGAAACAGATTTCCTATGGAAACAGTTTGACGGCAGACCTTCAATTCTTTAAACAATTTTTTGTAGGACCAATTTGGATTTTTTTAAAAATTTTGAATAACTTTAAGACGTATTTCTTTTTCTTCACTCATTTTGATCAAACTCACAATAAATCAACATGTTTGTCATTAAAAATAACAACTGATATATTTTTCAAAGATAACTAGATCAAAGAAATTTTTAAATTTTACACCCAAAAAAAATTATTAGGAAACGTGTATTAAGATTTTTTCAATCTCACTTCTTAATTATAATTTCATTTCGATTTTTTAAATTTTTTCCCTGAATTTCTTTCAAAAGATTTTGTCCTCATAAAATCGAAAAACTTCTAAATTTAGGAAAAATCCTCCTAATCTGGCAGCACTGCAAAACGACAGGCCTTGCCATGACTTTTATGCTTACGCCCGTATGAATATCAAGAAATAAATATTAATTTATGTTATATCTTAAGTCTTATCAACAACTTTTCAATTTCTATTTTCTATCAATCCCGCGACTGAAATTTGAGGCCCGAAATTGGTTAATTGCATTCATTGGTTAATTGCATTCATTGCCCTAGTAATTGTAATCCTCAGTTAATTGCATTTCTCTGTTAATTGAACATTTTCATCGACGCAAATAAGCGAAGATTTCTACATAAAAACACCTTTAACCTGTTTTTTTTTCAGCAGCGGTAAATACAACTAGAGGGTGTATATGTTTCATATGTCTAAAGTGTAATACTCGCATGTGCATTATGACGCCCACTAAATAAACTCCCATACAAGTTTTCCGTGTATCCACAAACTTGTAGTAGTTTGCTGGTTCATTTTGTTTGCTGGTTTGTTTGCTTGCTTAGCTTAAACTACTCTACTGTTAGACCCTGCCTTCCTGCCTGCCCTAACCTCCCCATTCACACTCCTTGTCCATTTCTATGACATGAACTAACTACAACAACAACAAACAACACCAAGAAGCACCTAAAGTGAGGTCACTCTCTGTTCGACTTTATTACAATTGAGCGACAGACAAAAGATTTTACAATGACATAAACTCAACTTTGTTCATTTTTATTTTTTGTTTGGCTTGCCCTATTCGTTTTTTCCTTTTTATTTTTATTTTTTTTTGTATGTTTGTTTGTGTTTTTTTTTGTTACCCCGCAAAGTGACCATACCATACAGTGCCATGCCATATCATAAAACGTAAAGCTTTTGCCAACCTTTTGGCATTTTATTTGCGTGCCCTTCCAATGTACTGTATTCGTTTTTTTATTCATTTTTTTTCCTCATTCCGAACCTCAACCCTCTAGCTCCGAGCAGCTGCTTCTCAATCACTACAATTTCTTTTCAGTTTTTGCCACTGCTCTTGTTGTTTTTGTTGTTTTGTTGAATAGCAGCACATAAACTTCACAAACAGCTTCCGGTTTATTGTTGCAGCAGCAGCAGCAGCCAGGAGCAATGAGGGTGCGGTAGTATGCTGCGCTGCATTAAGGCGTATGGTAGCGATGGTGGCGGTTGAGGATGAGCATAAGGGGAGTAGAGCATGCTCGCAGCAACTTAACGTGACAACAGTTGACCTGATTATTTCTGCTAACTTGATAATTCAGTAGCTATCATATTTTCAAGTGGCATGACAAAAGTATAAAATTACTGATTCAATAATTTCTATACAAATTGTTATTGAGAATTTGCAGAAATTTATAAAAAATTGTGAAAAAAATTTCCAATTGTTGCATAACTTTAAATTTTTTTTACGTTGAAGAAAAGTTTATAAATTTGATAGTTTCTCAGTGTATCTGTGAGTGTGTATGTGTGTAGTTTGCATGCCCATTTGCCCAATTGTTGTAATTCACATGCAGAAAACGGCTGAGCTTGTTAAGTGGCGTCATCATTGTCGTTTCTTTGTATGTGCTTTGTTAGTGTGTGATCTCTTTCTATTGTATTGTATTCTAGTCTATGCTGCATTTCCCACTAATCCACTAACGTACACACATACATACATCTGCATATGTATGTGTGTTTATGTGTTAACTAATACATATTCACATCTCATAAAGTAAATGAAAATTCACCATATTTTGTTGTTTTTGGTTTTGTTCTCAACACTTCTTCTTCTTCTTCTATTTGTGCATTTTGTATACTAAGCACACCGCGCACTCCATTGTTTGCAGCGTATTCGAGCAAATCCCTGCTATGTCGCGTCAACAGCATATTTATAATATACCCATACACCAAATGTTGTGTCATGCAAATATATAGTAGCAGTAGAAATGCCCAGAAGGAAATGTTGTCATCGAGTTTTCTTATAAATATTTAAAAATCTTTTACTGTAAAGAGGGAGGAGTCTCGTACTAACTTCTGATGAAATATGGCGAAAAGGCCAGTTTTTTAATCAAGTTGAGAAAGTTCAGAAATTAGCAATATTTTGAGTTATAAGAACTTTAAGGTGAATGTTGGTTTAAAAATGATGTTCCTTCTTTCTTCCTCCAGAAGAATACCTCCACCTGACTGCAGGAATCTATTCTAAATCCATTTTAAATGAATATAAAAGAATAGAAATGAGAAGAGCAGCAGATTACATAATTCCTGAAATCAAGGCCGTATTTAGGGGGGGGAGATTTGGGGGTTCTGACCCCCCAAAGAAGGAACATCATTTTTACTTCCATCGGTTTTTTTTTATCTAAAAAGTCAAATATAAAAAATAAATTTGTTCAAAGTGAAAAATTCTTTCGCAAAACCTCCATCTTATTTATTTTACTCCATCTTATTTATTTCACGACTAGAAAAATCTCTTTCAATGCTGTGACTTCACGAATTTAGGGAATATAAGCCAACCTCATCCGGGGTTCCTTATCATTGATAATGGCTCAAATTCTCAATGATGACCATTTGAAAAAAATGAGCCTCTACTATTTTTGGTAATTTTTTTGAGGTTGGGTACATCATCAGAAGTGGGAAGTCAATAAGTTAATGAAATTATGTCCCTCACGATAAAAAAAAAATGCATTAGAATGTACATTGAATAATGTTTATTTGAAAAAATTTAATTTGATTATTCTGGGACTTTTTTGTCACTTTTGGCCATTTTTTTGAGGTTAAGATTAAAAAAAATCGGAAAATTTTTCCTAAAATTTTAGTTTTATACGGTCCATCAAATGTATCATTGATTTAATTTATTGTATTTAAAAATCAGTTTGATAAAAATTGTTTATGAATATTTTCTTCGAATGAAAAGCCCCCCCGAAAAAAATTTCTCGCTACGGCCTTGCCTGAAATGATTGTAGAAAGACAGCTCTCATCACTTCCAAGCACTGAATGAATCGTGAAAGAAGAGCTCATAGGATCAGTGGCTTCTTGCGATGCACTGAAAATCACAAAGTCCAACAGAAGTAATCAAAGTATAAGACAATATGGTCATTAGATCAAAAGAAGCCTTAAACTTCTTGAACACACTTAAGGGCATAACCCATACCCACCCATTTAAAATCTGTTGGGTTCCTGGACTTAGAATACATCACTAACAAAGGGAATGAAAAAGCAAATGAACTGGTTAAAATGGAAGCAGCCTTAGGTCTTAAAAATTTATTAGTATTGTTAAAGAGAATAGAGAATGGACCAACAAGCAAAAAAAAAAAAACAATTCTAGATTCCTACAAACCAGGAACGGCTCTGAAATAGTTTATTAAATAAGCTCAATTTTTTTTGGAAATATATAGAAATAAGACATAATCAACTAATTTTCTTTTAATCAACTAACTCATAACTAACGAATTATGACTAAAGCTAATCATGATTAAATAGTTAGTCATTATCATTAATAAATAAATTTGTCATTCAATCATTAGACATTCAATCATTAGTTTTAGTCGTAATGACAGCTACAAAATCAGTACATTTTCGTACTGATTTCGAGATTTAAAAAAATGATTGGACATTTATTGTGAAATAATAATATAAACTCGTATTTTTTTCGTATTTTGGACATTTATTGTGAAAAAATGATTATAAATGTATTCTTTAAAGTATTGTCCATCGTTAGCCACAACCTTTTCCCATCTTTCTGGTAGCATACGGACTCCGCGTCGAAAGAACTCCTCATCTTTTGAGGCTATCCACGAATCGACCCATTTTTTGAGTCATCGATCGGAACAAGTGGTAATCAGAAGTAGCAATGTCTGGAGAATACGGCGGGTGGGGTAGCACTTCCCATTTCAGCGTTTCCAAGTATGTTTTTACTTGCCTTGCAACATGCGGCCGAGAATTGTCGTGCTGAAAAATAACTTTGTCGTGTCTTTTCTCATATTCTGGCCTCTTATCCTTTAATGCTCGGCTCAAACGCATCAATTGTAGTCTGTAGCGGTCGCCAGTGATCGTTTGATTTAGTTTCAATAGCTCATATTACACGACACCTTTCATATCCCACCAAATACACAGCATGAGCTTGGATCCATTGATGTTCGGCTTTGCCGTTGATGTTGATGCATGTCCGGGCGGTCCCCATGATTTTTTATGCTTTGGGTTATCGTAACGTATCCACTTTGCATCGCCAGTCACAATACGATGCAGAAAACCCTTTCTTTTCTGTCGTTCAATCAGCAGTTCACATGTGAAAAATCGTCGTTCGACGTCTCTCGGCTTCAATTCGTACGGCACCCAATTTTCTTGCTTTTGAATCATTCCCAATGCTTTTAATCGTTTAGAAATGGTTGATTGATCAACTCCTAAAGATTCTGCAAGTTCTTGTTGCGTTTGACATGAATCTTCTTCGAGTAATGCCTTCAACTCTTCATCTTCGAACTTTTTCGGGCCGCCTGTCTTCAACATCAAAATCACCACTTTTGAAACGGACATACCACACCTGACACATTCTAACGTCTATAGCATAGTCAGGATAAGCTTCAGTGAGTAAACGATGAAGAAGCAAATTAAAGCTTCCCGCAAATGTTGTTTTGTTGGCACGAAATTCGACATTTTCAGCTATAGTAAAACACTTTTGTAAAATTATGAAAATTATTTGACAGATCAATTCTTATAGTATTTTTGGCGCTCTTCGAGATAGAATAGCTGTCAATGTCAAAAAAATGGCGCGTATGATAGATATGAAGTTAGTCACAATTACGAGTTTATACATTCATACTTGTGTTCCATTGTCTTTATACCCAGAAACGTTCATTTTTCGAACAAGCAAGTCAAATTTTCTTTTGTTTATCGGGGTTAATAATGGCTTTTCTTTGGCCTAAACAATTTTAAAAAATATGGAAGAAACGTGATACTTCTGTTGATCCCACCTTATAAAGTCAATAACCAATCTTCCGAAATTTTTCCTTATCCACCCATGTCCTAATAATTCTCCTAG
Organism: Toxonevra muliebris; assembly: GCA_963691655.1. Classification (NCBI taxonomy): domain Eukaryota; kingdom Metazoa; phylum Arthropoda; class Insecta; order Diptera; family Pallopteridae; genus Toxonevra; species Toxonevra muliebris. Next base: position 68,966,690 of record OY829326.1, read on the forward strand.
TGCTCTTAACCACTCTGATGCTGCATTTCATTTTGGTGCTTCATCTGTTTTGTTTCTGCAAATGTAGGCGGCACTTTCCAATCACGATCGGTCAAGTCGAATACTCATCCACGACTGGCAGTATTCTTTAACACTGAGTAACTTTTTTGAATTTTTTTTTATTACAGACTGTACTGTCGATCTTTCTAATTTTAATTCTTTTGACTTGGTAAAAAATTTTCAACAGATTTTATTTTATCAATTATTAGATTTCGAATATCTGCGCAGGCAGGTTTTCCGCAAACCATGACATTATTTGAATGGCAAATGTTTCACAGAATGAAATATTAATATTTTTTTTAGCTCTTTACTAACAGCAAAATGAGATTCCGATTGTTGTTTTGTTTGCTTTGTTGCCAATTTCTGATTTTTTCTAGTGTGCATATTAAAAGTGGTCAATTATTATTTTGTAATATAATGAGTATGTTGGAGTAAAGTACACAAATTTTGTTTGTTTTTTAAGATAAATTCTTCCACTTTTTATATAAATATTAACTATGGAACCTTATGGAAGTTTTAAATAAATATAACATCTTTAAAAGAAAATGAGTTTTATAATCGTAAAATTTTATTCAAAATTGAAGTTTAGAAACAAATTTAACTGTACGTATTAATAGTGGTTAGGGCTTGTAGATGAAGAATGATGTAAAAATTGATGTGAGAAATTTTTCGAATTAAAATTTTTTTTTTTTCCAAAATTCAAAGTTGGGTCATAATTAAAAAAAAATAAGTTGAAAGAATTTTATAAACGATTTGATTTGTAGTGGCATACATATGTATATTTCCTGCTGGGTGGTAGTTGTTACCCGTAGCAGTAGCAACAGTGGCAGAATGAGTAATATGTAGTCGTCGCGCAGCAATGAGTTCTCTCCACTGTCTACTGGTATTTGTTTAATATTCCAATTGTCATAATGCATAGTAATTTACTTTTGTCTGTCTGTCTGACTGTTTGTTTTTTTTTTTTTTGTCTATATATGTACTATGTATGTTTATGAATGTGCCATACACATATACATACATGTGTATATGTTTGTGTGCATACACATGTGAGTGGCGAAAGCTTCATCGCATTTATTTTAGAATTCCGCAGTAGCAATACGACGAGCGACAATTTCACTTGGACGCCACATTTGTTTTTGTTTTTTTTTCTTCTCTTTTTTGTTCTGTTCGTCCTTTTTGCTTTGTCTTTGCTTCTTAAGCTGCAACTTTTTGAAATTATAGTACATTGCAGCACTGTACCGCAGAGTTGAAGTTGAACAGAGTAGAGTAGAGTTGCGTTGCTTTGAGTTAAGGGAATATTATGGACGCGAGGCTCGTCGTTCTAGACACAAGTTTCATTTAAATAAATTGTATAATTTATGTGAATAATGTGTTAAACAAGTGTGTCTTTCTCTTGTTCTCTCTCTCTCTCTCTCTCTCTTTCTTTCTTTCTTTTCCTTTCTGTCTCTCTTTATGTTTGTAATATTAAGTCGAGGACAAAGATATTTGCTACACCAACTACAACTATAGCTGTGTATTCTACTAAGTGTCTAAGTGTGTGTGTGTGTGTGTGTGTGTGTGTGAACAGTAGCGGTAACATGTGTTGAAATGTAAACCAGGAAGTTTGTATGCATGCATTCGAATGTGTGCATTACTAATGGGGGTCAATAGTCGCAGGCGCAAGCATAAACGCTGCACATTGCACAATGTACGCTGTACGATGATATATGTGTGCGCAAAAATTTTACAAAAAATAATAATAATAATAATAAAATAAATGAAGAAAAAAGAAAAAGGGAAAATAAGTCAAAAAGAAATTTATTAAGAAAAGTATCATCTGCCATAAACTTGCACTCATATTTGCATATGAAGTCAGCATTTCTTTTATTTTAACACACTCTGTGTGTGTTGCTGAAAATGCTTTAAATTAATTTTTTTTACACGAGCTCAAGTAGGAATATAACGGGGTTTTTTTATACATAAATGGTAGTGCTAGGAAATCATAGCGTAAAGTTTGTAAAATCAAATGTACAGCAATTTCCCTGACATGATAGATTTTTATTTACTTTAATTTCCAGTAACTATTTTAGTTTCTATTTTCTCCATAAATTTAAAATTTCTCTACTTTAAAGCTTAAAAAACCCATAGATTAATAACAGAGCTAAACAGATACCGACGCTATCCAAACAGTTGCCAGTTGTATTTTTTATGATTTAATAAATAAAAAGAAAAGTGTTTATCAATATCATGTATTACCACTCTCTTTATGGGGGATGCATCATCATCAGTTTTAAGAAGGAAAATGTAATTCCTTCTACCACTGTTATTACCATAAAACAAGCGGAAGAATTGAGTCACGCAGGCTACGTTTCTACGATGTTCTAAGGTGCTAATAAAACTGGAAACCCTACGGGTTTCTATTAACTTTATTGCTTGACGTTAAATACGGTCCAGGAGTTTCAGTTGCATTCATGAAGACCCTGTCCATAGATGCGAATTAAACTTCATTTTGTGACGAACACAGTACATTAAGTCGGAGTGAAATATTTCTTTTACCGCTTTAGAAACACGAGGCGCTTGACTGTTTCTTTCAATAACAGGCAGCATTGCATCTCACGCATTAAACTTAACTTTGTATGCGCGACTCAACTTGGAGGTCATTGTTAAGTGTATAAGTCTTTTTCTTTTAATCTCCGAAGTGTTAGGTATATGAATGGCAAATGGTGCTATCGTTGATGAAGTAAAGAAAAAGGGTGGCGACCGAGCTATGCTGCCATCCAGCGTTAATGAAATGTCTTTCCGAACTAGAGTCTAAGGAGATTTTTTATTATTGTCATAATATACACTCAACTTTATGATTTATATCTGCACTGAATACACATCTCTAGAACAAAACCACATTCCAGTCAGTTGCAACGCCAACGGCAAAGGAGCGACACAGAGAGTTGAGGAAGAAGAAGATACCTATTTTTAGGCGCAAGAAAAGATAGGGACAATCCCGTTACTGCTGAAGCTGTTCAGAAGCGCCACCCGACTTTGCCATAGCTCGGCTGAGAAAATTAGGCTGTGGTTGCTAATGTCAAGCCTTCGAAATTAATTAAGACTCGAGGCATAATATGATCGAATGAAAGCATGCCGCACAAGAAAGGCGATCCAGCTATTTGAGCCAACCTTCATGGGATTAGTCTTATTAATATCACTAACAAGGCTCTATCGAGTATATGAAGTTTATCGTCCACTATAGACCACTATAGACATTTAACCATCGACCAGATATTCACTTTACGCTAATTCCTGGGAAAACCCAAGAAAAAACAGATCGACAGCCATCATCTATTCGTCGATTATAAAACTGATTTCGGCAGCACGGTTAGGAATTGTACGCTCCAATTCCTGGTTTTGATATCTCTGCAAAGATCATTTGTCTTTACACAATCATACTGGCCAACACCAACAGGACAGTGGGACATTGGGACAGATCTCTCAGCGCCATTTGATACCAAAAGAGGTTTCGGACAAGGTGATTCCCTATCGTGCGACTTCTTTGATCTTATGCTGGAGAAAATAATTCGAGCTACGAATATCGACATCTGCAGCATTCTCCTACTTGGAAAATAAGTCTCTACGAGTTGGTTTAGCAGTGAACGAGTTACTGAATGAATGTTACTGTGGTCATAAATAATAAATCGGCGGACTCAGATAATGCTTTTTAAGTTCGTTATCTTTACCGTCCTAATGTTCGTTGCTGAAACATAGACGGTGATGACCAATGGTGAAAGGCTGATGGTTGTGAGAGTGATGGTTGGTTGGTTTGTTTATGTGGCTGATCTACAGCAGTCCGCGCGTAGATCACAATTAGCGCTTATGTGCTGTTTTGATACCCTTACCCTTCCTAATGATGAAAAGATGAATGTTGAACTAAATGCACTTTGTGGAGTTTAGGTAGTTAAGGAGCTTATTCGGTTTGACAGCCGAGAAGTCGAACAGTTCTAGAAAGTAGTTTCCTAGGGATGTATTTCTTGCAGCTTCTAAAGCTGGGCATTTGCAAAGGAAGGGGGTTAGTGTTTCATTTTCGTCGGAGTTTCCGCAACTTCTACAGTGTTTATTGAAAGGTATATGCAGTTTCTCTGCATGGGTGCCTATAGGCCAGTGACCTGTAAAGGGTCTGAAATGAGTCTAGCGATGTCTGTACGGTCCCTGGTGATAAGTTCATTAGACCTGCTGATATCGTATATCGTCCAGGTCGCACGGGATATATTGCATGATGTGAGTGTCCTCCATCTCTTGCTAGCTAAGTGAAGACAATGCTGGTTGATGCCTTTCTTGATCGCCCCCAGAGAAACAGGTACCAGTTCCGCATGGGTTAGGTCAAGAGAGGCTTCTCTGCATGGGAAATCTCCTACTTTCTCATTTTCATCAATATTTCCCAGATGATTGTGAGGTCCGCATGAAGACTTAACTTAACTGTCTAACTAGGTTTGAGCTAATGGTGTTGGACTGAAGGTCTGCAATTACAGCCTGACTATCCGTCAAAATTGCAACCTTACATCTATCTTTAATGTGCTCAGTGATTAGTTGATATGCCTTCCCAATTGCAAGTATTTCCGACTGAAAGACTTTAGCTAAGTTGGGTAGGCGTATACAATGATTAATATTAGCGTGAGGGGAATATATCCCTGCACCAACAAACAAATCCGTTTTTTTTTTTTTTTGGTTTTGGTTGTGACTACGGTCAGGAAACATAAAATGTAAGTAAATCTATATATTGAATTTTTCTGAACTTAAAAATAAAATAAGAAATCTTCATAGATTTTAGCAACGGCATAAGCCAGCAGCTTAAAATATTGTGTTTAATTTGACTTTTGACTGCCACAACCAATAACGGTCATCGAAGAATATAGAATCATGAGTTATATGAGCTGTACAGCGGCACTAGCATAGCACTGTTGAGCACGTTAAGAGCATGAGAAAAAATGCTCCAGCTGGGAAATCTCCGTTGGAAAAACCTAATACAGGGGGGCATGATTGCACAGGGTCTTAATAGCTGGCACCAGCGCGTGCATAGCAGAAGCGACTAGTGAAACTTTATTTAGGTAGCCAAAACCTATCATCGGTTATAGTGCCAACTAAGTAATCCATATGACGACCTTGATAGTCTAATGAGCAGTGCTCTAGACTTTCATCCGGAAGGTTCGGGTTCGATTCCCGTCTTGGTCTGGTGGTTAATTCTCATAACCTTCTTATATTCAGTATCAATATTAAGTGTATGAGAATTATAAGAAAGTGTACAAGTACATATCTTGGTAGGCAATGGCAAAACCATCAAGCTGATAACAAATTACCACATCGCCATTTCGGAACCGGCGTTAAACTATAGGTCCAACCATGTGGTATGACAATGCGCTGTTCTGGCCTGAGTGTGAATGTGTGAGTTTTAATGAATTAACATATTTTTACACCACCACCATAACTTGTCCTTAAAACTAAACATTAGTTGAATGATTTATAAAGATGTCGGCTTGTATATTTGTTTAAAGAAGGTTTAGCTCTCTTCGGGTAAATGAGATTATTTTAAAATTTTTTTATTTTTGAAATTTAATAATGCAAAACTTTACTCCCTATCTGAGCTCTGTTCATTCCCTTCCTCTATTTAAAGTTTTCATAATCCTAAATGGAACAGCCACGTTTTTATATTTTCTAAACCCACTTAAGTGAGACCTTTGCAATATATAATTTATAGGGAATCATTCACCTAATACTTACATGCCATAATTTTTCATTTTTACATGAAATTTTAAGTAAATACTTATTTTTCAAATTTCTTTTTAGTTCCATAATCTAAACATTTTTGTACATTTACCTAAATGCGATCTCTGCAAGCTACTAAGCAAACTAAGTGGAATCTGTATCAAAAATAGCTAACTCCACATAGTAAATAGCATAAATTGAGGGAGCAAGTTCGAGTTATTATTGCCGCGCCTCATAATAATGTTCAGCACCCACAACAACAGCAACGAAATTGCTAATATTTATACAACCCAACAATAATAAGCGATAGCGCTACATCAACAACAGCACACATCAACTAAAATGCCCCATAAGTTATGCTACATTTATGTACATATATACATAAGTATGTATATAAAATTATGCATAGTACGAATGAAATGAATTTATGCATTTGGCAAAATCGCTGCGTCTCTCCCTCTCTCTCTCTCTCTTTCTCTCCTCTCTCTCTCTCTCTTTCTCTCCTCTCTCGACAATAAAATTCCAATGTGTATAGCGTACGTGGCGTATGAGTAACATATAACTCAAATACCATAAACGAGCGAACAAGAACTAGAGTTGAAGGAGAAGAAAAGGAAGAAGAAGAGTAGATATGTGCATATTCATGTAGTTTCTAGTAACTCAGCTAGCAAAAAGCTATACAAACATATGCTGCCATATTGAAATTAATTACATTGGAATGTTTTGGCATTGCTGGTGTTACTGCAACTGCTGCTGTTGCTGCAATAATACGAGTAACTACGTACATACATATAATTGTTGTTACTATTCTAGATTCGAGTGCAATTGTTTTTACTATAGCAATGCCATCGTCCATCGCTTGTCTGCCATATTGAAGGCAGTCAGGCAGGCAAATACTCTAGTGTTTAGAATTGAATGTGAGTAAAGAAGGAGCTCATGCACTCATTGTCATACCTCAAACTCTTCTTTGCTTTTTTTTTTTTTCTACTACATGTAGTATAACTTGCAATTATCAGTCTTCTTCAGTTACAAATCGACTTCAGTGGTTTCCGTGTTTCCTGTACTAGTTGAAATGGAGTAACACAAATAGACAGACTTACAAACAATCAGGCAAACAAAATGCATACATTCAAGTATGTTAGTAGATATGCATAGAAGTTTAATAGTTGGAACGAGAGAGAATAACTATTTTCAGTTCAATTTGCAATTGTTCTAATATTTTGACATGTTTGCAATTGTGCAGATTTATTGCCCTATAATTATAGTAATTAAAAAACTGCATACATACACATGCAGCAAAAACACTCAAGCAGGCATACAAGAATATTGGTATTTATAATGTTACGCAGTGGCGGATCTAGGATTCTGCTATTGAGTCGATTTTATTCACTGAGGATTTCAAATATATTTTCAACAGTTTTTGAATAGAAAAACTTCGTACTTCAGTAACTTGTGTGTTGTGGGTATAATAGGCTATATACGAAGCAATATAAATTTTCTGGAACAAAGCTGTAGAATTCAGAATTTGAAAAGGTTTTATTGGATATTAAAGGTACAAAGTGGAAAAATGAACAGCAGAATACGTAAAACGAGTTTGTGGTGATCCAGAGTTAACCAGATTAGACTAGAGACAAAAATAGAAAACCAGACCAAAAATCCAACCAAATTCAGACCAAAGTCAGAGCATAATCCGGACCAAACATTTGTCCTAAAATCAGTCAAAAATCAGAAAAATCTCTGACCTAAAACTGAGCCAAACTCAGACTAAATTTTGGACAAAAATTCTAAACTGAAATTCAGACAAAAACATGACTTCTTTCTATCCAAAAATCAGACCAAAAAAATCACCAAAGTTGAGACCAAAAGTCTTACCAAATGCAGATCAAAACTTAGACCGAAAATTGGACAAAAACTCATACCACGAATCAAACTAAAAATTGCGCAAAAACTCAAAAACAAATATCGGACTAAAACTCGAACGAAAATTCTGACTTAAAGGAAACCAAATTCAGACCAAAACTCAGAACAAAAACTGAACCAAAACTCAGACCGGGATCCAGTCAAATTCTAACCAAAACTCAAACTGATATTTAGATAGAAAATTAGATCGAAAGTCAGACTAAATATCGGACGAAAATTAGACCGCACTTAGACTAAAATTCAAGACAAAAATCGAACGAAACTCCTGACCAAAAATCAGGCCTAAAAAATTATTAAAACTTTGACTAAATTTTAGATAAAAACTAGACCAAATGTATTAAAAAATTCAAACCAAACACCAACAATAATTTGGATCTAATTCAGACCAATAGAAGATCAAAAATTAAGCCAATATTCAGACCAATAGTATACCAAAATTCAAATGAAAAATTATACCAAAAGTAAAACCTTACACCTATTATATTACGGATTTTTGAATAACATTCATATTCAGACCAAAATCTCATACTAAAAATAAAACCTAAATTCAGACCAAAACTCACCCCAATCTGGTCAAAAATCAGAATACATTTTTGATAAAAAATTGGACCGATTTTCGGACCAAAACTAAACCAAAACTCAAACCAAAATTCAGCTTATTCTAAGCTTATTCTACAAATCGGATTAAGTTCAGAGCAGAAATCTAGAGACCAAAATTCGGACCCAAGCTCAAACAAATCAGAATTTGTAACAAAGTTCGGACTGATACTATATTCAACTTAAAATAGAACCGAATGTCAGAAATCGGGCCAAAATTCAGACTAAAAATCTGCCCGAATTCTAACGAAAACCTTGACCAATAGTCTGACCAAAAATCAGACTGAAGGTCACCCCGAATTTAAACCAAAGCCCGAATTCGAAAAAACTCTGACCAAATTTATATCAAAAACAAGACCAAAAGCCAAGGAATTCAAACCAAATTCATACCATAAATCTAACGAAAATCCACCCCAAAAATCAAACTAAAATAAAACCAAAAGTCAAACCAAAAAATTTACCGAAATTCAAGTAAAAAAATTAAATAAAAAATTGTACCGAAACTTAAACCAAAAATTTTTTGAAAATTCAAACCAAACACCGAACCCAATTCAAACCACACTCAGATTAAATTTCATACCGAATTCAGATCATCACGCCAATCATTAAGGCCAAGTTGGAAGGAGTTCTGAACGAAAATGGCCACAACAAAAATCGAAATTCAGATACTGCCTTACTATAAAATCAAACTTAAAAACATATGAAAAAGAGGACCAAAATCATTATTAAAGCTCTCCAAAAGTAAAAAAAGACATCTATAAACTGACACTGAAATTTAAAATTAATTGTAGTCGAAGTGTGTAAAATAAACAAAAGCACGTTAAAGAAATCTAAAAGCTTATAACCGTTAACATTTATGGGAAAAGCTGCCGCTCCCGTAGTCCTCTTTTCGATCCACCACTGACGATATGTATACGTATATGTGGCTGTGTCTATGTCGATGTTTCCGCATGTAATTGCAATAATATATGTGTGAAATTTATAATAGTTTTCTATTTTGCATTGTTTTGTAGTTACTTTGTACAACAATATCTCGAGCGGTATGGTAGCGGCAGCAACATTGAGAACTTGCCCAATTAAGAAAAGTTTTTTTTTTTGTGTGTTTTGTTTTCTGCACATTTAATTTAAGAACTTTAGCCCAAAAATTTAATTAAACTTTACGAGAAGAAAGTAAAATAAATGACATTCTTCTTGTCTGCACTCTTTGCTTCACACACTCACTCATTCTCACACTATTTTTCTTTATGTGTATGTATGTGCTCTGCAATTGCAGTTTGCGTACATAAAATGCAATTGCAGTCGAGAGCACTCGTTAATACTGCTGCAGTTACAAATTTGTAGGCCCATTTTGGTAAAAGCATATGCACACAGCGTTGAACAGACAAACCGACAAGCAGACAGACAGATATATGCAGATGATGATGCCACAAATATGTGTGTGTATATTTACGTGTATGCATATATAACAAATCTACTTCAGTTCTTTCATGTGCACCATATGCGTTTGCAATGCAATGAAATTTCAATGTGTTTTTTTTTACCATTTTTCGTTTATTTTCTACTCGAAAATGGTTGCGTGTGTGTGAGTGAGAATGTATGAGAGTTTAGTTGCACTTCTCCGTATGCACTCAAAGCTGTCGTAATGAGAAGGCATAAAGTCGAGTTGAGTTTATGTGCTACAGCTGCTAGAACTACGAATGCCAGCTCCTGCTTCCTTTCCTTACGTCCTTTCGTTACATCGTTACTATTATGTCATGGTGTTTGGTCTTTGTTTTTTAATATGTCCACGTGACAGTTTTGCTGTAATTGCTGTAACAGCACACGCGTTTGTGGCTTGTTGCATGCTACAATTAAACATTTCTTTTTTCTGAAGACTTTAACCGAAGTTTTTGCCATCTAAAAAGTGTGTGAAAAGTTAACAAGGCATGATATTTGTTTATTAATATATTTCACTTCATCTCTACAGCTCTTTTCAGACTGATAGCTTTAACAGTCATATCGGTAGAGCTGAAGCTTTCTCAGGGACAATCGAGTGTAGACTGAGAGTGCTAAGAGGAAGTTTGAGCTAGACAAGAGTAGTTATCTGCATTTAGAGGCAACACGAAACACTAAAAGGTAATCGGAATCAATAAAAGTTAGTCAGAACCAATAATACGTAGACCAATCTTGGTCAGATCAGTTGGAGTTAGAGGAGAAATACAATCGGTGGCAGTCAAAACAATAAGCAGGCTTTAGGAAAAAGTCAAAGATAGCTAGAAGCTTTCTGAAGATATACAATGAAGCTTGAGTCAGTTAGAGAAGAAGTGAGATCCAGTCAGATGCAATGATAGCAAGTTAAAAATAGTTAGAGAAAAATTCAGAAGCTGCAGCTGTTACCAATTAGAGCCTATAGAAACTAATAAATGTCGAAGGCAGTTGAAATATCAATCAATACACTCAGAGGCAAAAATATACAATTGAAGCTAGATGGAAGTGGACAGAGTTAACCGGAAGGAAACAGTGAAAGATTCCAGAAAGCAGTCAAAGACAATAAGCGGTAATCAGGTCAGCTTTAATTAGTAAGAAGCAATAGAAAAGCGTTCAAGGGAATTAGAGGTAATCAATAGCAATGAGAATAAGTTGAATATATGAATATAGTTCGAAAAGAAATCAAAAGTACCTAATAGAATAGAGGCAGTCAGAAACAATTCAAGAAAGTTTGAGATAGTTAGAAAAGAACTCATTGATAGTCAAAATAACTAGAGGCAATCAGGAGCAGCTATTAGCTGTTGCAGGAAATAAAGTGCGGCCATAATCCAGAAATCAGATGCAGTCAGAAGGAATTAATGATATTCAGAGATAATCAACAGACTGCAGCAATTTTTAGCAATCGAAAGCAGTTGCAAAGAGTGAGAGGGAATCGGAAACAGCCAGGGTCAATCAAATCGGTAAAAAACAATACGACGTAGTCAACGGCATTAACCGGTTTTTAAAAATATAAAACATTTGCCAGTTATTAAGGTTAGTAATCAAAAATTTTCAAAAGGAATCAGACGCAGCTCAAAAAAATTACCAAGCAATCGATTTTCTAGTAATCAAGATTTTTCCAATATAAAAAAAAAAATAAAAAAAATTTCCACTCATATTCTCCAAAGTTTTTATCACTTTTTTTTTTTTTTTGATTAAAGTTTAGATTTCGTCAGAATACTTTAGGTATGGTGATCTTTACCAGCCAATCTATCTATGGACCGACCAATTGTGTTAAAATTTTGCACACCAGGGTTTTTTATTGACTATTGTACTATACCCAAGATAAAGCCAGTAGAAAAAAGTAGAAAGAAAAAAAGTTCAAGGCCACTCAACCTCAAACTTCTTTGTTTCACTCATGAACCTTAGACGCTCAGCAAGAGGAAGAGCCTTAATATTATTTGTACTCAAAACACCATTATCAATAACCTTAATCAAGTTCTCGCGAACGCCAGACTGCTACAGATTTAATACTCAGTAGTATCGATGTCCTCAAAACAATATCGTCAGATCGGTAATGACGCCCATGTTAGCCATGTGCTGACCACATGTGTTATGCCCAGTGATGACACCTACAAGTAATCTCAGGTCCTTCCTTCTCAATTTCGGTTTGTATCACGAAGCATTTTGCAATTTTGCAGGAACCAAACTTAAATCATCTTCTTCTATAAATAGAACACACAAAATCGTTGATCCGATGCATGATCTCCACAAATTAATGAAATTAATTTTCCGGCCAATTCATTCCCTGTAATACCACAGGGTCCTGAAATCCATATAAGGCATAACTTGTTGTGTTTTGCAACACTATTTAGTTTTGCCTTACACTCGTTCACCAATTTTGAAGAGCTGACAGGTTTAGCAAGGGTCTTCAGCGCAGCTATTCAGAGGCTATTACTACAAACGCCTATATACTTCCACAGCTCAACTATCCGGGATAGCGAAAACCTCCGTTAAGAAGACTATCATCATCTGCCCAATGGCAAAAGTGCATTTGATTTTTTTCCGTCCAAGTACCAAAAGGATCCAGTACCGCTTGAGAGCATCATCAGATGTTGTCCACATTACACCAGTGATACTCAGGCACACATTTCTATGAAGCCGGGTCAGTGAGCTTGCTTTGGACTTAACCAAAATTTTTCTCTATTACTTTGATTAAAATATATTCCAGCGAAAAACAAGGCGGGGGGAATTTAAAATTCCTTGTACTAGATTTTGTTGAAGTTAAGAGAGATTTTTGTTGGGCTAAGAACATATGTTTGATCTACAAAATATTCCAAAAGGGGCTCTGGAGCAAAAGTTAGTAGAAATTTTATGATGACCGTACGTTAAAAAAAAAAATTATGTCTGACATCTTGTATTTACGCCCTCAGTAATTATAAGATATCACCTACGGATTCTTTCTCAGATCACTTTAAGGTATTCTTCAATATTGTTCATAGAAGCTAAGATATTTAGAACAGACTGGGGTAGTTACTCAAAGCGAATCTGTTTATAAATTTCCTGCCCGACACTATTTCCATCAACTCCGCAGTCAACCTTATAACCCCGAAAATGAACAAAGCCTTTCATTAATTCTGTCCCACATCCAGCAATCGCAAATTCTTCAAGACCTTCTGGTGTACAAACAAACTCAAAAAGCGTAGAACAGAAATCTGCATCGTAAGGAAAAAAAGGAGCAAAACAAGAAGACTGGACTATTTTTAGGTACAAACTAAATTTTTACACAAATCTTGGGCTGGTTTCTCTGAATCCCTTGGGGCAACCAGTGAAACAGCCAGATTGCGTCAAATCCTATCCGAAGACCCAGTGATCGCAGGATACTTGCTTTGGACAAATTCTAGTCAGGAGACTCTTTTAAATTTTTACTGAGACAAATTTTCCTGGTTATGCAGAACCCATTTTGGTTTCAGCTACCACTTAAGGGCACTGTCAATTTGAGTACCAAGAACAAATAGCCCGCATAATTGCAGAGAGGGCTGTGGTTGTGGGTGGTAAAGTCGTTCAAATCATCATGCCTGCTATGCTATAGTTTTCTCTTTCGGCAATATTACCTTACCTTATTGCAATTTGTAAAGGCTTAGGGTATTTAAGATCCGAACGGTATTTGCAGCAAAAAAAAAGTAAGGGCAATTGTGTGTGTAAATGACCTGATAATCATAATAGGTGGAAAAGTTTTTCCAACACTCAGCGATCTCCCATACGAAATATCTAGGGGTAGTTGTGGATAGCAAATTGCTGTGGTTGCTTAATGTGGAAGAGCGAGTGAAGAAGGCAACCAATGCTCTGTACTCATGCAAAAAGATGCTTGGAAGCACATGGGGTCTATCACCCTCTCTTATGCATTGGTGCTACACTGCCATAGTTAGACCTATACTGTTCTACGGTGTTTTGGTATGGTGGACTACAGTTAAAAAGAAAACGTGTATCAAACCTCTGGAAAAGGTTCAGCGGCTGTCCGCGTTATGTATCACGGGAGCCATGAAAACAACTCCAACGGCAGCTCTTGAAGCTACTCTCAACCTGCCTCAAATTGATCTCTTCGTAGAAAATCGGGCAGCAAAATCAGCTGAAAGACTACGGATTACTGGACAACTATGCTATAGATCCTTCGGACATAGCTCAATTAGTCGGAACACATCTGGTTCAGATTACGTGATTCCGAAACTGAGCTCGGGAAAGAAGATAAAAGCTGTTATTGAACAGGAAGGCTGGCATAAGGGTATGGAACTAGAACGGAAATCCTTCAATATTTTCACCGGTATTTACTGTGGTGAGTTAAACATCAGAAAGCCATTCAGGCTTCCTGATTACTGCAGCATATTCCAGGCAGAAATATTTGCCGCTAGGAAGGCTACAGTATTGCCACGTTCAACTCAACAATAAACATATATATAGATAGTCAAGCAGCTATAAAAGCACTGGACATCATCCAAAAATATTCTTCAGTGCAGGGCAGCAATGGAAAAACTGACTACAAAGCGTAGGCTGTGTATCTATTGGGTACCTAGTCAAAAAGGCATAGATGGAAATGAAATTGTCGACAAAATCGCGAAAGCAGGAACTAAGCTGCCGGAGGATCAAATCAGCGAAGTACTGATGCCTCTGCAAGTAGTTGATTGTAACCTAGAAGCAGACATGTGGAAGAAAGCGATAGCTAGGTGGAGAAATATACCCACATGTAAAATCGCTAAAGTCATGTGCGACCCTTACAGCGAGAGGTACACAAAATCTGTTATATCGTTCAATCGTAAGGACTGCAGAACAGTAATTGGCGTACTAACCGGTCATTGTTTGGTGGCAACGCACGAGCTTAAACTAAAGCTAACCGACAATGATAGTTGCAGGAAATGTATGGAGCAAGATGTAAGGGAAACTCTAGAGCACCTTCTATGCTCATGTCCTGCGCTCACTAGAACTCGATTAACGTACTTAGGAGCTCCACAGTTTGAGTGTCTGAACGAAGTCGCTAAACTGGGGGTGAACTGTCTTTTAAAGTTTACTAACAGCAACGACGTTTACACTCGCTAAATATACACGCGATAAATCCCAGGACTCCTATCTGGTATCGGTAAGGACCTAAAGGTCTATGCGTGGCTTTGGCCAGCCAGTACTACCTAACCTAACTCAACGATCTCATATCGTTTGCATTTAACAACATATTCGTATAAACATAGAATACACAGCACACACGTGATTTCTTGCCTATTCTTACCTGCGTTAACGTCAACATATTCGCATAAAACCTATATTTTGGGATTCTTCATCACTTTTTCTCTAAGCATATTAATATACAGATATACATATTTAGCATCATCACAGCGCAACACCCACTGCATATAACAATAATAATAGTAATATAGTAATAACAATTTTGATGCAAAAACCGCAGCAATAAAATAATAACTAAAGTGCCAACCACATTTTTGTTGTGGCATCATTTACGTAGCGAAATTGTGCAACACTTTTTGATGATGACTAAAACTAAAAAAAAAGAAAACAAATTATAAAAATTGTTTCACACAAATTGTCTTTTATTAAACCACAAACTTTAACCAAAAAAAAAAAAAAAAATATTTGCAACAGAAAGTCACAGAAATTCTTTCATTAATTCTCAACAATAAAAATAAAAAACTAAAAAAAAAAAAACAAAATTGACACTCACAATGCAGTGGTGGAAAGTTAAGGACGTTAAAGGAAACTGGAAGTGTTGTTTCTATTTTCTTATTAGTTTTTGTTTGTTTTTATACTATTTAGTTTGATCTCATCTGATTTGTCTTTGGTTTGTATTATCTATTCTATTCTTATCACAATTTGGCCTTTCCGTTGACTAAAATATTTAATTTATCATTAGCTAATGAGGATTTCCTAAATCTGGCTCTAGACATGATGTTGCTAACTCTCGTCCAATATCGAAGCTGCCTCTAATCCCTAAAGTCTTTGAAGCCTTAGTGAAAAAAAGAATTTATGCTAACATTAAACATCAAATTTCTGAATACCAACATGGATTTGTTAGTGGTAGATCCACAACAACCAATTTAACCCTCTTCTCTCATTATTTAAAAAATTAGATCGAGATGGGAAAACAGGTTGATATAGTGTTCACTGACTTTGCCAAGGCTTTCGATAGAGTACAGCATAAGGTATTAATCAGAAAGCTTCAACTCACTGGCTTTCATTCCTCTATACTTAGGTGGTTGACAAACTACTTACTTGAACGTAAACAATTTGTTTGATTGGGGAATAAGTGTTCAAAAATCATTTTAAATTAATCTGGGGTGCCGCAAGGTAGCCATCTTGGCCCGCTTTTGTTCGTCTTATTTATTAATGACTTTCCAAATTATATTCGGCATTCTAGATGTTTAATCTATGCTGATGATGTCAAAGCTTTTAAGGCAGTGTCCAGTGTTGAAGAATCCCGGTACCTTCAAGATGACATTGATAATATATGCCAATGGTGCATTGTCAATAATTTCTTTTTAATATTAGTAAATGCAACGTTCTTACGTTCTCTATGAATAATAATAATTTATTGTATAACTATACCATAGAAAATACAGGTCTCACTCGTCTAGATTCAAAAAAAAGACTTAGGCATAATTTTTGATAGTAAAATTAGTTTTTCTGATCACTACAATTATATAATTTCTAAGGCAAATGCCCTGATGGGCTTCACCCGTCGAAATTCTAACGAGTTTAAGGACCCATTCACTCTAAAGACAATATATGTTTCATTGGTTTGATCGGTTGTGGAGTATGGTTGAATAATCTGGGATTCTGCTTATACTTGCCACAACGACAGGGTTGAGAAAATTCAAAAAAGATTTACTCGATTTGCCATATCAAAGCTTAACTGGAACTTCAATCCATCGTATTCTAGCCGTTGTGCTCTCTGGGCTTAAAACACTTGATGACAAGAAGAAACTATTTTCTGGTATTATTCGCAAGGGATGTGCTCATGGGTCATATTGACTGTTCTCCCCTACTTGCTCTTTTTAGCTTATATGCACCGGAAAGGCCAATTAGGCAAAGGCAATTTTTCCACTTGGCATATCACAGAACCAATTATGGTCGTAGTGAAACTGTTCACAAGTCGTGTGTTAAATTTAATAATATTTGCAATGTAATCGACTTCAGTGTGACAAGAGACGTTTTTAAGTCAAATTTATTGAATTTATTGTAGTAAGGGTTTCAATTTTGTTTTATTAATTGTTATAAGTTACTGCTTTAGTTTTAAGTTTATATTTTTTAACTTTAAGTAATCTGATAGAAATTGTTTCGACAGATTGCTAAATAAATAAATAATCAAATTTAAAATAGAATTCCATATTGAGTTGCGAATTATTTAAAATTAAAGTGTAAACGGTGAGTCCGCAGAGGAGATGTCGAAAGTTTTATTACATATGTAAATTCATAGAACTGTGCAGCTATGGAATTGTTAATTTTTTATCTTTAACTCTATGAAATAATTTTACTGATTTTTCTGGGAGTTAAAAATTCTACGCCATGTTGGTCTAACACTTGAAAACTATTGTCATTAGTTGATACATACATATGTGTGTATAAATAGAAATATTACCCATACGTACTGAAGCCCCGTTTCTTTCGAGAAAATACATTAAAACGAAATAAACAACAATCTAAAAAAAAAAACATTTAAATCAATTTTGAATGCCATTTTAATGTGAGCATTTAATAAAATAAGGCATGACTTAAACAACAACAACAAATAATAATAAATAAATCCCATTTCCCCAGCCGGGGCGCATTACGACGCTATCAACAAGGACATCAATAAAATTGCTTTTGCATACAATAAACGAAGAAAAAAAAAAACGAATATTCTATAGACGACGTCATCGTCGTTGTACCCAACATTGTCTATATGTATGTAAAGCTATAAAGGGCTATTATTATTTTTGAAGTATTATTTTTTTATTTCAAGTTTGCAGTCAT
This sequence comes from Toxonevra muliebris, assembly GCA_963691655.1. Classification (NCBI taxonomy): domain Eukaryota; kingdom Metazoa; phylum Arthropoda; class Insecta; order Diptera; family Pallopteridae; genus Toxonevra; species Toxonevra muliebris. The sequence goes on from OY829326.1 coordinate 68,984,435, forward strand.
ATGAAAATGACCTCTCTCTGCTTATAGCAACCAAGCAAATGAAAGAAAAAAGCAGCTGGTGCTGTAACAAAACCAACCAAAAAAAAAATCGCAAACAAGAAGAATCTCAATAATGTGACCGAAGCACCGTACATACACATTTATATAACTAGTACTATACAAAGTATATCCCAAAAATCATAAAAATCTGTAAAAGAATAAACCAAAAGAAAAAAAAGCTCTGGCAAAAAAAAAAAAAAAATATAAAAAAATCACTATGCAGACAATTCAAAAGCTATTGACACCCTTTGCTGCTTTAATGCTCTACACCAGCCCCGGCTACCACCATCGGCTACTACCGAATGAAAGGCTGAATGACCAAATAAATCATATCAAAGTGTCATATAAAAATCGTAATCAGATCTTGAGCATTATGTATTTGTTTGTGTATGTGTGAAATGTGTCTGTCGTATATGTGTCTATGTGTGTGTGTTAGTGTTCATATTTACCGTTTTGGTCGTCCATTCTCTCTGAGTATGTGTGGATTAAAACGCTTGTAAGAAGCATAAACAAAAATATAACAAAAAGAAGAAGTGACAGAAGAGAAAACAGCACAGGAAAACTTACATACATACTTGCTGATATCCATTGAAAGTGCTTATAAATAAGGTACTTGAAAATCTGTGTGTGTGTGTGTATGTATATTTGCACATACATGTATGTATGTGTGCATTTGAATTTTGAGTGTATATTGAAGTGATATCATAACCAACAAACGGTGCTGCTGACCCCAAACCTCAAACTTCTTTGCTATACTTGAATGTGTAAATTGCAAACAATATTTTTTGGCAAAAAACAATTTTAAATTATATAACACATATGCATGTGTGATGTGAAAAATTTTGAGGGGGCTATGAGGGCTGCAATCTCTTCCAAAACTTTTAGGCCTTAAAAGTATTTTCGCAGCTTAATTTATAATTTTAGGGTTGACTTTGGTTTCTAAGGGTCCTCTGTACTTAATAAACTAAGAAGGAACTCTAGAAACTATTTCAAGAAATCCTCTCGCAATGAATGCGACTGGGATTGTTATTACGACAAGTTAAAATCATAAAAAAAAGAACAGAGAAAAGCGAAAAGAATCTCTTGGGGGTACTTCTGCGGTGATATTGAGAGGTAAATTCCTCTCAAGTTCCACTCCATTAATAGGATACCTCCAGAAGTCTGATAAGAGCTGGACAGTATCTAGTAAAGAGTCTTTAAGTTTACTAATAAATACGCGCTTTCCTGATAGCCCAATAATGGGTATTACAGAAATTGTTAGAAACGCAAGGACAGAGTCCGACATTCCAAATATCATTTCAGAGGCTAGTATCACGTGGGACGTAACAAATTGGAAACCCTTCAAATCGCCGGGACCAGATGAAATCATCCCAGCTCAACTTCAGTATTCGATTGACTACATTATGAAATGGTTACTAACGATTTTCTAAAGTGCGTTGCACCTAAATCATATCCTCTCACTATGGAAAGAAGTTAAAGTAGTCTTTATCCCAAAGGAAAAATTCACATGTTAGTCCAGAGGATTTCAGGCCTATCAGATTATCTTAATTTCTATTGAAAACTTTAGAACGATTGATAGGAGCATATATTAGAGATTCCATCTCACAGCACGCATACTGTAAGGGTAAATCCATAGAAACGGCTTTGAACTCGCTAGTGACTGAAATTGAGAAATCAATTCAAGACAAAGAATTTACGTTAGTAGCTTTCCTTGACATTGAGGACGCCTTCAACAACATTCTACCCAAGGCAATAACGGGTGCGTTAACAGATTTGGGTATCCCCGAGGCCTTGGTGGAATTCATCAGACAAATACTTACATGCAGGTTTGTGAATTCAACACTAGAGGCCTTGGAGATACGAAAACCTATCAGTAGAGGTACTCCTTGTCACCGTCACTTTCGCGCTCAAATTAAATTAACGGAGAAAGACGGAACCTCTGCGTTGCCAGCTATCTCAGTGGAGAAGTGGTCGCAGGTTCAAAATAAAATGAAAATAAGAATAAAAAAAAATATATTTTTTTGGAAACGCTCGATTTCTGTAGCTCAATACTGAGCTACCGCACAATTTTACAAAAGGTAAAATTAAATTTCACCCGCACAACCTGCTGGGCTCACGAGCACACAAACGGACTTTCACAAATTTAAAAAAAAAGGAGAGAAAATAAAGTAAGTAGTAGGAGAAGCCTACTCCACAAACAAAATAGTCACTTGCAGTTAGCAAAAAAAAAGATAATAATAAAAAAAAATAAAATAAAAATAAAATGCTACTCCCTGGGTTAATGGGTTTATGAACCCTTCTATATTCGCGCACAAGGATCGCGACCCGAAAATTAATTCCCGAACAAAGTAACCCGGCTAAAATTACTTTACCACTGTCGCTACAAGTTAGCGACACAACAAAATAAAAATTGATTTTAACTCCGCGCTCACTATTTAATAAAATTAATAAATTAAATTAAATTTAACACTATTGGTCCACCACGACTTGGTGGTACCAATCACAATAATATTAATTTAAAATACTTTGGTTCACCCGACTTGGTGATACCAAAGTACACAAAAATGAATTCACCAAAAAAAAAAAAAAGACACAAAAGAAAATTTAATAATTCGCACAAGATTCAAAAAAAAACGTATAATTTAAAATAAAGCGTGAAATATTCGCACTAAGAAAAATCCTGATCGTCGCTCTCGAAAGCTAGCACAGAACTGACTATAAGTACGGTGCAAAAATATGTACCACTTATATTCAGCCGCATACATTATATTTTCGTCCGCTATGTCAGCAGGACACAATGCAGTTTCTCCAAGAAACTGGTCTCTAAACGGGAAATCATCATACCCATACATGTGTGGGTGTACATGATTACACCCTGGACAAAGTCCCCGACCCAACCAATTGTATGAGAATTGGCGGCAATGCACCTGTATTAATGCATAGCGGAGTCATACCGTTGAATTTTCACTAGAAAATCAACCAAACGAGAGAACCAAAGTTTTCCCGTTTTTCCGCAAATTTACAACAAATACACCTCTGCGCTCTCTTACAGAAGTCTCCATATCCCCACTTCCAGTAGTATAATCTAGTACTAAATGGTACTCTTTTACTATTGTGAATGTGGATATCGGCCAAAAAGAAGAGGAAGAGTGACAGAAGAAAGATAGAGAAAGAAAAGACGAAAAAGGTTAGGAAGTGCAGCACGCGGCTACGCTTCCTAACAAAATTAAAATTAAATAATTTTAATTTCGCGAGTGACGCGCCGCGGAATTAAATCGCGATATCCTCAAGGCGGTGTACTATCTCCTCTCCTTTGGTATCATACATTGTTAAAGAGTTTCGAGGAGAGAAGAGTCCACGTTGTTGTCTATGGGACGTTATGCAAAGCTTACTAAATAAACGAAATCATGTGGTTTAGGCGTAAGTCCCAACAAAACAGAACTGGTATTGTTTACAAGGAAACATAGAACTCCACATGTAAGACTGGGAGTACGACATTGTGACTTTTGCCGAAGCTTTCAAGAGATCGAAGAAGAGGAAACCACAGAACAATCCCTGTGTAGTTGCATGGCTCTATACAGGAAAAAGGTTTCTGCGCTTGGATTCGCTTCCCTTGGCGGTGTTGGAGAGGTCGCGAGGTTGAAGTTAACGAAAGTGGCTCCTTTAATCAAATCCACAGAGTGGTTTAAAGAGGATCCGGTAGTGTAGAGGAAAAGCTCCAGTGGTGCCACAATGGACCTTGAATAGGCCTAAGTGAATCGAAAGACAACCGCTTAACCTAACCACTTGGTTTCTAAGTCTAATTTTATGATCCGGTTTTTAGTTTTATTTCAGGTTTCGTTTTTGGTCTAGTTTTATTTTTCCAGTTTAATTTTGATTTGAATGTGACCTACACTTTTAGTTGCTTTTTAGTTGCTAAATATAATCTTTTTGGTCTAAATTTTGGCCTCAGTTTTAGTCTGACTTTTGGTCTCACTTTTAATCCCAATTTAGTCTCAATTTCGATATCAAATCGCTTTAAATTTAATTCTGCCTTTGGTCTAAATTTTTGATCTGCCTTCAATCACAACTTCAACCACAATTTGGTCTCCCTGGTTGATCTTAGTTTAAGTCTGATATTCAGTTTGGGTTTTGGTTTGAATTTGATATGATTGTTAGTCATGTTTTCAAATTTTTTTAGGTTTTGATTTTGGTCTGAATTCAGCCTAATTTTTTATTAGAATTTTCAAGAACTTTTGCTGTCCTGAATTATGGTCTCAATTTGGTTTGAGTTTTAATCTCAATTTCAGTCTAGGATTTCCTCTAAGATTTAATTTCAATTTCAATCTGCATTTTGGTCTAAGTTTTGATATGTGTTGCGCTAAGGACTTCGAACTGATTTTTGGATTTCTTTCTTATTTCTGGTCTGAATATTGGTCTAAATTTTAACCTGAATTTTAGTCTGGATTTCGGTTTGGTTTGAGCAAAATTCTACTAATTTTTAATGCCTAAAAATTTTGGCCTAGTTTTTTTTTTTCAAGAATTTAGTTTGAATTTTCTAAATTTGGTATAAATTTTGGTTTGATTTTATAGTCTGGTTTTCAGTTGCATTTAGGTGTTTATTGTGACCCAACTTTTGGGTTAATTTTTAGTCTGAATTTAACCCATTTTTTTAATAGGATTTTGGACAATTTTTGCTCCCTTTGTGGTCAAAGTTTTAGTCTGAATTTTTTTCAAAATATTGGTCTGTTTTTAGTCTAAATTTGGTCAGAGTTTTGATCTAAATCTGAATCAATCTATGTTGTGGTCTGAATTTTGATTTTAATTTTGATCCGAGTTTTGGCAATAATTTTGGTCTAATTTTTGGTTTTAAATTGCTCCGTAATTTCTAGTCAAGAATTTTTAGTCAAGATTTAATCAACTTTTTGTCGCCTTTCAATATTAGATTTTATCTAAATTTTGGTCTATGTTCCAATCTAAATTTTTCACTAAAAATGGATTTGAATTTTGGTCAAAATTTGGTTTGAGTTGTGGCTTGATGTTATGGTCTAGTTTTTACTCGTAGTTTTATTTTTGATTTTAATTTTGGCCTGAGTTTTAATTAAAAGTTTGGTCTATTTTTGGTCTGACTTTAGGTCTGAGTTTGGTCTAATTTTTAGTCAAGAATTTAGTCTACTTTATGTCGTCTTTCAATATTAGTTTTTGTCTAAATTTTGGTCCATGTTTCGATTAGTCTAAGTTTGATTTCTTTTTGGTCAAATGGTCAAATTTTTGGTCTAAATTTAGTTTAAATTTCTGTCTGGTTTCTGGTCTGATTTTTGGTCTCATGTTTGATATGATTTTAATTTGAATTTTGGTCTTAATTTTATCAGATTTTTAGTCTGAATTTTAGTGTGTTTTTTAATCTGATTTCTAAATTTCTAAAACGAATTCCGGAGTAATTATTGATCTAGTTAGTTTAAATAGTGGTCTAGTAATGATCATATACGTTTGCAAAAGAAGACCTCCTCATATATAAATCCTAGTTCCACCACTGCGAATTTATACGTATTGCCTGCTGCATTCCTCATTTTATTGTATGAATTTTTATTTTACTATATCCTCTTCGCTATGCTGATCTCACTTAATAAAATAAATATTTATATATAGTAATATACCAACTTCAATGCGGCTTATTAAATTTAATGGCATAAGTTTTCTTCTATCTCTATTTTTTTTTTTTTTTTTTTTTGTATTTAAAAATATTCTTTCACACACAAAAACCCAAAAATAAAAAAAAAATATAAAAATTGGATAAATGATAAAGGATGCAAAGCATAAAAATTGAATTAAATTTCTCGCATATTTATGCCAAAGTATTTTTCATAAATTTTAAAAATACTCGCATAGTAACGTCATATTTTTATAATGTTTCTCTACTTTGACTTGTTTCCAGTTTCATTTTGAATTATGTAATAAACTGTTTCCGGTCCATATTTCTTCTTCTATTTTTTTCTACTTTTTTTTTGCCCCTTCCCATCCATTTAATGCGACATTGCGCCAAATTCTAACAAATTCAATGGCAGTGTGTAACTATTGATCTGTGGCCGATATAAATTCATAAATTTCATTTATGTGACGCGCAAATAGCAAGAGCTAGAAGAAAAAAAATACAAGGAATCTCTGCATTATTCTCCTTATACACTTCAATGTCCTTCTTTTAATATGACCAAACAAAAAAGGAATCAGTTCGTCTTTCTCTCTTTTTTTTATTATTATTTTGTATGGCAATTTTTGCGCAACTCATGAATCTTTTCTTTTATGTTATGTTATTAAGTGAACAGATATGCTGGGGTAAAATTATTGATTTGATTGTTACACACAAATTATTCGTGCTATTTAGTTGAATATTGTAATCATTTGCAATGCGATTTCAATAAAATAATGTGAAGTCAATAAACTATAATATCATGAGTAGCATGAAAAACTTGTTAATAAATAGTTATAAATATTATTATAAATTTATTCTTTAAAGTATTGTCCATCGTTAGCCAAAGCCTTTTCCCATCTTTCTGGTAGCATACGGACTCCGCGTCGAAAGAACTCCTCATCTTTTGAGGCTATCCACGAATCGACCCATTTTTTGAGTTCTTCGAAAGAACGGAAGTGCAGCTCCGCCAGGCCATGTGTCATCGATCGGAAGAAGTGGTAATCAGAAAGAGCAATGTCTGGAGAATACGGCGGGAGGGGTAGCACTTCACATTTCAGCGTTTCCAAGTATGTTGTCGTGCTGAAGAATAACTTTGTCGTGTCTATTCTCATATTCTGGCCTCTTATCCTTTAATGCTCGGCTCAAACACATCAATTGTAGTCGGTAGCGGTCGCCAGTGATCGTTTCATTCGGTTTCAACAGCTCATAACACACGACACCTTTCATATCCCACCAAATACACAGCATGAGCTTGGATCCATGGATGTTCGGCTTTGCCGTTGATGTTGATGCATGTCCGAGCGGTCCCTATGATTTCTTACGATGGAGAAAACCTTTTCTTTTCTGTCGTTCAATCAGCAGTTCACATGTGAAAAATCGTCGTTCGACGTCTCTCGGCTTCAATTCGTCCGGCACCCAATTTCCTTGCTTTTGAATCATTCCCAATGCTTTCAATCGTTTAAAAATGGTTGATTGATCAACTCCTAAAGATTCTGCAAGTTCTTGTTGCGTTTGACATGAATCTTCTTTGAGTAATGCCATAAATTCTTCATCTTCGAACTTTTTCGGGCCGCCTGAACGTTCCCTATCTTCAACATCAAAATCACCACTTTTGAAACGAGCATACCACACCTGACACATTCTAACGTCTATAGCATAGTCAGGATATGCTTCAGTGAGTAAACGATGTGCTTCAGTTGCGTTTTTCTTCAAATGAAAGAAGCAAATTAAAGCTTCCCGCAAATGTTGTTTTGTTGGCACGAAATTCTACATTTTCAGCTATAGTAAAACACTTTTGTAAAATTATGAAAATTATTTGACAGATCAATTCTTATAGTATTTTTGGCGCTCTTCGTGATAGAATAGCTGTCAATGTTAAAAAAATGGTGCGTATGATAGATATGAAGTTAGTCACAATTACGAGTTTATACATTCATACTCCCAATATGTAGAATGAAAATAATATTAACGAGATTATAATGATTTTGTTAATTAAAGACTTTATTTTATTTTGTTTTAATTTAATTACTTGACTGAATGATTAACAAATAGTATTTACTATAGATAAATAAAATACCATGAAGAAGACCTAAAATTTGCGACGAAACGTTGGGAAAAAAGTATGAAATAGTTAACTATTTGCGTATGAAAATTTCGACCAAAAAGCCTGTAATTATAATTTCATTAACAATACATAAATTGGTCTAATAGAAAATTAAAAATATAAAAATAATATGTTTGTCTGAACAAGGTGTAAAAGAAGTATTTAGATTCAGAGACGACTAGGAACGATGGTTGTTGGTTAAGAAAATATAGAAACTATAATACTGGTAAGCTCTTGATAAAAAAAAATAGGTAAAAGATCTTTTAGTTCGGTCTGATTCCCAATCAGACCGTGTTTCAACTCACTTCGTGTTCCAATGAATTGCCGGTGACAATGAAGGATTGCTTCTTCTTTCGATAGAAGCGCTATTTCAGAACCACTCATGTTGTACGAGTTCTATTTGTACACGAGCTTAACTTCTCTACTTTTCAATTAATTATTTTTTCTTAAAATTTCAATTATGGAAAACTTCTAAAAAAAAATGTTTAATACTTTACTTATATATATACCGGCATACTTTATGTATAAATAATCAAAAAAAAGCATTTATTTATTCATTTACCTAACTATAAAATTTGAATGCACAACAATATTATATTTGTAGTTTGAACAATGCAAATAAATAAATAAATCAAATTAATTATACAGTTTGTTCACAATTAAACAAAAAAACAAAAATAATGAAAAGCGCTGCTCATTAAATTTACCTTTTTATGTTTGACCATTGTTCATAGCCAAATACATGAAATAATTACTTGGCATTATTGTTGTTTGTATGAATGCATTAAGTTAATAGTATCATAAATATAGTATAACTAAATTAATTTAAATACCGTACTTATGAAATTGTGAATAGAATTTCAGTTAACTTTTTGTCGACATATCAAATACATTCATTAATTTTTAGGAAATTGTTTTCCACACGTTTCAACAGATAATTTCGCTTTTCTCAAACGCGTCGGGAATTCCAAGTTTGCAGTCGTGTACAAACCCACTGGCAGCTTAGGTAACTGTCCATCGGAACACATTTAAACAGAAAGACGGTCCATTGTGATACCACGTGGGAAAGTTCTGGCATACACTATACTACTATTATAGCACAACAGCCCATGGAGGGCCAAGGCCGAGCTTTTCCCATCCATTCATTTTGTGTAAGTTATATTTATACATGAATGGAAGGTACCTACAGTTTTATGCCGAATCCGAACGGCGAAGTAAAAAACTTTTCATAGGCATTTTTTTACTCTTGGATGTTTGCCATTGCGAGCCAAGAGGTGGTGCCGTACAGAAAAATTTTTATTTTCTATTTTTGATTTTTGAGCGTGCCGAGATATGAACCCTGGCCACGTTGCGGTTGAACCAGTTTTAATTGAAAGGTTTGTGCATATGGGATTTATGTTTTTATTATTGTAGTTTGACACCGTACAAACAGTTTTTGACAAAAAACAAGACCTTTTTGAAAAAACTCGCTCAAAAACCGTGGACTCCCGATTTCGACTTTTCTTTAGCCTGTAGCTCAGACCCTAGGTGAGATAGAATTTTCAGCAATCTAGTCGGCCAACAAATGCTCTACAAAAATGCTTATAACAAATTTTTCCCTATCTGCCATACTTCTCTAGATATTTTGGAAAAAGTGAAGAGAAAACAAACTGCACAATTAATTTAACTATTTTTCGATCAATGTATGTTGAAACAATAAAAACAAGTAACTTTTGTAACAAAATATTTATTATTTATTGGATATTAGTAACATACCATATTTTTAAAAGTGTAATCCATTAAATTCAAACACGGCAATATTGAGCGTTAAGCGAAAATCGTCAAGAGCTTTGATTTCAAGCAGCCAATAAAAGTTGCGCGCAAAATATTAAGTATTCCAATAAAATTTTACAGGAATTTCCATTGAAACTAGTGCCACGCAGCTATGCAGGACCATTGGCAAGAACTACTTCAACTGGGTGAACGACCCAGTGTTTACTGGCGACCCTGAGAAGCTTATTTTGGATATAATTCCACCTGAGCTGCTTAATATTGGGAGTAGTAAATAATATTTTCAACCATATGATTGTAGAATTTAGTGATTAAACTTTAGCATGTGCAAAATCGTGTCAAGTCGATCGGGAGGTTACTAATGATAGCACTGGTTTCAACCGAAATTCTTATAAAATTTTATTGAAAAAACTTAATAGTTTGCGCGCAACTTGTATTGGCTGCTTGAAGTCAATGCTCTTGACGATTTTCGCTTTTAATGGATTGCACTTTTAAAAATAAAGTATGTTACCAATATTCAACAAATAATAAATATTTTGTTACAAAAGTTACTTGTTTTTATTGTTTCAACATACATTGATCGAAAAATAGTTCAATTAATTGTTCAGTTTTTTTCTTCACTTTTTCCAAAATATCTAGAGAAGTATGGCAGATAGAGAAAAAGATTGCTGAAAACCAAAAAATTCTATCTCACTTAGGGTCTGAGCTACAGGCTAACGAAAAGTCGAAATCGGGTGTCCACGGCTTTTGAGTGAGTTTTTTCAAAAAGGTGCCCGGCGATTTTTTTGTTTTTTGTCGAAAACTGTTCGTACGGTATCAAACTACAATAATAAAAACAAAAATCCCATATGCACAAATCTTTCAATTAAAACTGGTTCAAACGCACCGTGGGGCACCTCTGCGTAGTAGTCCAACACACTAACCACTAGGCTACGGCAGACACAGTGTGTTAAAAATTCACGACTAACGCTCAAAATGCATGACGTCTTCATTGGAAAGGGCTGTTGTGGAGGAGGTCCGTTAAGATCCGCTAGTACTGATACGCATATGAACCGAAATTTAGACTGTTACGTTACATTCGAACGCACTTTTTGGCATATATCTCGACAATACCATATGAAGTCTCTTTTTTATGATTGCATATGAAAATAGGCCTCAAGACTCGCATTTCACCTTAAAAACGTTTAGCCCATTCCTTGTTATTTTTGAGTTATAAGCCTTCTAAGGCGGACTGCTACGTTACATTTTTTAGAAGTGTTTTTGGAGATTGCCTTACCTATAAGCAAAAGTCAGTAAATTTAGTGGATCATTTTTATATCTGAATGCATTGTTTGCAAGCTAAAAGAGGAAAGAAAAGCCTGAAATAATTAATATATTGAAAACATAAAGTTTTTGAACTTTTTAAAAGCATACATGTGTGGACTGTTACGTTACCTTTTGATTTTTGTTTGCAGTTGAAGCGAAATTAATGCAATACAGCATATTAAATGAGTTAAAATGTCAAATATACATAAAAACTGTAAATTTATTGGTCCTATTAGATAAGTTTAACTTTATTTTATAGTAAATATCACTTCGTTTATTTCATTGCATATTAATGCACATTTTTAATATCATAGATTTAAATTAACATAATTCAAAAATTAAAGAGATTATTAATTATATCCTTGTTAGGAAGTAATAAAAGCTACGATTTTTCCATCAACGATTTGAATCTGGCAGGCCGATACTATGTTGCGCGAGTATTTTTTGCATCAACAACTCAACAACTTCTTCGATGGCGATTTTCGATGCGGTACGATGAAATGCAGCAATGAAATCTGCTGTGCAATTTACAAGGCAGTTCCGAGCTATAACCATCGACCGCATGACCATTTTCGTAGTTGCGCCAATACCATCAACACATCCTTTTCCATGGGAAATTCCAAAATAGTTCCAATATAATACATTTTTATTCCAAATTCAGCTTCGAAATGGGAAATCATAGCTGCGATGAACTTACTTTTGAATTGCGATGATGGTCAGCAAGTAGCAATCATTTTATTTGAACAATAAAAAATTATTACTTTACACATTTTTGACGGCTTTCTACACAGACATGAAGGAAGAAAATTGCTTATTTTTTTTCGATCCAAAAAAATAGACTTAAAATACTACAAAAAAAATTTGCTTTAAAAATTTCTTTACGTGCTGGACTTTGGTCAAAAAAACCTTTTAGTATTTTAGACTGTTACGTTACAATAAGAAAAGAGATTCATATCAAAAATTGCTCTATTTGGTTGAATTAGCTACAATCTATTATGTTCTATCTTCGGTAGTAAATGAACATAAAAATCAACAACGATAGGATATTATTTTGCCCTATGTTTTCCCCCATTTTCATTTCACAAGAGGCAACAAAGTTACAGGTCTCCCAGACTTTACACCGTGCGGAAAAAAGCACACTGTACATCTTGGGGCTTCCTTTTGCATTACATCTACAAAACGTTGTATTTATTTGAGAAGGAGATACTTCCACTCAGACTGTCCAAAGCACTACTAAGCAAAATTTTGTTGTGGGGAAGAGAAGCAAATAGACTAGGCTAACTGTGATCCCTAAATTGGAGCGTTAAGCGTAGCGTGTTAGCCAGATTGCCATTGCCATTTAAAGAAAAATTTACTAAATCGTTTATGAAATTTGATGAAAATGAGTGAAACGTCTGTGGGCAACCGTAAAATTACACATACACACTGATTTAAGGAAAAATTTAAGCAAAACATTTTAAGACCAATTTAGTATACTTTTTTTTAAATAGCAATGGCAATCTGGCTAACGCTACGCTTAACGCTTCAATTTAGAGACCACAGTAAGAATTTGATTTCAGATTTGAGGACAATATGAGAGCAGAAGAGTGGTATGGAAATGCAAGGCTACTACATCATAGTCTAAAAACCAAAACTTATTGAAGAACCACATTAGACAGCTAGAGCGAATAACTCTCGATTCTATAGATTCACGCCGGAGACAATATGAATTTTTCTCTCAATCTGCCATTACACCACAATATTCAAAGCGCGCAGTGATCTCCTACCATTAAACTCGAACAACCTGGAAACCATTAGTACCTCAACGTGTATTATGTGCAATATGGGAGAATATGAAATTCGTTTCAGTATTAAAAGAATTAATAGAAGCATATATAAAAAATAAATCATTAAACGCCGAAGAAGTTATTGATATTTTAAACGGAGATATCCCCATAAGCTGGCAAGCTAAATTTCTGTACGTTCTGAAGATGCTCTTCCTGGTCGTAGTAGAGGAAAAGATGGTCCGTTGTAACTCGTCTATCGTATATTTTATATTCGACTCGTCTTTTTTTTTTTTTTTTTGCGTTTGGATTATGGTTTCCCTTTCCTATATTTTCTGTTTATTTTATTCATCAATTTAACTATGTAAGCAAATTGGCAGTTATCTGAGATATCAAACAGCAATAAAAAACAACAACAGCAGCCAAATCAACAGCAACAACAATATGTATGCTCATTTAAAACGCCGGTCACCTGTATTAACAAAAATATGTAAACAGCAGCGCATATTACAAAAAAAAATTGATGGTACATACGTACATAGAAAAGCAATGATCGCATTTGAAACGTAAACAGAAATCGATGATGAGTAGTGAAAATTCACCATTCTCCCTATGCCATCATAAATATAATTGCATGATGTTGATGGTGTAACCGGAACCGGTATATGCATACCATTTCTGAATGTGTGTGTGTTGTGGTCATTTTGGTTTTTATTAAATTAAAAGTGGAATGCAAATGTATAAAAACACAGACGCATATAATCACACGCATACATACATACATTTGCATGTATTTATGAAATAGATGAATGTGTTTGACTAGGTATATGCACCCTAAGGGAAAAACGGCTAAATTGTTGCAAAGTGCCAAGTCCTGTGACAGCAGAAGAGTAACCAGTTACCGAACTGATTCAAAGGTGATTAATTTTCATAATAATTGTTCCAGTTTAATTTGCTTCAGTATCTGGTTTTACTTATATCTCTTTATGAAAATGCCTCACTAATTTGACTATGTTGCCTATTTTAAATTGAAAGAGACCTGGAGAGGTTTATATGATATTTTATTTATTTGTGATGTGTCCTGTCTTCTCGTTCTTTTTTGATGGTTTTCCCAGAAGACTTTTATGTGCTTACTAGATTTTCATAGTTTCAGTAGTAAAACAATAAAATACAATTTTTTTAACCAGACAACTCTTATTTTTACAGTAGCATGGCAATGCTCATTTGACTGCTACTATGTCATTGCTATAGAAGCAGTCGAAATGCACGTGAATTTAATGTAGGTTTTATGGTCAAAGAGGTCCGTGCTATTTAACGCCAGAAAAGTACGTGAACCTCCGGGATGGTGTCCGCTACGGGTAATAGTGAGAAGCTCAGTGATCCTGTCTGCAACATCCATCTGGGCAGACGCAAAGAAGGCACACTTCAAAAGCATCCGCACGACTTGCAGGCTCAGTATCATCATCAGAATCCTCGTGTTCATTGATCAACTCGTTGTCTTCTTTTTACTCATGTGGTACTTCGAAAAGATTTTTGCTCTACCAGCCAATTTCAGTCAAGACAATGTCAGAAGATTTTTTACTTCTGTATCTGTAAACGAAAATAGATAAATCAACCGCCATATTGAATCCACCATTTTGTTATTGAAAATTTTAATAACAGATTCGTGAGTACCAACGTGAAAAACCTCTGTAACCAAAACTTCAAATATATAAAACAACGCAGTATATTTTTGTCCATCCTTTGAAATTCTAACCCATCCGGGCTTTTGAATACACTTGAAGGCCATGAAGGCCGTTTCTTGTTTCACGATATGAAATTGTTGCACCGTGTAATATCAGTATTTTATTAAACAAAATCTAAACTTTATTGCTGCTAATTTTGAAGATCCTCTTGTTGTATGTTACAGCGATAACATGGGGAAAAAGCCGTGTTCTTCGCCCGAGCATTTTCTAGACAAACCATTGTGCTCCTCTTTGATCTTAGAAAACTTCACTTTAACTGAATTAAGTATTTATAAAATAAATATAAACAATATATCGTCGTCCTTCAAGCAGAAATCACTAAATCTAAATTAATTTTTTTGATTGGATCTGTATTAACCCATAAATACCCACTGGTCACTGCAGTGACCAATCACTTCCGCGGCTGCCTGTGCCGCCATTTTACGTTCGCCATTTAAAATAAACATCTGATCTTACTGTCTAAAGTTTATCGATACGTATAAATAAGAATGGAAAAATGACAACTGTCGTACAGTAACAGTTATTTTTAGCTCGAAAAGCATGTTTTGCAAAAATTTTAAACAACTAACTGAAAAAAAGGTGTTTTTATTTTCGAATTTTGTGTTATAAATATATTGCCGTGTGGACAAATTTGTGTCAAACGGTATGGGATAACACCAAATAACTGTTATTATTGCGATTGTATTTTAATTTATTTTCCAGATAATCGCCAAAGGTTACTACAGAGGTCAACTAAATATGTAAATATGGTAAATTAAAATAACTGCACCTTAAACTAATTTATTTGAAAACACGTAGAACAAACGTTGTTCGGAATCACAAATACTATCTCTGCGTATGTTTTAATTGAAATCGGACGTATTGAGCGTTTAAGGGTTAATTAGCTTCTATCAATGTGGCCAACTCAGCGCTTTTCTCGCTAAATTTAGTGCTTTTTGGAAACTAAAACGAGGAAAAAAGTGATTTAGCGGTCAGCGGGTTTTTTAATGCGTTTTTTCAATTTAAAAGACACTAAATGCTCCATTAAATAATCCATTTCCTGAATAATACCAACAACATTTTTTATCGAAACAATGAGCAATGAACTTATTGAAAAACAAAGTTCGTAACCGTGAGTCACTCAATTTAAAAAATTCTTTACTTCATATAAAAAATGGATTAAAACACGAAAATTCATTTTGTGAAAACTACAAAATACCAGATGGCATAAATGTTTGTATAAACAGCACTAGTGTTTATAATGCTTCTGAATTCAGATTAAAGAGTGTGTTATGGCCAGAAGAAGCTGATAGTAATGAAGAGAATATAGATTGAATAATTTAGAAATGCTGTGAATTAAAAACTTTAAAAATACATGTATTTAATTAATTTTCTTTTTAAAGCGCGGTTCACACCAAATTGGCACGCTTTGTTGTGGTCACCACGTCGCCCCTAGTCATAAGAACAACAAATTTTTTACTGCGATTTGTTTACAATACCGTTACCGTTAGTTGATAAATTTTTCATATTAATTGATCGCAAGTTGGTGATTGTGTGCACAATGGAAGCTGCAAATAGAAAATTGATTTTAAACAAATTTATTGAAAATCCGTCGTGGTCTGCTTCAAAGATTGCGAAAGTGTTAAATATCTCCAAAAGAACGGTAGAGTTATAAAACGATAAAACGATCTTAGTGTTGAAAGAGCTAAAAAAGTTGTGAACAAAACAGGAACCACCAACCTAAAATTAAAGACAAAGATCTTGAGGTCCATCAAAAGCAATCCCGGACTATCGGATAGCGATCGTGCCAAAAAATTCAATACCAGCAAAAGTACTGCTAGACGAATACGCATAAAAGCTGGGCTAAAGTGCTATCGTGCTATAAAATATCCAAATAGAACAGACAAACAGAATTTGCTGGCCAAAAAATGTGCTCGTCTTCTTTATAATAATGTTTTGACCAAATTCAATGGATGCATTATTGTGGATCACGAATCATACGTAAAATTTGATCTTAAACAGCTTCCAGGTCAAAAATTTTATATGGCAACGAATCGTGGTAATGTACCCTAAAAATTCAAGTACATAAAAATGGATAAATTTGCAAAGAAAGAAATGGTGTGGCAGGCTATTTGCAGCTGTGGTCTCAAATCCAGGGCATTTGTGACATCCTCTTCTATGACGTCTGATATTTACATCAAAGAGTGCCTTTCCAAACGACTATTGCCATTTGTTCGTCACCACCATTCGCCAGTGAAGTTTTGGTCTGATTTAGCAAGTTGCTACTACTCTAAGAAAACCATGGATTGGTATCAAACAAATAAAGTAGATGTAGTGCCCAAATATATGACTCCACCCAATTACCCCCAGCTTCGACCGATCGAAAAATACTGGGCTATTACAAAATATATTGCAAGTTGAAGAAAAATGCAGGTATTGTCAAAAATGTGAATTCAATGTTACTAAAATGGAACCAAATAGCCGCAAAAGTATCCAGAGCGGATGTTCAAAGGTTGATGGGTCCTTTAAAAGGAATACCCGGAACTTTTTGCACAACAAAGAAATTTAAATCTTTTAATATTATAGTATTAAAACACAATATTAAACTTATCATTTAATGCATTATTTGTTATTCAGAGTGTTCTGGTTAAAAAGATACAGCAACTTTCCTGCGTGCCATTTTTGCGTGAACCGCGCTGTAATAGAGCAGAATCCCGATAATTCGTAATCGCAAGGAACCAGCAATTTTTTAGGAATTACAGAGGTTTTCGATTTAACCCATTCACCCCAGAGTTTTTCATCAAAATCTTTGTTGGGTTTCTTCAACATTTTATGCAAAAAATAAATTTAAAAAAATAATTTGTGCGGGACTCTTAATCCTCACGGTTATCCTTAAGTTTACCAATCGGGCATAATGTCTGCTGTAACCTCTGTAACCAGGAATTATAAGCCGTAAGCCAATTTACGGTGATGACACTGCATGTATACAATCCACTCATTGACAGAAATGGAAACCGTATCTCCCATCCATTTTACTTAAGCTTTCGAACACTATTGGGATATACAATCCCAGGGTTAACGAGGTTAAAATACGAAAAATACGAATTAACGGTTTGGTAGTTTAAGACTCTTCTTGCGAATCTTGTCAACCACGGAAAACACAAAAAATTCCATAAAAAAGTGAACGTAGCTATCTACATTGATTGTTTTTTTCAAATCATAGTTCCATAGAATTTTGCTTTGCATTACGAATTAAAAGAGATTGCCAACAACCAATTTCGATTTATAAGAGGTTAAACAGACCTTGTGTTGTAAAAAAAAATACAAATTAGCGAAGGGACCAAAATGTGTAGAATTTTTTCGAATCACAACGAGTTTTTCAAGGGACCAACAGTTTGTTACGAATTATTGAGATTTTCGAATTAACGGGGTACGAATTATTGCGATTCTACTGTATATAAAAAAATTTGTGTTCAACACTTTTACAAGGAAAAAATTTAACGCTTTAAAAAAAAAATCTTTTTTTTTCTTCATTTTAGCGGTTTTTGAAAAACAAAAGTTGGCCACACTGGCTTCTACAACTCGAATGACATAATAAATTAGATATTTAATGATCCAGTTTAAACGTATACTAATGTGTATATCAGTCGGTTGACTTTTTAAATTTTACCAGTGCTCGTAGTGCACCATGCACTGCATAAACTAACTTCATCTCGGAAATTTTTTGCTTATTTAAACTGTCACTTGTAGCAAATACTTTTTGACAGGTACCGTAACCGGTTGATTGATTGATTAGAAAGGGTGTGACGTACTTCGACCTTAAGAGATCTATTGTACCCCATCGTAACCGGTTCAAACCTATCAGTTTAACCCTTCCAATGACAATGCTTCCTTTCGTGCATTAATATATCACAACTCACTTGATAATTTAAAACATGCTTGCTTGATCAAAACCTATCAGTTTTCACTTGAAGATTTAAGTATCCGGGATAAGTGATCAAAAAATTTAATTTGACGTGTAGTCAAATAATAAACATAAACAATGTAGAAAACATAGGAAATGTAAAGAACTTAAATTTTTTATCGTTGATCCATTTCTCCCTGAAAATATTCCCAGTACGTTTCATATAAAAAAATTTCAGACAACTAGAAACGGTTCCTGAATTAAAGAAGACAACACGTGACCGGTCACGGAACCAGTTCATTTTCCCCTAGGGTAAGTTGATGCTATGATATAAGCGTAAATTGTAGAAAATTCTTTATTTCCGCTTGCATAATTAAGTTCATTTGTGACACCTTTTCGTTAGTGGTGGCGGCGACGCCAATCAAGCTCGCTCAATGTTTGTGTGTGTGTGTGTAGAAATCGACACGGGAGTTTATGTCACTTTTACTTGTATATGTTTATGTGTATTAAAATGACTCGAGGCACATACAAAATAGAAAGGTTTTTTTGTACCTCTCTAGAAATTAATCTCTGTTTGTTTAATGATGATTCTCAAAATATTTCGGCACTAGCGATTAACATTTGTGAGCTGAATTGTTTTGAAAAAATTTCCTTAAATCGGGAAAATTGTAAGAAAAAACTTTTTTCTGAAGGCTACCTTTGGCCAAATATAAGTTTACAAATTAATAATATTCATGGAAATACTAGGGTTTGGCTTGATAACATTTTTTGAAATCTGGTAACAGACTCGAGATAATGAGTTTTTTGTTGTAATTTTAGTGATGCTTTTTAGATAATTTCTATGAAAATGAACACAGAAATTTTTTGTTTAACTTACAGTCTTTTCAACAAGAGCGTTTTTGGCTTAATTGTACGAACAGCTTTAAGTATCAAGTTTAGCTTTATTTTCAACATTCAACATTTCATTGCGCATGGCGCTGTATAACCTTTCAAACAATCGCAATTATAATTTCGTTGTTTAAGCAATTTTTCCAATCGTACTCCGTGTATACAAAACGTTTTTAAGCTCTCATTCTTTGCTCACATCCAAAGGAATTCCAAAATGTCCTAGGAAGGTGCTGCAAATATCTTGAGAAGTTGAAGGCTTTCGTTAAGAAATGGAATCAACTTTTTTAAGACACCAGAATGTTTACGACTTACCAAATCATTGTGCTTCTAGAGGAACATCACAGCAGCAGGATTCGGTTATAGCATGAGTTGTTGAAGCCAATTCTACCATTACACTTGAAGCAGCCCAACAAAAACTGGCGCAGAAGGTCACTAATATATCCCTTAGTATAATCCAAAGTCGTTTAAATGAATTCCAAATTGAATTCTGAGCTACCATATAACCAAACTCTTACTGACCGCGAAACAAACAAAAAAATGGCAGGAGGGGGCTGTCGAACATGTGGATAATGATTAGAGCGATGTGGCCTTTACAGACGAATCTTTTTTAAGGACTGCAGGTAAAAATGTGCATAGTCCAGTAAGGGCAGTAAGATGAAAAGAGGAAAAGCTCATGTTTGGGGATGCTTTTGAAAACAGAGTTTCGACAGGATAATCATGTTTACGAGAAATTTGGAGAACAGGTTCATAATCCATTTATACCAGCAAAAACTCTTATCATCTGTCAATAACTGGTTTGGGAAAAGAAATCGAAATAGGGCGCTTTAAGAGAGCGGGATCTTAAACATCAAAGTCGCTTGTGCAGTAAGTGAAAAGAGGAAAATTGGATAAGAATTTTGGACTGCGCCTCTCAATTTTCAAATGCTAAGCACATTGAAAATATTTGAACAAATATTAAGCTTAAGATGAGCAGAAAAAATGCTAAGAGCATTGCCCAATTGAAACGACAGATTAAGTCAAAATGGCGGTGGCCAAAATCGTACTCCGAAAAACTAGAGACAATATGACCACGCGTTATCACGAAATTACTCAAAATTTTGGTAACTGGACATTATATTGATATGTCAGCACATTGGACAAAGAAACGTTTAAAAATAATCTGAAAAATTTTTTTTTTATTGGGGAATTTTCGAAGGACTTAGGACACGCTCTTGTTGACAAGACTGTAGAAGCAGATTTTTCAAATATTTCGGTGCAGAACCTTATCAGTTTTGAGTATTCATTATTTGTGAAAATTTTTTCGGTCAAAAATAGTCTGCAGAAAAATTTTCTAATACAAAAGCCGGCTTTAATAGAGCAGAAATGTTTTTATAATTATCATAAAACTAACCCTGAGCAAATTTTTAGTAAAGATACAGAAACATTTTTTTTTCGTGACGCACCTTAATGTACATAGTACATACACATGTGCAGGTATAAAATTCAATATTCTTTTTTTTATATGCATGCATTTGTATAAAATTCTCAGTTGCTTTTGCTTTTTGTATAATTGCCACATGCAAGCATCTCCACACACACACACACAAACACCTTTGTTTGAAATGTTTGAATATGAGTTCATATTAACAACAAATTCTATAGGTAATAAACAACACCAACAACAACAACAGTAATTGATTGTTTCTGTAATATAGACAAGCTCATTCACCGACCAACGACCATCAACCGACTATCGATGGCCAGTAGCCAGTCAGCTAACCACTCGACCAGCCAGCCATTGACCAGCCAAAAATAAAAATAAAACACACCGTCCAGCAGCCACACCAAAGCAGAACCTCATAAATTAATTAACAGTTGAATTGAATCACAATTAAACGAGCAATTGCCAGACTTTTAATTTCTCGTTATATATTTCATTAAAATAAAATAAGTCTCGTATGCAGTGGTACATTAAGCTTTATATGTATGTACATAATATGAAATATTTATATATTAAAAACAGAAAGGATAAAAATTTATATGCAAAATTTAAATAATAGCAATGTGATAAATTCAATACAACATTTGAGAGCAACAAAATTCTTAGAGTGCAATAGAAGGAGTGAAGGGGCGTTGATCTATATGTTTTGTCAATAACGATTTTAAATTAATATCCGATAGCAACTTCAGGCTATGTAACTATTTCTTTCAAAATTGATATTCACTAACTAACTCAAAGATGTAGGTACACTCAAAAAAAAAAGTACATGAAACAGCTGTGGAAATAAAATTTTTTGTTTACAATATTCAGCCAAAATTAAAAAATATCAAAATTGACATTACAAAATGTCATTATAACATTACTGAGAAATGTATAAATGATGCGAAAACAATGCAATTTTAACATTAAAAATGTAAAAGAAATACATTATTTTAATGTAATATTGATATGACAATAATGTGGAATTGACATGACAACAATGTATAACTGATATTGCAAAATGTAAATTTGATATAAATTTAACGTAGAATTGAAAACTTAAAATGTTAAATAAAACACAATAAAGAAGAAAACCGAATCCGGAGTCATATTGTCTTACTCCAATTTCTTGTTACAATTTTTGATCAAAACAGACATTTTACCCTCTGAAGGCCTGAACTTTCATGGATCACCGGTGACCCTATGACCCTTAATGGGATTTTTTCATAAACTTTTTCTGTACATTTTTATTAGATATTTTTTTAAAGATAGACAAAGATACTTCGTATTAACTTTCACTTAACCCTTTCTTGACCTAAGTAAATTAGAACCGATAGAGCAAAACCGAGACCAGATTCGAATTTTTCGACCCCCATTTCATTGTAAAAAAGTTCTTAAAAAGTTTCTTAGGGTCACCGGTGACCCATAGCAAGACTTATGTTTCCAATAAAAGTAAAAAAAAATTTGAAAATATGGGAAATCATGTTTGAGTAAAAAATTGTTCGCACAACATATTAAAAACGTGGCGTATTTAGATAAAATTTAAAAAATTTTGAGCGATTGAAAATTAACAAAAAAAAAAACTCAATTTTTCACTTTGATTCACCACAAAAAAATATTTGTAAATTTTTTAAATTGAAATTAAAGAACCACCCATTCTTTTTTCAAAAACCGTAAATTTATAAAAATTGATTGTATAGTTTTCAAGAAATCGGAAGAATTAATCATGTGATTCCGGTGTCAACGGGGTACTGAACGGGTTAAAAATCACATAAAAATTTAGGCCATACTTCAAGTCAAACGCTAAGCAGGATGGGGGGATTCAAAATTCCAAAATTCAAGTCAAATTTAGACCAAAATTCAGACTAGAATTAAAACTAAAATTTAAACCAAAACAGTAAAAATCAGACCGAACTTCAGACCAAAAATCGTACTAAAATTCAAACAAAATTAAAATTCAGACCGAAATTCAGTCCAAAATTCAAACCTAAAGACAGGAAAACAACTAAAAATTCAGAAAACCCAATATAAAAATAGATCAGAAATCTATATCAAACTCTCTAGAAGTAGGAGATTTTCGAACTGACCCTGAAAGTTCAAATACATAAACGACTTATGAAAGATTCTTGGGAAAGGTCGCATCTTCTGTATTCCTCTTCTGTATCCACTACTACCTACAGTTATCATGTCTGCAATTAAATAGCTAAAATTAATGAAAAATAAATAATTAAAAGAAAAAACAAAAATGATTTTCTTCAATAATGGCTTGTCTGATTTTTTTGAACCACAAATGTCCTGTTTGCCAAAAAATAGAAAAACATTGGAGAAAAAATAAGGGGTTTGAAAAATCTAAAATCAAATTCTGAGATACCAACCCAATTATTTTCTATAAAAAACTTCGGATGCTTTATTTCATCATTCAAATAATTTTGTATTACATGTTGAAAAATTAAAATCTTTTCCGGAACAACTAGATTACATTTTGCTTCACCATCTCGCAACAGCGCGCGAGTAGTAGTGTTGCCTCTACTACTACGAAACTTTATTGAAACGGCCGAAACCGATTATAATCGGTTATAATGCCAACTTAATAATAAGTAGGTACAGAAATTAAAATTAATTATCTTTTGAAAAATGTGGAACTAATTCATCCGAAATTAATTATAGTTTAAGCCTAGCCAACACTGGTGAGTTAAAATTTAAATTTAATGATTATAAAAATACATGCCTATGGTATATTTTTAATATTAAATATAGTGAATATTAATGTGCAAACAGTGCAGCAGTGCAAAGTTAATAAGCCTGCCGAGTTTATTTTCATTAATAATTAAAGCATTTAAATATATAACACTCGACAATATCCTTTTTCATATAAGACAAACAATAAAATCAACCAGCCTTTAACATCTTTTGTTTTAAAGAGGGGAAAGGAAAAAAGTAGAGAGAGACAAAGAAGGAATCGGCTGCATAAAAAACATAACGTCGACATATGTTAAATATTTGCATAAATATTTTAACAAAATTAAAAATTGAAAACATAAAAGGAGTAAAACAAAAAAATATATTTATATATATTTGTTTGCATATATTTTTTATTAAAATGTTTGCAGCTAACCACACAGCGCAGTGGACCCAGTCCGCCGGCCGACCAAGCGACACAATGAACTGAACAGAGCAGAGAAAACAAACAAGCAAACACTCACACAAAAGGGT
Source organism: Toxonevra muliebris (assembly GCA_963691655.1). NCBI lineage: Eukaryota > Metazoa > Arthropoda > Insecta > Diptera > Pallopteridae > Toxonevra > Toxonevra muliebris. Next base: position 69,008,272 of record OY829326.1, read on the forward strand.
AGGGCAGTGCATTATTACCATGGAAGGCTGCTTGTATCCTTTTTTTTGGTTTCGTTTGCTTGCTTGCTTGCAAAAGGACATTGAACACAAGAAGTGCAACAGCAGAGCAGTGACGCTGTTGAAAGGCGGCGGCAACAAGAGTGACCATAATAATAACGATAATAACCACGGTGCCGGTTGTTCATCGCCTTTGCCAAATGCACAGCATGTTTTTTCACATACATACATCGGAAAATTGTAATGAATAACGTTGCTGCTACTATTTTTTTTTTTGTTTTTTTTTTTTTGTTAAAGAAGTCTGTCTAGAGTTTGTGTTGATCGCTCAAGTATTGTACGCAACGAACGAAACCAACTTGAGTAGGAACATCACTATATATCCTTTCTATCTGTCTGTCTGGATGTTCTTCTTTCGTGCGTTTGTCTGTCTGCCTCTCTGTCTGGGTTGGTTCAAGTGATGAAACATTCATAATAAAGTCACCTATACACTGACTGTATACAATATATAAAGGCGCTTGTGGCAACGACGTTTATTACAATTATTTATGTTGGTTGATTTTTATTTCTGTTGGTTTTATTTTCCTTTGTTTCAATGTAATTTAAATTTTTTTATTTTAAATAATAAATGCGAATTTAAATTTCCACACATAGATATTATATACACATATTTATACATGAATATTCCTATACTTATGTATATAAAATATTGTACTTTCAGTTCCATGCGTAAGCTACCCTGAGGCTAACGATGCTTAATTCTATTGACTTTGCTAATGATGTAATTAAGTGCTTCATTCGTTTGCTCGTTTGCTCTCCGCGTTGATTTGCCGCATTCGCTGAACAACAGTGCGTATACGTAATGTAAATAGTATATGAATGTGTATGTAGTAGTAGTTCGCAATTTCTCGTTTTCCTCTCACATTTATCATCATTTCCATTGTTTATTCATTTTGCGATTGCGAATAAATACGCGATTATTGTGAATTCATTTGGCTATGTTTATTTCCTGGTATTTTAGTTCAACTTTATCTAGTATTAATATAGTTGTGAAGTTTACCCGACATTGCTCGGATGTTTCTGGAGCGTGGTTTAGATTTGTTGAAATTAATTGTAGAGGCAACACCATGGCAGCTTTGTGATAATTTGAACATCAGATTCGTCCTAAATCTATAGGTCTCTTCCATTCGTGTTTTGGTTAGATTGAATGGTTTGGTTCTGCTCTCCTTAAGCGAGCACAACACAACGAAAAACTCGGTTTTAAACCCACAGTGACTATTATGCCATAAAATGTAGTAATCGTAGTTGAACCTAATTGTAAAGAGCTTAAACAATGAGTAGGAATTCTTGCTGGATAAATCAAAACAAATGGTCAGTTGTTCCCTTAAATTCACTTTAAATCAAGTTTAACCAATTATAATACATTTGAATCAAGTTTAGTCAGTTTCGATCACTTTGATGCCACTGTTAATCAACTGAAAAACCAACTTTGATTAATCGTATTCAATTTAAAGTATATTTTATCAATCTTGAACAGAAATTAATAAATTTTAATGAATTTCTGTATATTGCATTTTTGAAATATTACGAGATTTTACTAGAAGTGGAATATGGTACTAAAAATATATAGAAAATGGGGCGAAATTGCAGCCGACCGTCTAGAAAAGTATTCAAAAGGAATTTGCTGTAAAAAGCACAAAGTAGAGTAAGAGGAAAGAACGAAGGAAAATATAAATAGTTTAGATGAAAATAGTGATAGAATGGGAACCGAAACAGACAAAGAAATAGGATAGAAGGCAAATAAATGCGGATACAAGTGCATGGCTTAAACATCATGTCCCCCCTGTAAGGGTGCAACATCAATGAGATTTTACCTCAAAACTTCAAAGAATCGCGCTGCTGGCGGTAGTAAGAAACGGGCGTGAACGCACGATAGCAATGACTTGCCACTGAAGTAGCTGTTTTTGGAGTTATGTGGTTTTCCTGGTTGCCACGCGCTTCACCGTTGATACTGGCTTGAACAGCAGTTGAATGACACTCTTTTTACCTACTTGTTAAAGCATTAGCCGTGTGCCCTTGTCGTTCTGGCTCGTTGGGGGAAAGTCATTGTATAACAACACATCATTTTTGCAATAGATGATGGCATAAGCACAGTTTACACTGCCGGATCTGTATGTGAGTTCGTGAGAAATGTAGCTGGCTGTTTGGTTTACTGAATTGTAAATGATTTGTCAGTAACTATCAAACAAAAGATGGAAAATTAGTATGGAAATATTAAGAGTTAGTGGAAATGAAAATACTACTGTAAAACTGTATTCCACACAGGAGTTAAAATACATAGATCACGATAGGGCGTGTTCTTATACCACAACAACAAAGTGGTCTTCAGAAACGCGGTGGAATTATATGATATAGGCAAGACGTCATTCATTTGGGAGAAGGAGTTCGTCCCTTACGACAGCAAACTCTACTCCTCTACAGAATTTTTCTGCGGTTGTTTTCGATATCATCGCTTAAAAAAAAAATAGCTATGGTATGTTCGCTGCGCACCACACTTTTCAAGCGTTCGGCGCGTTGGTTGCGCCTGGTTCTAAGTCTTGATTTGTTATCACTACTTCAAGTGCCCACTACGAATTAGAAAAAAATATAAATTCTGTGGCGTCGCCTAGCGGTAGTCGTAGCAAAGTACAAATATCAAAAATGCATTTCATGGCCCCAAAAACTTCCGGATACCTAACCTAATCTAACCTTAAACCAAAAATATATGCAAAAACTTAATAAAAAATATGTTCAGTGGCGACCTCTAGCGGCAATCGCAGAAAAAAATAAATAACAAAAATGGATTTCTTAACCCCGAAAACCCCCGGATACCTACTTTTTACCTCATTTCCTGTACTTAATAAAAAATATCTGCATATGTTAAATTACCATATTCTCAAGGTCATATCTCAAAATTATGACCGCTTACGGCCAAACCAAAAACCAATCAGTGCTCAGGAGAACGTCTTCTTTTAGTTTTTTTGAGAGTTGCTCTGGTGCAAGATCGGATCCCTCAAAATGTTCCACAGTGTTATTAGAAACCATTTATAACGAATTTTGTTGAAGTTTTTGCAGTTTTATTTTCTCTATTTTGTTGTTGCCTTTCTTCTGTTGATACTCTCTACACTTATCGGCACAAGCACAGTGTACATACAAGAGAGGAATATATGCAATATGCAATCAAGCAGAGGCAACTAGGTCGGCTGTCTCAATAAAGGACATGAGATAGAACTGCGAGAAATCGACTCTCTTGTTGATTGTATGTAGCCCGAATAACAACTGCATAACTTTGTTTCTTTCTGGTTTCGTATGAGTGCAACAAAATCACTATTTTTACGTGACAGTTGCTGTTGAAGCTTTTGCACTCGTCCTCTTTTCAGAAGCTTTTTTCTGTTGACTCTCTACACTTATCGGCACAAACACGACGTAGTACTTATATATAACACATGAGAGGAAAGCAGTTATGTGGAATCAAGTTCTCTCACTAAAGCACACTAAACAGCAAGAATTGGATTGTATGCCGCCGATCCCATATGATTTCGTTCGCTAAACACTAACAACAGCATAACTTCGTTTCCTATTAGTTTCGTATGAGTGCAACAACAACGCGATTTCCGTTGCAAAATATTCGATTCACCCTCGCTAAAGAAGTTTCACTTCGAAAAGATTCCTCAGCTACTAATTTTTCCAGCAGCGGTTGAATTGATTATGTAGCACATAGAAATTTTTTTTAAGCCCGGGTTTAATGGCAAACCAGGTGATATAGCGCACCCGCAATTTCTCGAACTTCTACTTCACTCTCAACTGTCATTTCGCAATATATTATTTAGATTTGTGCAAGCATGCGAAGCGAAAAGTGATCGTAACGCTACGTGCGAAACTTAAAAATTAAAAAAAGAAAAGATAAAATTGGGTGCTGAGTTAAAAATATAATATTTTTTACATCGAAAATATTCGGTAAGCTTTGAACTATTTTTAATCGTGTAAGCACAGAAAAGAAAAGCAAAAATTAAAATACAAAAAAGTTGTGGAAATAGCAACGAAATACCAACGTTTTTTTGGCAGGGATTATATTAACCCTGGAAGTACATGCTTATTTTTTATACGTAAAGGTCATGCTTCGTCGAAACACATGACCTATACATCAACAACTTTGAAAGTTGATTGTTTTCCATTATTTGGTTAATTTAGCATATAGAAAAAAAACAACGGACATTTTTTGTTAATAATATTTATTTATAAATTAAATTTTCACAGCTTTAGTTCATTAGGCTTCTTTTACAAAACGCTGTATATTTAAGTACAAAAAAAAGTAACTTAAGGCAGATATAATTCATCAAATGAGTTTGCATCTTAAAAATAATATACTGAACTAAAAAGGAACGAGTTTTCATGAGAACCAAGTATCATTATATGCAAGAGGCGCAAAGCTCTATTTTGTGCTTCTCGCACAAACTTTAATTGCATTTTGAACAGGACATAGAAGAGGGACAAATGGCACAAATCATTCTACTTTTTGCAGGATTTATTTGTTCAGCATTCTAATCATCAGTCGGCTTTGCATTTTTAATATTATTTGCACCGACGTAGTCAAAATTGGTATTTGTAAGCCTATCAGTTACAAAAGACATCCGACAAAGACAGATATTTTTTGAAAAACAAATGCGATTGGTGGGCTTTTGTTTTATTTAAAATATGTTGTGAGCGTAATTGACATAAAAAAGTCATATTTGATATTCCAAAATATTCAGTAATATTTTTGCATTGCCGAATCGGTCCTCGAACTTGATACATAATATTTTTCCCATCATTTTGCTTTTTGTACATACATTTTATGGTTGTGATTAGCGATTTAATAATGATTATTAGATTTAATAACGATATACCTCTACATAGAGGCACATAGTTTTAGTCTAAATCGGATGCCTCCATTGACAAACTTACATCTTCCAAATTTTCATTTTGAACCTCCTCTGTCCGGTTGGTGGTCTTCGTCACTCATCAACAAGAACATTTTCAGTTTCCTGATCATTCAATTACTTTAGCGTGCTCATTTCGCATTCCAACAACAAAAATTATAGCAAAAGAAACACCATCTCAAATTGCAAAAGTTACACAAAGGTCATGCTTCGCCGTTTCGACGACGCACATTTAAAAAAAATCATACTTTCATAATGTATAATCAGTTGAACTTCTGCACACAGCAACAGCTTGCCCACGACTGGCGCTGTATGAAAAACCAGTCCAATACGAACAAAATTTATAAAGAAAAACTATAAAACGTAAACATGCGCCGATTCGACGAAGCATGTCCTTCCATGGTTAAATTGTATGAAAAAAGGATGAAATTTTTCAATTTTTACCGGGTGATATGGCATGCCTAACGCTCGTATCTTTTTTCCGACCAAAAACTGTTTATTTCTTACAAAATTTTTTAAAAAACTGTACATCGATTTAAAAAAAAACTGTATATTTCGCGGTATCAATTTTTTCAATGAAAATTAACAAGGAAAGCATCCATCATCTAAATCATCCGTCCGCAATGAAATATAAGGACCAAGTATCTGATGATGAAATTCTTGTGGCAAATATGTTTGCAAACTTTTTTAAATCAACTTATTCATCTGAAACTTTAAATAATAATAACATATATAATTTTGATCCTGTCACGTATAACAATATTATGAATCCGGTTATTCACCCTGAAGATGTTTTAGAACATTTAAAGACTTTAAAAATCTCTTTTACTTACGGTCCAGATGAAATTCCGAATAGTATCCTAAAAACTTGTGCTGAGTTTCTGTATTTGCCTCTGTTTAAAATTTTTGATTCTTCATTACGTAAGGGATATTTTCCCAAAAGTTGGAAGCGTTCATTTATAATTCCCTTACATAAAAATGGTACGAAATCTAACGTTGAAAATTACCGTGGTATTGCTAAACTAAGTGCAATACCCAAACTGTTCGAAGCAATTATAACATCGCAAGTAACCCATTCAGTAAAATCGTTAATTTCTTCATCACAGCATGGGTTTGTAAAGGGGAGATCAACCGTTACTAATCTTCTTGAGTTATCGACCAATGTCATAAGTGGATTTTCTAATTGCCAACAGACTGGCGCAGTTTATACGGACTTTAGTAAAGCTTTTGACAAAGTGAACCACGATTTACTAATTAAAAAACTTGACTTTTATGGCTTTCCTCTTTTATTATTACAATGGATAGACTCGTACTTGAGAGATAGGGAGCAAATAGTAATTTTTAAAAATGCCGTATCTAAAAGTATCAAAATACCATCTGGTGTTTCACAAGGAAGCCATCTGGGTCCTATTTTGTTTTTGTTGTTTATTAACGATCTTCCATCTGTTATCAAGCACTCTAAAATATTAATGTTCGCTGATGATGTGAAGTTATTTAAGTCTTACAACGAAATAGAAGGTCAAAATTTACTGCGATCTGATCTTTTGGCATTAAATAATTGGTGCCACTGTAATTTAATGTCTTTAAACCTAAAAAAATGTAAGTTCATGGTTTTTTCTAGAAGGCAACCTATTTTTTCTAGGTATGGATTAGATGATCACGAGTTGGAGCAGGTTTTTTCGTTCGTTGACCTAGGTGTCACAATGGACACCAAATTAACTTTTAATTTACATATCAACTCAACTATTAATAAGGCTAAGGGCGTCCTTGGTTTTGTTAAAAGATGGTCTAAAGAATTTAACGATCCATATGTCACGAAATCACTTTACACTGCAATTGTTCCTCTTGTTTGCTCTACGTTCGTTACACTGGAGTCCATCACAGCACCTCCCGCCTTATGAACAACGGTTAAAACTTATAAGCTTGCCAACTCTTCGGAGCAGAAGAGTTATGCTAAATGTGATGTTTGTGACTAAATTATTAAATGGTTATATTGATTCTCAATTTTTACTCAATGAAATCAAAATTAATGTTCCAAATCGCTGTTCTAGATATCCAATTCCTATTAAACTTGATGCTTGTAGAACAAACTATGCCCAAAATAACCCTTTTCGTTGTATGTGTAATAGTTTCAATTCTCTGCACGACATTTTTGACATTTCCGACTCTCTCCAGTATATAAAATTAAATGTATTAAATTTTCTTAATCGTTAAACAGCTGATGATTACTAATAATCTGTAGCTGTAAAGAAGACCAAATAGAGATTTATTCTCCCCAATCAGCGCTTTATCAGGGCATTCCGGAATGCATCTGAAACGGTCACCAAATCCGTACGTCATGCGGATGTGCCCCTCGTGCGGATGGGCGGGTAAGTGGGTCCGTTGGGATTCGTTCGTAAAAATCGTCTTCGTTCTCTATTTTCATATCTTTTTCTGTAGTTGTATTGAATTTGTACTTTGAAGAAATTTGACGAAGCGATTCCGGCTTTGCTAAGAGATATTTATGGAAATCAGCGCATGGATATTTTAAGTTACATTTGACGACAAGAATTGCCTTCAAAGTTTCCACTTCTTTCAAAAGTATACTCACAACGAGTTGCCCTTGTTCTCTGACTCGTTTTGCATTGCGATTGATAAATTTTAATTTCGTAGCGCTAAAAATTTTATATTTTTTTCTTAGTATAAACGCGTTTTTTTTTGGTAAAAAAGCAGTATGCGGCTTTGTAGTTGAAAAAACGGTATACTTACGCGAAAAACTGAACTGAATAGATACGAGCGTTAGGCATGCTCCATATCACTCTTTATACGAATCTTTTGTAATAAAAATTATTTTTGATCATTGCTTTTCACATATGGCACACCTATTTTGACCTCATGATTCAGATTTGATTGAAACCTTTTTTACAGCTTATATTCGTAAAATCAGCTGACACGTATATCGGGATTTTGTCCGTAAATGTGTATTTTCAGAATTATGTGAACTTTTAGTTTTGCTTTTTTGCTGGGTTCTGTTTCACTTAAAATTCATTATCTCCGGTTCCAGTTGTCGGATCGACCCCGTTTTTTCGCTATTCTACACCATATTATGTGTGCTTTTTAGCTGCATACCAAAATAAATATATATAATAAATTAATAAATAATAATAACAATTGCATTCTTTAAATAGTTTTTTCATGCTCGCACCCACAACGAAAAAAATCGAAAAAATGTCACCCAAGTTTTAGAAAAGTGGAGACTTAATTGGGTCAGAAGATATTAAACAATATCTAACGCAAGTCATATAAAATCCAGTATTATGATTTTATTTTTACGACAGAAAGTTTTCGATCCGACAACTGGAACCAGAGATAATGAATTTTAAGTGAAACAGAACCCAGCAAAAAAATACGCATTTACGGACAAAATCCCGTTATACGTGTCTTCTAAATTAATGAGAAGGCACCGCAAAAAAAATGTTGTGCCACTGAAAAGAGAAAAGTCAATTTTTTCTTCAAATTCGTACGATTTGTAATTAGAATGACTCATATTTTAAGCGTAGTTATCCCAAGTTAGTATTTAATATTGTATTTCGATAGAAATGCCTAACATTTCTAAGCGAAATGCAAACTCTTCTAGGGCTTTGTGGTCCGATGAAGAATTAAAAGCAGCATTTAGTGCTATAAAATCAAATAAAATGTGCATCAATGCAGCTGCAAAAGAATACAAGGTCCCTGCATTAACGATTACGATAAATACGGGGATAGGACAGACAACTCCAGAGCAATATACTTGAATGCAATCCCCACTTTAAAATTTTTAACTCTAATAATTTCTTTTTGATTACTATAAATTTCAGGATATATTTCAAATTTTCACTGAATTTCGTAATACTGCTTAGTTGTGGTAGCCTCAAAGTATATGTAATGTACTATCGTAACCAAATTTAATTTAGTTACTCACAACAAATGGCATCGAAGTGAAACAAAAATAAAAGGGGGAAAACCCATGAAAGCTATAAAAAGAAAAATCCTAATCCAGATTCTAAGAAATGAATGAATAATTGACGAACAACATTTCTTTTCTTTCCTCTACGAAGCTATTGGCCACTCTCAACTTTACTCAGCTCAACTCAACTGTTAATGGTGCATGCATTAAACGTTAAATCGTTCATTACTTGCGTTGATTATGGTTTTAAATTTAATTAAGCATTAACTTTAAACTAGAATGAATACTGGCCAACTGGATAATGATACAAAAAGTACAAAAACTCTAAAAACACAGACCACATTGCCGCACTTGCCATCGTATTGATTAAGTGCGAGATGGTAAAAAGTGACTGTGGCAATGGCGCCACATGCAAATGAGCTGGTAGTGGTGATGCTGGGGCTGCTGGTGTTGCTGGTGCTGTTGGTGTTGCAAGTAACTGAAGAGGAAGTTAAACACAGCTGTAAGCATAGATGACGACCAAAAGTAAAGCCTCAAATTTTATAGCCGCAATTGTTAATAGAAAAACGACGAGTGACACACACACATATATACACAAAAGAAAAGGAAATTCAACAACAACAAACGCAAACAAAATAAAAAATATAAATCGCGACAAAAGCCAAAGCTACAAAATGTTTTTATTGACGCAATTTGCATAAATTTACACTCTCTGGGCTCTTCATTCATTTTTGTTTCTTTTTTTAAGTTCGCTTGGTTATTTCTTTAGTGTTGCGGCTGCTCCTACTGCTACAAAGTTGTTTACGCTTCTTACAGAGCGTTTCTTGTTTGTTTGTTTTTTTAGCATTGGCTATGTTGCCCTGCCCTGCTCCACACTGTTCTGCCCGCTACACTCTACAAACTATGTATGAAGTATGTGCACTGCTGCTACCAATAATGTAAACAATCTGCCAAAAAATGTTGATGTTGTTGTTCTTGCCAAAGTTGAGAGGGCAGCAGGCAGCACAAACAAAAAAAACACAAACACACCGGAAGACAAGAACAAAAACAGAAAACACATTGTGCCAAGGTTTTTGCGTGTTGGCAAGGTTAAGAATTCCGTTTATATATTTTCTACTTGCTCGTTCAGCAGTGGGTGCTTTGAATAAGCAAGCAGCACATGCTGCGCGCTCTATGAATTGCAATCCGCTATTATTGTAGCTATTGCTGTTGTTGCCGCTATTATTGTAACTTAAGATATTGCAGCAGCAGCAGCATCAACCATAGTCACTCCATGGTAGATGAAGATATATACTGTTACTGGTTTATGAAGGTTAAAAACATACAATTTCTCTTCTCTTTTTTGTTTTATTATGTAAATAAAAATATGTTTTTAATATTGCTCATACGCCACGTAAGCTCAATGTATATGTGTTTATTAAAAAAATATGCGCATAATAACTAAGGATAAAGTTGAGCTAATTGAGCATACTTATTTCTTTGTATGGCATTTGCTAAGAGAACTGTGTTAAGGTTAGATTTTTTATTACATATTTATTAACCAACTGAGATTTCTCACCTTGAACTCCATTCGTATTTGATTGAGTGTTTAAACTGTAACGAAACCTTACCATTCTCTAGTGTGAGAGTTGCCTTTCTAGTCTGCATTGGTCCGGCTGTGCTCAGGGCTGGGATGGGTTTTTGGAAAGACACCCTCATTTTTGGGTTTTGTTAACAAAGAAAATTTGCAGACTTCATTGTGAGTTTGTTTGTTTTACGGAAATTTTGAAAAATAAAAATAAAATAAAATCTCTAGTTCGATCCCTAACCTATTGTTCGAGGTCAGTTCGTTAGTACGTCCGTTTGTATCTAAGTCTATTTACTCATCCCCCCTATCTCTATCTTTATCTTTTATGTAAAGAAACAAATTAATTTAATTCATTTAAAAAAAAAAATTTTATTTATTATTAAAAGAATTATATTATTGTTACAATATATACAAGAATACATAACAATAACAATAGTTTTTCAAACAAAATTAACAAAACCAATAAATTAATTTTAAAATTCGTTATTATTTTTATTTTTTTTTCTTATATATTTTTTTATTTATTAATATACATATATATATATAATGACGGTTATGTTATTTACCAAAAAGAAAAACCACTTACTTGATATTATCGAAGTCCATCGAAGAAGACAGCAGGCGCCTGATTCGTTGATTTTCTATTAATTTAATTAAATAAATTTTTTTTTTTTTTTTTAAAGAAATTATTTATACATATATATATATTTTTGAAATAAAAAACAGATAAAATTAAAATTTTAAACCAATTAATTCAGAAATTTTATTATAATTTAAATTCATTAAAATACTATTTAACAAACAAATTTTAAATTTTATTAATCCAAATTTATAATTTGATTATTTTTTTATATATTTAAATCCTGAGAATATATATAAATAATAATATCTTTAAAGAAATTCTTCCATAAAACGGCTATCTGCTCGAACTTCGTGTCGGCGATGAAAATTTTAACAAATTAAATTCTTTTTCCATTCTGTTTTATATTTTCTTCGATTTTTATATTCATATACATATACATATATAGAGGATCTTTACGTTTTTTAGATTTTACAATAACCAAGGATATTCCACCAAATAATTACAATAACAAATGTAAGGGGAACAAATTTTTAATATAAAAATGCATTTTACAAGTAAACTATTAACTTTAGATATATGCCACCACTGACTTTATTTTAGCAAACGATAAGATCTATAATCTTTCAATACATAATTTGTATGTACCTCTTATAGTTGAAACAGCATTTTGCATTAAGTAGCTAAATTTTATAAAAAAGCTGACTTTGGTCCAAATAATGGTCTATATTTCAGAAACTATTTGAAATTAACTTAAAATAAATATCGACTTAACTCGACAAATGTCCAAAGCAATTACATACTAAATTTCATGATAATCCGTTGCGAAACAGAGCTCTAGATTACAATTAAACCGGAAATTTCGAAAAATGCTCATTTCGGATATGAAATTTTACAGGAGATAGATACAAAAAACTGAATTTCTTTTGAAACTTTCTTGCCCTTAGAGCATCGGTCTATATGTGTAGAGGAGTGTACCTGGGTATGAGACAGCACCAGGTATGAGACAGTCGATTGTTTACATCATGCAATATCAATATTGCCAATCTGACAACTGTCAAACTTTTCTTTTGACATGAGGTAGTTTTTGTGGTGACACCGGTTAGAATAGACTTATTGCTTATATTAGCTGCAAACATCGTGCGTAAAAATAGATCACGAAAACTTTTTTTGATTTTTTTCAAAGTGATTCTATATTTGGTTTAACCAGTGAAAATTTATGCCTCAAACACATAACTCGTCTCATACCCGGGAGCACTTTGAAAAAATTCGAGATGAGTCTTTTTTGAAAATTGCGATTCAATTTATAAAACTCGTAACAAAAAACTGAAGAATTTGTGTCACCGAGTTAAGCAAAACTTAAATGAATTGATCGAGTTGTTATAACTTGATACCCAGCGAACTTTAAAGAGCTGAATGAAGACAGAAACACTGTTAGCATGTAGAAAACAAAAATTTGATAAAACTTAAAAAATTTCTAAGAAACAAATTTTGCAGACCAATGAAATGCTATCGCTTTTTCCTTCCTTAAATCATAATTTTTCTCTTTTCCTGCGTCTTTCTAAACTTATTACCCGTTCTCCTAATACTTTTTTTCAATTTATTTTTCTTACTTTATTCCATCCCCTCTCTTATCTCCTCGTCTTTCTTAGTTCTCTTCCTTTATCTCTTCCAGTTTTTTCTTCCACTTTCTCTAACTTCTTCTTTTCCTCCTTTTTTTTATCCCCTTCCTGCATCCCTTTCACCTTTTATTCTTGATATTTTTCCCTTTTTCCACCTATGTTCTTTCTGTCCCTTTCTCTCTCCTTTCTTCTCCCTTCATTTCATCGTCCTCTTATTCTTTACCTTTTTCGACTTCATTTATATCACAATAGCTGTCGCAGGCACAGACCAAGCTTTTCGCTTCCAATAATGTTACGTGGTTTATATTTGTAGCCTAAACCGTTTTTTTTTTTTTTTTTATTTCCCAGATACATTACAACTTTCCAATATTATTATTTTAGAATATCACGTAAATTGTTGTGAAAATTAAAGTTGTCTTCTGGAGAAATGAACCCAGTGATTCAAGTTCTCATAAACGTTACAATATTTAAGTATATGTATGTGTATGTATATGCATGTATATATATGTGTGGCTACTGTTTACATATTTGAGTTGCTACTTTATTAAACATATTTTTAATTATTAAATCTGTAAATCTGGTCTGCTGGTGTGTGAATTTTGAGTCTTATTATTTGCCTGGTGTGCTTGAGTGAGTTTGCAAGCAAATTTGGATGATTTCGAAAACGTATATAGTAGTTTTTGCTGGATGCTGTTGCCATTTCCGTAACGGTTCGGAATTTTAGGTCATTTCTTATGACTGTGTTTCTAACAAACCACGGGGCTTTTCTGATTGTTCTCAGAACTTTGGATTGAAAACGCTGAAACGCTTGAAATGATTTCAATATTCGAATTACAGGTCGTACCCCATAACTCAATGCCGTAGGTTCAAATCGGCATTAGAACTGCTTTGTAAAGTAATATTTTATTTACCAATGAAATTTGAGAAAAATGCCCAATGAGCCAGTACATTTTGTGGAATTTTGTTTTCAGTTATTTACATTTATTTTATATATGTACTTGCCAAGTCAGCCTACGGTCCAAGTGAAGACCCACATATTTGGTTGATAGCTGTTGTGGTTGCAATCTTTGTTTAATGACACTGATGGGCATGTTTTCTTGTTTAAAGTGAATATGTATAACGTGCACTGATTTTGTTTCATTAACTCTCAACCTCCATAATTTCATCCAATCTTCAATTTTGTCAAGCCCAGACTGGAGGTGCTCAGATGCAATTTTTGGATTTTGATGTGATGCCAGTATTGCAGTATCATCAGCAAAAGTAGCTACGATTGTGTCTTTATTCGTGGGTAGATCAGCAGTGAACAATAAGTAGAAAGTTGGCCTAAGGACACTGCCTTGGGGAACGCCTGCACATATGCTTTGTGGTGTGGTGATCTTTTTTCTATATTGGACCATTTTTTTTTTTTTTTTTTGGAACAGACAAAAGAAGTATTCAAGAATACGGCACTCAGACAAGTTTTACGTCCATTGTACTATACCCTGTGTTTCCTTTTGCTATCCTTTAAATCTACCAGATTAATTACAAAATCTTAGTAGATCCTGCGGTGTTAAAGAGCTCAGGTGTTCGTCTCCCAACACTCCAGTACCAAATATACTTACCCTGATCCAACAGAAAGCGGGGCTGACACCAAGAAAGTGATCCGCCGTCTCTTCACATTCTTCCTCCAAACCGCAGGAAGCACAGAAGGCACTAGCTCCCAGGCCAATCATATGCATATGTTTGGCCCAAGAGAAATGACCTGTATATAATCCCACCAGCTGCCTACAGCTCTTTGTGTTAAGTGATAACAGAAACTCTGTTAGACGCTTCGAGATAACAGGTAACATGATCTTTGTCTGCCTAAAGCCCCTCAGGTCCTCCCATTTACGATTGTGGGTCTTGATGGCAGTAGACGACAAAGATCGTACAGGTTCTAGGCCCAGGAAATCAGTTTCTGAACCCTTTCTGGAACTCGAACCGAATTCTGTTCTGGAGCCGTCAGTGAAAATACGCTTACAATCAATTCTATTTGACCATTAGTCTTCTGTTATGTAGGTATGAACATAAAACAAGATACATTTGATGTGGTAGGACTTTTTCTAGCTTATTGAGCAAACCTTCGTGCCACACTTTGTCAAACGCTTGTGTGATGTCCAGGAATGCAGCCGAACAGTAACTTCTATCTTCAAATGCATATTGAATTTTGTTTACTATACGGTGTACTTGCTCCACCGTGCCATGGTTTTTCCGGAATCCCAAACCGTGAAGTGAAAAGGTTTTCTAACGAAATTTTTGTCCTAGAGGCTAGCCGTTGACTGGTAATGTGATAATGCCGTTTTTGAATTTTTTCCCCCTATTCTAACCGTGCCAAGCTTTGAACTCAGGCAGTTTAGCACACTAAACACTACCAAACAGAAACAACCATTATGGTTTTTCTTCTTACTTTTCTTTTTTGCTTTCTCCTTCCTCTCTTGTTCGTTCCTTACTTAGTTTCCTTTTTTCCTTATTCATCCTCTCCACACATTTTTCAGTTTCATGCTTCTCTTCTATCTCTTCCTTTCCCCCTTTCCTACACCCTCTATTCCATTTTCTCTTCTTCCCTCTTTGCTTTTTTGTCTATCTTAGGTTTCTTCTTTCCCCTTTTCCTTCTTTTTCTCCTTCGCCTATTTCTGTAGCATGTTTCATGTTCATCTTCACCTCCTTCTACTGCAACTTATTCTCATCCTTCACTTTTTCCTACTTTACTACTTCTCTTTCTTTTCAATTTCGTCGTTCTCTTCTACTCTTCCTTTTTCTCCTTTTTCTCCTTCTTGTCCTTCTTTTCGTTCTCCTCTCTCTCTTATTTCTCTTTGCTTTTTTCATTCACCTCTTTCTCTCTCCTCTTCTCTTCTCCTTCTTCTTATTATTCCGACCTCCTCCGCTTTCTTCTCTACTTTTTTTCTACTTCGCTTCATTTTCCGTCTTCTCCTTAACCTCCAGCATATGTTTTTTTATACTCGTTTGCTATAACCTTTTTCCCTTCTCTTTCTGGTCCTTGTTCTCGTTGTTTCTTTATTTTCTTCATGCTTCCTCCATCACTTGCCTTCTTTTCCTTTTTCTCACCCTTCTCTTTCTTCACTTCATTTCTTTAATTTTCTTCTTTATCCTTCTTTTACTACTTCTCTTTCTTCAATTTTCCCTCATTTACCTCCTCCTTCTCTTCCGGTTTCTCCTACTTCACTCCTAGTGTCATTCACTTCTCCTTCTTCTTTTCCCTAATTCTCTTCGTTCTTTTGTACCTTTTCCTGCTCTTCAACCTTCATCTTCTTTTCGTCCTTATCGCTCCTCACCTCCTTCTACTCTTTTATCTTCTAATTCATCTCATCTTCGCGCTTATCTTCAATCGTTTTCTTCTTTTCCTTTTTCTCCCTATAAACTATTTCCCTCATCTCCTCCTTCTTCCTCTCCTCTTCTTCCTCTTCCTAGTTCATTCGCGATAGCAACAATTTCTGGTACACATACATACATAACTTATACTTTGTCACTAAATCGAGAAAACCAAAAAGGGCTTATTAGTAATAGCCTCACTAAATTCAACTTTAATGCCACAATTTTCAACTCTCTCTCTCTCTCTCTCTGCCTTTCTCTTTGCAGTTGTTTGTATACAACAACAAAAGCCCTTGCGCCATTTGAAAAGTTGTGCGCTGCAATTGCAATGAAATCCATTTTTAATGGCACTAAATCCCATGTGAATGTTAGAGCAAACAGCAAACAGCAGCAAGAAAAACAACCGCAGAAACAGCAAAAACACATCAACAACAATAAGAAAACACTCTTATGCGCTCTATTGTAAATCCATACAAACTCATGCACATACACATACATACACAATTGCAAAGTTTATAACGCGTATACATAGCAGCCATCATCATCATCTCCTCGATCGTTAGCAACAGTTTTCTATTACGAAAATATAAAAAGAATTCATTTTTTGAGTTTCATTTCTTTTTTTCGTGTGGAATTGAATTAAATGCAAGTTTGAAGTTAGTAGCAAGTAGAAAAAGAAAGCTTCAAAAGAAATGTACAACGTCTGCGACTTATCGCTCAGGAAATGCTCTAAGCTTTCAAAGAAAAAACTGCATCTTATGCGGTGCATACGCATACACACACACAAGCGCGTATGTGCTTATGACTGAGTTTGTAATAAGCAACAACGTTTTACTAAACGCTTTCCTATATTCTAGCGTATAATTTGCTGAATTTTATTATTTTGCCACTTACTTTTCTCCGCTTTTGAGAGTAAGTATCCATGCAGTGTGCAACAATATTTTCGATTTACCATTACTCAGGAAATTAATTTTGCACTCCACTGTAACCAGTAAAGTAAGTAGTTAAAATTAAGTGAGCGTAAATAATCATACTTATAATACTCGACAAATAAATATAACTACATATGTATATGTATGTATATATGTAGTATTTAATAATAAAATCCTAAAACGGAAGTGTGTAGTTCGCTATTACTTCCCAACGGGAAAGGAAGCGCTCCAAGAACTTCTCTTTTACGTACACTGGAGCGCTTGTCTGTTTGCTGTTAGCACTTGCTCTTTTTAGAACGCCTAATTCGATGTTTGTATTTCATGTCGATTGAGGAAAGCGTTGACATTAAGCTTCCTGGAAGCACATTGTTTTTCCTCATTTTTTTTTTTTTTGTGAGTTTTTATTGTTTCATTTTTATCCTGCCTACACATTAGTAAAATAAAATTGTGCGAAAATTCTAAGATCTTGAGATCGGTCTTCGGGGTTTTGACTGACACCACAGAAGAAAAAGTCAAAAACACCCTTCAAATCTTATATTAACTAAAAGAAAATAATGAAATCTGAGGATCGGTAGCTCTGATTAATAATTCCATTAAAATGTGCTTCTCATTATCCTTCTTGAAAGCATCCTCTTTGCGTTTTCACGCCTGCTCTTACAGCCTCACTAAAAGAACGTATTCAAGACGCAAAAGCTAAGCGTTTCCAAAGTACTTCCAATGTCAGTGCTTAAATTTTTACAAAGAGGAAATTCCCACAAGGACCTATCTCACAGCTTCCAAAGTACTTCAATGAAGTATAGAGTTAACACCTCCAAAATGCTTCTTGGGAAGCGCATAAAATTTGCCTTCTTGATAATTTCCATGAAGCACAATATTCCCGTTGGGTTATTACTCAAATGCACACACACACCCACACTTTCCGTAGAAGAAAAATATCAAATAGTAGTTGTAAAAAAGAACAAGACGAAAAAAAAAAAAAAAATTAAATTCGAAATCCATAAGCTTGCAATTTCGCGCCAAAGCGCCAACATTTTCTTGCTCTTTTTTTTCTTTTTCTCCATTTTCTTTTGTTAGAATTTGAACTAAATGAGCTGTCAAACTTCTCAATATTCGTTTCCAACGCCAAGGCAGGCAGCAAGCAGCAGGGCACAGCGCAGACAAGTAAATCTTATCGTGTTGAAAATTGTTGTGTATTTCCCATGAGAGATGATGGAAATCTTCAAAAGAACTACAACGTACTAGTTCGACGTATATGGATTTGTAAAAGCGACGAGTGTGCAACAGAATGTGGTAAGGATGCAGTTGAAACAACAAATAATAAAAAATATATTGAAAAATACAAACGGTTTTAGTGACTAGAGAAGTAATAGTACGCATATCAAAAAATAACTAACCGTTGCATAGCAACTATGACTGAGCAATTACACTGTGCAACCAAAATCAATTTTTATCGAACAGATTGGAACTCAGGAAATATTTCAGATTAATTTTGGGTGGTTGGCCTTGAAATTCAAGTTGAATTTAAAAAAATAACTGAGTTTCAAAAATTATAGTGTGCTGTAATTTGAAATTTCTTTGAGAAATTTGAGTAGCACAACAGAAAAGTATGAAACATTCTTCGTTAAAAATGTTCCCCTTCATAAATTAGGGAGAACAGAGGGTTGCTCAAACAATAGACCTTTTGGGGTTTGGGTACGAAATTTCCAAAAACAAATTTCTCAACAAAAAAAAAATCACAAATCAGAATCCCCAGAATCGGAATTTCCAAAATCGAAATCCTCTTCTTTTATGGTACAAGAGCCCATGGAGGGTCTAGACCGAGCTTTTTGCATCCATTCATGTTGAGTGAATTATATTTGTGCACGAATGTAAGGGACCTGCAGCTTAATGCCGAATCTAAAAGCTTTTCTGAGACAATTTTTACACTTGGAGTTTTTAGTTGACCAAAAGGAGCCTTCAGAAAAATGTCTCCATACAAAACTCAGGTTTTAGAGGAATTTTTAAAACGTAAATCGCAATTTCCGAATTGTTTTGGGAATCATCGTGAAATAAACCGAGGTGCATTTTTAGGGGTTGCAATAACAACTTTTTTTGTAATGCACTTTAATGTAAAAATGTATATTACAACTGATAAATCAGAAAATTGTTAAAATATTCTCCAAAATCCACTTTCAGAAATAAAATTTATTACATAGTATGGAGATTGAAATGAGTCCCTTTCTAAAGCCTCCAAACTATATAAATTTACAATACTTACCTAGTAATTCTCGTTCAACCTAATCTACTTCCTCACGCCGAGGATTCCCAAAGTTTTTATTGAAAACAGCAAAAAAAAAATTTTTTCGGAAGTTATACATTTTTATGCGACTCAGTTCACGTTTAACTTTAAATGACTCCACTCTTGTTTCCCGTCCTTCGCGTAAAAACGTAATCGGGTGAAGATGAACACGATGACATTTTTCTGTAAATCCATATATTTTCATATACTGTAACTCACAAAATTGATCATAAAAACTATAATTTTTGGGACACGATAACTAGCCAAGAATGGCATCAAATCGAAAAGTAACAGCGTAGTTAAGTTTCTACTCATCCAGATGAACAGAAGTAGAAACTAATTTTTGAAATCGGATAATATATTTAGGTTCCAAAAGTCCCGAAACTTTGACCATAAATTACGATTTACTTAATTTTTCGGCCGAAACTTTTTTTTTCATTCCACAGCTCCGTTATTGCTCAATACAAAAACAAACATAATGCAAAAAGAATTTTCCATATCGAATAATGCTTGATGGTGCCGATAATTCTTTCATGAGCGTCTTGCCGCTGCAGTCTTCAATCGGCGGGAAAGATCTAGTTCGTAATTTTGACTGATTTTTATATTTTATATAAAAGGGGTGAATCAGAAAAATTTTAGAATTTTTACGGAGACAATAAAAATCAACCAACAGTCCGATTTCACTCATATAAAGTTCAGTTTATTAAACATTTTTTAAACTGTAATTATATATATAAATTCTGGTGTTAATTGTTCCTGTCATAATGAACGAATTGCTCCGTAGACCGCAGGTGCAAATAGCTTGCCAAACTATAAAGCGGTTTGGAAATTTGGTATATTTTACTTCAGAGTATTTTTCGTGTGTTGCATCCCTTATCTTTGTTGTGAAGTAGCATTCCCAGGCAACTGGTTGAAGTCCGCCTTACAGTAGGTCTCATCATCGAGAATCACGTAATCGAATTTGGTTAGGTCATTGTCATATAGCTTTCGGGCACGCGTCTTCGCTATTTTTTCCTTTGCTTCCGACTGGTCAGGTACTTTCTGCTGTTTGTAGGTCCTAAACCTTTGATTTCGCTTATATCGCATTATAGTTGATTGCGATGTACCAGCTGTAGCTGCAACATTTCGAGTCGACCTGTTCTTGTTGGCTCGTCATGTTGACTTAATTAGATCCAAGATAAAAACTGCACTATTCATAGATACTTTCACTTGAAGATAACGGGGTCCTAACTCTTGACAATTGCGTATAATGGATACGAAAAAATTCTAAAATTTTTCTGTTTCTTCCTTTATACGTATTTTTCTTCTGGGTGAACTAAAGAAAAGCAGAGCAAATCGTGGATATATAATTTTTATCGGGTTTAAAAAAAACATTAAAAAAAAGCATTTTAAGGCACTATAACAATTATTTAAATATACTTTTTTACCAGCTTTTTTAATTCACTTAAAGCGCGGTTCACGCAGGAAAGTTGCTGTATCTTTTTAACCAGAACACTCAGAATAACAAATAATGCATTAAATGATAAGTAAAATATTGTGTTTTAATACTATAATATTAAAAGATTTAAATTTCTTTGTTGTGCAAAAAGTTCCGGGTATTCCTTTTAATTGACCCCATCAACCTTTGAACATCCGCTCTGGATACGTTTGCGGCTATTTGGTTCCATTTTAGTAACATTGAAGTCACATTTTTGACAATACCTGCATTTTTCTTCAACTTATATTTTGTAATACTGGGCATTTTTCGATCGGTCGAAGCTGGGCGCAATTGGGTGGATTCATATATTTGGGCACTACATCTACTTTATTTGTCTGATACCAATCCATGGTTTTCTTAGAGTAGTGGCATCTGGCTAAATCAGGCCAAAACTTCACTGGCGAATGGTGGTGACGAACAAATGGCAATAGTCGTTTCGAAAGGCACTCTTTGATGTAAATATCAGACGTCATAGAAGAGGATGTCACAAATGCCCTGGATTTGAGACCACAGCTGCAAATAGCCTGCCACACCATTTCTTTCTTTGCAAATTTATCCATTTTTATGTACTTGAATTTTGATTCATTGCCATATAAAATTTTTGACCTGGAAGCTGTTTAAGATCAAATTTTACGTATGATTCGTCATCCACAATAATGCATCCATTGAATTTGGTCAAAACATTATTATAAAGAAGACGAGCACGTTTTTTGGCCAGCAAATTCTGTTTATCTGTTCTATTTGGATATTTTATAGCACGATAGCACTTTAGCCCAGCTTTTAAGCGTATTCGTCTAGCAGTATTTTTGCTGGTATTGAATTTTTTGGCACGATCGCTATCCGATAGTCCGGGATTGCTTTTGATGGATCTCAAGATCTTTGCCTTTAATTTTAGGTTGGTGGTTCCCGTTTCGTTCACAACTTGTTTAGCTCTTTCAACACTAAGAGTTTCTTTATATCGTTTTATAACTCTACATACCGTTCTTTTGGAGATATTTAACACTTTCGCAATCTTTGAAGCAGACCACGACGGATTTTCAATAAATTTGTTCACAATCAATTTTCTATTTGCAGCTTCCATTGGGCACACAATCACCAACTGGTGATCAATTAATATGAAAAATTTATCAACTAACGGTAACGGTATTGTAAACAAATCGCAGTAAAAAATTTGTTGTTCTTATGACTAGGGGCGACGTGGTGACCACAACAAAGCGTGCCAATTTTGGCGTGAACCGTGCTTTAAAAGAGAATTTAATACTGAAGAAAAAAAACTTTGGTGCGACACATTAGGTCATTTAGTATTTTAGCTATCACGCCCGCCATTTTAGAAAATTCGTCAAAAAAAAACCTGTAGGTTATCTCCAGTTTCTTAAAAAAGGCGTCTTGCTGAGAGCACGATATCTCTGGATCGGATCATCCAAAATGAAACAATCAAAAAGATTAAGTTAATGAAAAGTATTTTTTAAGAAGTAATTGATCAAAGGAATAATCAAAATACCATTTTTAACAAAATGGTGGTTTTACAAAAAAAGTTTTGATTTTTGATAAAAAATTTCGCCTTAAATTGTTTATAAAATAATAAATATTTATTGGAAAAATATGTAAATCCTTCAATCAGTTACGAAAAAATATATTTATAAAGCTTGTGTAAAAATTTGAGGCTGATCGGTTGAGCCGTTTTTAAGAAATCTTGCTCACCGACTTTGAAAATATAGTTTTGTGAAAAACGCGTTCAAAGTTTTAAAAGTTCTTTACACATAGTGAATTCGTTTTTAGAAATATGCATGTAACTTCTAGAATAGCTAGAAGGCCATTTGCTGAGCGTGGATATAAGAGGGTTAGAAGAGAATAGAAGTGAGTGCATTAAATCCTCCATTCTGTTGTCCTTTTGCGTGTATGATGCTGCCCAAAATTGCTTAAATCCTATTCCTGTTTTTTTTCTGGCATCACGCCAATTGGTGGAGGGGCATTATTTATGATGTCAGCATGGTGGTTTAATATTTACAAGCTGTAAAACTTTGTTGACTTGGGTTTTAGAGGTAAAATTCGATAACGTTATGTTGCAGTTCTTCCACTTTTCCACTACTTTGCTTATGAAGCTTCTCAATTTTTTTTTTTATTTCTCAGCACTGTTCTTCATCACATTTTATTTCGTCTGTTATATTATCAAATACGTGGGCCTTCACAGCCGAAAATGTTCCAGTAGAGAAGTTTTCATTGTGCCGAATTAAAAAGGTAAGTGCTTGGAAACATTCATTGTGCCTATATAATAACCAATAAGCGGGCAAGAACGGGTAATTTTTGTAGTTTTACAATAACAATAAGCCGAGTTAATAAACAAAACAAGAATTGGACCGCATCCGCTTGGATCCCGAAAGATGCGCTCCACGAAACTATAGTATATACCACTTCAAATATGCTATCACAAATGTTAACTTCTACAGTTTATTTCTTTTAAACTAGATAAACACAGGCCACAAACATTTATTTTTTAGTAAATACATACCTTCTGCTTTCAATAAGAACTTTGACTTACAAAATTTATTAATCAACTAATTTAATATTGGCAAAAAACACACACTGGGTAATTAGGCGCCCAATTCTTTCAATGCACTTGCTGCAACGTATGTCACATTTGACAGCTAACAGCTGTGCGAATATTAAAAGCAAAACAAAAGTAAGAACGGTACTTTGCTCAGTAGAGTATCAGTAATCGATACAATGAAAAACATTTATTAATTTAAAAGTTTTAAATTTCGAATTAAATGCCGCTAGATCAGTGAATTCGACCAGTGTGCGCTGTTATGTATTTTTGAAAATATTCAAAATTGCACTTGGTAAATATATTCTTGAATAGTGTACATATCTGTCGATATAGGCAATAAGAAAAACGGGTCTTCTCATTCAGAACACCCCTCAAAATAATAAGCCTATCCACCACTTTCAAACAGATCATTGCCGTAACATTGAACTCCTCGTGAATAACGAGCGGACAAAATTAGAAGGAGCACTTTGATTTTGATGGCATTTTGTGTGCTATTAAACTCAAATCTGAAGTCAGTTTTAATCAACCTGTTTTAGTTACGCCACAAAATAATTTTAAAATTACAAATTTCGTCATATTTGGCAAGCTATAATGGGAGAATGGGCGGTTTGATCTTCAAGAAGTATATTTTATTTAGTTGTTTTAATATTGGTCATTTCAGAAAGTCAAACAATTTTTATTTTTGGAATCCTTTGATGTTGGAATAAAAGTGATATAAGTGAATGCAACTTTTGACTTTTTACACTTTAAGTAATTTTTTAGCATGATTGCATACTTTTAGGGTTAACAAAAAAAGTTTAATTTTAATTTTAGTCGAAAAAATCATGTTCAGATCTATTTTCAAATTGAATTATTTCCTGAAAGCGGAAGATGCGGAGAATGTTTTAGCATATTCCGGTAATTAAAAGTGCCTTCTAAAATTCAGAAAACATTCAAGAACATATTTTCGCTTGTTTTCAAAATTCGTTAATTTTCATTTTCATATTTTCAGAAATACTTAACTTTAGAAACAATGCTAAATATAAAGCTTTTCAAATTTTGATTAAAAAAAATTAAACCAAAAAATTTTCTTGATAAACTGCGAATACAAAACTGAAACTTTCGACAAAATATTTTAAAAACTTGTTTTTGTGCTATTTTTTACTTCACAGACTAAAAAATTAAAATCGAACAATCCAACATTTTTGTGAAAAATTTGTCGAATTTGAGCTGTTCTTGCAACCACACACCTATACATATGAATATTTTTTGGCCAAGATGATTCGGTATTTTCTTAGTTGGAGTATTATCTTTAAATTAGCACTAAATATTTTTGATTTTGATATTATACATCTTTCGAATTTTGCCTATGAGACGAATCACGGTGCAGTGCCATCTTTCAAACAAAAAAGAACATCGATTCATCGCCGCGGAAATCATAATCTACAGTTAAAGCGCGGTTCACGCCAAATTGGCACGCTTTGTTGTGGTCACCAAGTCGCCCCTAGTCATAAGAACAACAAATTTTTTACTGGGCTTTGTTTACAATACCGTTACCGTTAGTTGATAAATCTTTCATATTAATTGATCGCAAGTTGGTGATTGTGTGCCCAATGGAAGCTGCAAATAGAAAATTGATTGTGAACAAATTTATTTAAAATCCGTCGTGGTCTGCTTCAAAGATTGCGAAAGTGTTAAATATCTTCAAAAGAACGGTATGTAGAGTTATAAAACGATATAAAGAAACTCTTAGTGTTGAAAGAGCTAAAAAAGTTGTGAACAAAACGGGAACCACCAACCTAAAATTAAAGGCAATGAGCTTGAGGTCCATCAAAAGTAATCCCGGACTATCGGATAGCGATCGTGCCAAAAAATTCAATACCAGCAAAAGTACTGCTAGACGAATACGCATAAAAGCTGGGCTAAAGTGCTATCGTGCTATAAAATATCCAAATAGAACAGACAAACAGAATTTGCTGGCCAAAAAGCGTGCTCGTCTTCTTTATAATAACGTTTTGACCAAATTCAATGGATGCATTATTGTGGATGACGAATCAGTGTTCTGGTTAAAAAGATACAGCAACCTTCCTGCGTGCCAATTTTGCGTGAACCGCGCTTTAGCATTGCTATTGAAGTTTGGTAATCAACATGTCGATCCAGTCATCTGTCAGTCTGCCCTTGGACGCTAAAACTCAGGCTAACATAGATTAAAATCGGTAAGGAATAAATTTGTCAAGCAGACGTAGTACCTTCCATACAGTTAATGATTTACTGAAGGCAATTGAACCAAACTTGGCACTTTTTGCTGATTAAGTCTCTAACTGTTTTAAAAATTGTCAACATCGGGTAATAATTACGCCTACATACCATATCTTCTAGAACAAAAATTGTCAACATCGGATAACAACCACGCCTTCCTCTAATGCAAGTAAATTCTTCAAAGAGCAAAGACAAAGTTGCATAAGAAACTGAAGCAAACATGTTCCCAAACATAATGTGTGGGTGCAGTTTGTCTAATATAAATATTCGTTACAAATTCGAAAAAAAAAAATATGAATGCGGATGCGAATGTCAAAATGAATTCGAATGTTTCGCATGTAGCGAATACAGATATCTGCTCCTTCACTAATCTATAGCGAAACCAAACCATCAAACAACGTTTTTGAAATAAATCAACAGACGTATTGAATACAACTCAGGTGAATTCATGAAACTGTGTGCTTATGATGTAAAAACTTTGTGAACTAAAATTACTCTAATGAAAAACTGTAGCGCAACATAAGATTGCAACGTGAATTCATGCAAAAAGTGATGCCGGGATTTAGTAAAGTATTTGATTGAAAAGTATTGTAATTTCCCAAATGTATAAAGCTACAAACAACAAATATTTGCAGCAACAGTAAGAACAATACAAATAAAGCTGATAAATTTTTCTTCAGATAGTTTTATACCCTACACATTACGTGGACTGGGTGTATTGGTTTTGATCGAGAAATATTTGCTTGTAACGTTTATAGTAAGGCATCGTATGTATGAGCATGTAAATGATCAGCGTGTAATTCAAACTGAACTGAAGCAATCTCAATCAAACGTTCTTATATCATTCTTAATAGCCAAATACAGATCAAGTTTGGAAATTTGAAAAACGGTTGAGTGGGCATGGTTTATCCCATATGAGCGAAAATTTCCTAAACTAAAATCAAAGAAATCAATACAGAATCAAATAAAATCAAATTTGCAGTACAATGTTGAAGAGACTTTTTTAAAGAATTTATGTAAAAATTGCCAACTAACCACGCCCACATTCCATACAAGTGAAATCTTCTTTCTATCCGTGACCACGATAATTCAAACAAAACTTAAATAATCTTAACCAAACTTGTTACAACCAAAGCTGCTTTAAGTTTTCTCTTCCTTCTTTGCTTAGTGTGAAGAAAAAAGAAAAAGAGTCAACATCAAATCTATCATGAAAGTTTTTACGCGTAAACGCGCGAACTTAATCAATTTTGTGTTAATCACTGTGCATCAATGGAATGAGCTGTTGCTTGCTACATTTATACTATCACCAGCACCTCAAGTATTGCTGCCGCCATTGCCTTCACCATTTACTACTATTCTGCTGTAAAAATTCGAGTTTGTGGTGTTGGCGTCATGTTTGCATTTGCTGAGTAACAGCTACAACAGCAACTATTACCACCAGCAGCTTCACTTTCATATAATTTTTATGTCAAAAAAATAAATGAAATTTTTGTTCACACACACACACACACACACACATTCACATCTGTACCTTTGTTTGTGCGTTTGACATACTGCTGAAGCTCAACAGTGTTGGTGCTCATTCTCATTTTTGTTACTCTCATTCTCATCTACGTCACTGTTGCCATCATCATCGTCACCGTCATTATCATCGTCGCCGTTGTTTTGATGTCGGCAAATGCTGGCGCAGTCACGTATCAAACGCTGACACAGTTTTTTGTTTTTTTTTCACTTTGCTGTTTTCCCAGCAGGATTTTATTTCGTCGAAGAATTTTCATGCACGATTCTTAGATAAAGTCTAGTTTTCGAAACATTTCTCGATATCCTATCGTATTTTTGGACATTTTGGACTACACTAATTATTCCCGGCGAAAAAAAAATATATAGGTACGGCAAAAGTTGACTTCTAAAGCTTTCAACTCTTGTCAATTTGTGCGGATACACAAATGTGTTGGAGGGCTCTGAAAGTGACAGGACAAGTAACGCCTGCTGGAATTAAATCTCCTCAGCATTCAGTCTCTGGCCAGCCTCATTTCTGAAGAAGTACGGCTCTATGACTGTTCTGAACCATAAAACGCAGAAAACAGTAAATTCCTCCAGTTTTAGTGGCATCCGAAGAGTCTCTTTCAATAAAAAATGAGATTCATTCATTAAAACTTTGTGGCGAAAATTTTACGGTGAAACCCGGAATAAATCCGGCAAGCTGATTTTCGGTCTATTTAGCAAATGTACAACTCAGATGATGGTCATTTGGCTTCAATTCTTCCAGGAGTTGGATCTTGTGTTTAGGCCAAGATCTTCCTTCAAAATTTTCCACAAAGTGAACGGACGCAACCCCAACTGCTGTGCACGGAGCACAATAATCTTTTTCGGATTTTTCTCAACACTACGTCCAACAGTGGCGATATTCTTGAATGGGTGACATTCATTGGCGTATATTAGAATCAAAATCTTTCGATGGTTTGCTCAATAATCTGTCAATAAGGGCTGGTAAATATGTCGTTGATAAAATACGGGAAATATGGCGCTCAGACGTGGACATTAACCACCAACGATGAGAGAATTTTGGGAGCAAGTCCGTATTTAGGGGGAGGTTTTTGGGGGTTCTGACCGCCCCCGAAATGTGGAAACTTTATTCTAATTTTTGAGATTAATTGCCAATGGATGGAAAAAAAGTCAAAATAAAATCTATTTAACGATATTTTTACTTCCATCGGTTTTTTTTCTAAAAAGTCAAATATAAAAAAAAAATAAATTTGAAATCTTAGTTACACTATGCGATCAAATCCGATTTGTTTTCTTCGGCATGAGGTTTGACTACGGATTCAAAAAGAGAAGGTGATACTGAGCACTCCTGCATTCATAGTTTTTCTGGGTCAGTAACTGTTTTTGATTTAAGGTTTCGTCCTTTGAAAAGTTTAAAAATTAATAAAAATAGAAAAAATTATCGGATCCTTGTAAAATAAGACCTGCTTGAACCCCATTTTTCCTTAAACGTGACGTGATGGGAAGTTTTTGCCCTCAGATTCGTGTTCAACGTGAAAAATTCTTTCGCAAAAACTCCATCTTATTTATTTTACTCCATCTTATTTATTTCACGACTAGAAAAATCTCTTTCAATGCTGTGACTTCACGAATTTAGGGAATATAAGCCAACCTCACCTGGGTTCCTTATCATTGATAATGGCTCAAATTCTCAATGATGATCATTTGAAAAAAATTAGCCTCTACTATTTTTGGTAATTTTTTTGAGGTTGGGTACATCATCAGAAGTGGGAAGTCAATAAGTTAATGAAATTATGTCCCTCACGATAAAAAAAAATGCATTAGAATGCACATTGAATAATGTTTATTTGAAAAAATTAAATTTGATCATTCTGTGAATTTTTTGTCACTTTTGGCAATTTTTTTGAGGTTAAGATTAAAAAAATCGGAAAATTTTTCCTAAAATTTTAATTTTATAGGGTCCATCAAATGTATCATTGATTATTGTATTTAAAAATCAGTTTGATAAAAATTATTTATGAATATTTTCTGAAACCCCCCTCCCCCCCCACCCCCCGAAAAAAATTTCTGGCTACGGCCCTGTTTGGGAGCGTTCGAAAGGAAGACACCCCACTAGTTCTATGGTTCAGTGTGCGTAGGCGACGTGTATCGTATAATATGGAACCATGAGCTGTATGAGCCATACGCCGACATTGACTTAGTCAAACGCATAAAAATCCAGCGTCTTCTCTGGCTGGGTCATGTTGAGCGAATGGATGAAAGTGCTCCGTCTAGAATGATGCGCAGAAGAGTACGACCTAATCTCAGTTGAAAATACCAGGTATAAGGGGACCTGACTGCATAGCGACGGCGCTCGTATTGCAGAAGCGACTGGCGAGGCTTTATAAAGGCCGCCAAGACCGATCATCGATTGTAAGTCGGTCGAAGTAATCATTGAATTTGGACGACAAAAACACGTTTTTCAAAATAGAATTGCTCAATTTTCAAGCGTTGTTGCGGTATTAACGTTTTTCAAATTAAATGTCAAGTCTTGCCGTTTTTAAATTGCACTTGTGTTACCAGATTTGATGGAATTTTTCACGCTTAAGGAATTGATTATTTTTCCCCTGTGTATTCGATATTCGAAAATTCGTTGCCGGAATGTCCTCAATGATCATCATATATTCATCTTGCTATGTAGTTTGTTTGAGCGAATCAGCAAGGTTCATGAATAAAGGAGATATTTCGTGCACGATTCGTTTGCGATTTTTTTAAGAAACTGCCTACTGGGTTGCTTCCACCATGCACACATATAACCACGCAATTTACAGAGCATACGCTGACGGTCTTTCACTCTCCTGCTACCGGAGACATTGGTGTTTGGTAAAAGGTTTTCCTCAGGAATTTCATGTGTTTTTCCTGCTGCTTTTTCTTTTTATTCCCGCTTTTTTTCTGCTATTATTTTTCATTCCTTCAACTTATTTTACTCCTTCCTTTTCGTCTTCATCTTGTTTTTCTTTCTTGTTTCTGCTTTTACTCTCAAAGGTGTTTTGAGTTTGGTTCGTTTCACATTCAGTCTGTCATTTGAAAAAAGGAGTTCATTACTCATAAATGTTGCACATGCCACAATAGTGGAGGACGACGACGATATGGAAGTAGGTAGTAGATGTAACTGCAGAAATAAGATTTTTATATACGTGCGTATTATTGAAGAAGGATAGCATACTCTTTATAGCTGGTTATTAGACCTATAGTCAAACTAGAAATACTTCTGATCAATGATTAAATGCAAGACATGATCAGATTAATCTTCATTGATCAACAAACTGAACCAATAGTACTTCGGAAATACACTTGAGCTCGAGCGAACGACTCAGTTTTCAATGTAGTAGATGTAGTACCGAATGTCATAGATCAGCAAGGTCCGTAATATTACCACAAATCTCTAGAGTCAATGAAAACTTAGAGCTACCTGTAGCACTGTTTCAATGAGATTCAAAAATTAAGTTTCAGTATGAAAATACGATGGTCGCCGTAACGTAGTAGTTATGTCCGAGACTGTTACACAGAGTGTAACAGTAATCGAACCCTTACTCAATGCTTTTTTAATGGCAATGGCACACCTTCATGAGTAAAAACTGTCTAAAACAAGCTTTTCACTTCATCGTTCGGATATATGACAGGCTGAGAGGAAAAGCGGGCTAAAATTTATATAAGAGCAAAAGTGAAATAATTTAGAGTGTCAGTGCAAGAATGGCATAAGTAATACGGTTTAGAGTGAAAATAAAACGCCTTAAAAGTAAGAGCAAAAATGGTATAACAATTCTTTCAGAGCAAGAACAGCATAGTTTTTTATTCCGTTTTCGCTCTGAACATATTTCGTTTCACTTTTGCTCTAAACATATTTTGTTTTGCTTTTGCTCTTAAGTAAAATTATTCCATTTTTTGCTGATCGTAGAAGTTATACCACTTTTCCTCTCAGCTTCTCATGTGGACCTTTAATTCGTGTACAAATATAACTCGCGCTATGGGCTGTTGTGCTCTATATGAAGAAAAACGAAAATATTGGAGGCAGAAAGATATTGCTATACGGAAAGAATTTTGGTTGCTTCATCTGCTATTACAGGATTAAAAAGACAGGATAGCTGTGTAATAGAAACTGAGTTATTTATGGTGATATGTGAAGTACCTTCCAAGATAATCGGCCACCATTATAACATAATATTCTTGGACCCAGTGGAGGAAAGGATTCTATTTTTAAAACCATTTAATGACTCCATACATATATCAAGAACTAATTGTGGTGGAGGCAAAAGAAAATTAATTTTCCAAAGATTGCATGACTTTTCTGGGATTCGTGATAAAGGCATAGTTGGATAGTCCCAACGTCTAACCTCATTTTCGAAGAAAACACATATTAAGTAAGATTTTCCCCCAATACCAGTTCTCCTCCTCTGGCCTAGTATAATACTAAACCAATTGTTTGCAGGGATGTATGTGTGTATGTGCTTTTTTATATGAACGTGTACATGTTCATGTTGTATCTTGCTGCAGTGTTTTAAGTTTTATCGTCGCACACATTTGCCGTTTTCTTTTTTATAGCCAAAAATTGGTTGCAATTTTCGTATTTCTTCTTTTTTCCTATTTGGAAACCATGAATGTTTCTACGTGTTTGTGGTTGACATTCAAAGATTTATCAGTGGGATCTATGCTATATAAATGCATACATACTTACGTTCATTGTACATATATATATAGCTGTTTATGGTATTTAGATGTGAAGTTTTAAATGTAATATGTGCTCAGATTCCAGACTGTAGACAATTACATATGTATGTGTCTGATCCGCCTCCTTTTGAGTTAAATCTACTGTTTTTGAAGCTGCTGTGCTGAGAGAGGAACAACTGTGATCTTTGGCAGCGGCGGATATAGAGGAGGGGCGTATGGAAGATGTACCAACTGCCAATAATGATTAAAATATGGTTACAAAATATTAAAAATTAATTTTTTTATTTTAAAACCATAAAATATTTAAAACTTTATACAAATTTAAGTAATATTATTTGGAACATTTCATAATAATTTCAGAAAGTAAATTGGTCTGATTTTTGGTCGTACTTTTTACATGAATTTTGGTTTAAGTCTTATAGCGTTTTCTTTTCTCGATAAAATGTTGCATTTTTTCTGCACCGTGCGAGGGCTGTCAAATTTCGTGTTCTCTTCTGAAAAAGAGGCAGCCCTTTCCAAGAGTATTGACTTCTTTTCTAAAAAATGTTGCCTTCAGAGCGGGGAAAAATGTAACACTTTTGCACTCAATTAAATGACGGGGTGAGAATGTTGCCCTGCAAATTAGCTGATTCTGGCAGAGTAGCATTTTTATGTCCTTCTCTTGCAACATTAAAAAATTGTTGCCATTGCAGGAGGCAAAAAAAATGCAACATTTTATCAAGAAAAAAAACCTATTAGTCTGAATATTGTTCTGAGTTTTAGTTTACTTTTGGTCTGAGTTTAGGACAAAATTTGATTCCAACTTTTGGTCTGAATTTCCGCCTTATTTTAGCCAGAGTTTTGAATTTTGGTTCGCTATTGATTTAAAATTTTGTAACAAATTTCGGTCTGAATATCGGTCTGTTTTTAATCTGAGGTTTTGTTCAAAGATAAATCTGATTTTGGTCTGAATTATGATCAGATTTTGGCTTTTTTTTTTTTTTTTGTCGATTTTAGTCAGTTTTTAATCTTTTTTGGCTTGAACCCACCCCAAGGTAGTTTAGGTATCCTAGCAAATTATTTGGGCTGACTGCCGAGCAATCGGACAAACTATCGAGGAAATACTTCCCCAGGAACCTGTATCGTGCCCTCGCCTAGGCTGGACATTCGTAAAGAAAATGGGAGATTGTTTCTTTTTCATCTAAGTTTCCGCAACTTCTGCAGTGGGTGTTAAAAGGGATGCACAGTTTTTCTGCGTGGGTACCTATACACAATTGGCCTGTGTAGGCTGCTGTTAACCTAGCAGTGTCGATACGATCCCTGGTTAAGAGCTCCCGAGACCGACCGGCCATGTCACACGCGAGATAATGCGGGTTGTTGCAGTTAAAGACAGTGCAGGTGCATGCCTCTCTTGACGACTCCCGAGGGTACTAGAACCGGTCCCCTAAAGGTTCGTCATGAGAGGCTCCTGAGCGCGCTAATACATCAGCTTTCTCATTCCCTTCAATGTTCCTATAGCCGGGAACGCAGGTGAGAGTGATGTCAGCATAATGATTTAGCTCGCTCAGTACCTCCCAGCACTCCTTAACTAGATTTGATTTTATGATGATGGATTGAAGCGATTTTATTGCTGGCTAGCTGTCAATAAAAATAGCGACCTTACACCTGTCTGTGATATGAAGCTTTATTAGTCACCAAGCCTCTCTAATAGTCAGAAGGATTGGTTTACCTTAAAAGCGCTTTTAAAACACAGTTGTTGTATGATGTAATCTGTTGCTCAGAACACGAAGTTTGGAATAGTACCTAAAACTTTACAATGTCCGTTCGGCCCAACAACCGGTTGTTTTAAGCCTTATCGCGCAGTTGAAGGAAATATTTCTCATGTGAAGTTCAATGGGAAGATGATGTAGCATTACGTTCAGAGCATTCATGGCTCCTGTAATACCAACACATGCTGTTCTCTGAACTCTACTGTGCTTTCGAACAATGTCGCTTTTACCTAGGGCCGGCCACAAAACTATTGCACCGTGAGTTAGTATCAGACGCATTCTTGCTTCATACAGCCAGTGTGTAATAGGAGACCGCAAGCTCCATCTTTTGACAAACAACCTGTTGCAGGAATAATAGGCCGCACAGGCTTTCCTCATCCGTAACTCTTTATTAAAATTTCCAATTTAGTTTTGCGCCCAGCAAAACCCCCAAGTATTTGGTCTGAACTGATAGTGTCAGATGTTGTCCATTCAATGAAGGAAGGTTGGAATTTTGTCTTAGTGGTGAAAAGCACTAGTTCCGTTTTCCCTAGATTTACACCAATTCCACATCCCGTGGCCCATGTTGCAAAGCTTATCCTAGGCCCCTTGCACAATTTCGGTCATTATGCTTGGGAACAGTCTTGATACCACCAACACCACGTCGTCCGCATATGCTAACACTTTCACAAACGTTTTGTCTAAAACTCATAGACAATATTCTTAACGATATTGTCTATGAGTTTGGACTGAGTTCTACTTTTATTGAAATTTTTTATCTCAATATTTGGTTTAAATTTGATCCGTATATTTTAGTCTGATTTGGTCTGAATATTGGTCCGAATTATGGTGTTCTTTAGGACACTTCGGTGGCCTAATGGTAGAGTGCTATACTGAAAACCCACCTGCTTCGGGTTCAACTCCCAAACGGTGTATAATTGCTATAATAAATAGTGAAAGGAAAATGATAAGTAAGCCATTTCGTTGGCTTAGTGAAACAGGTGCTACTACGGTACTACTACTAAAGTTTAAAAAAAAACTAAGTCCTTAAAAGGATTGGGAAGGTTTGCTTGAAACCTACAATATAAACCATCAAATAATAACCTGGTATGCAGACGAGTCTCTTACTGACGAAGGAGCAGGAGAGGTGGTATATGGGCCAAGGATAAAATACTTCGAGCCCATCTTTCAGGCGGAAATATACGAAATAGACAGGTGTGGTCACCTCATGCGGAACTATCGTAATCAGAACATTGCGATTCTAACTGACAGCCAAGCGGCTATCAAAGCACTCGAATCCTACCACGTAAAATCTAAACTGGTTAGGGACTGTCTTAAGAAACTAAATACGCTTGGCTTGCAGATCAAGGTCTGGATACTTTGGGTTCCAGGCCATGTAGGAATAGATGAAAATGAGAAGGCAGACGAACTTGCCAAAAAGGGGACAGAAACCCCGTTTGTAGGACCCGAACCCTTTTGTAGAATGGGAAAAAAGGCTGAATCATCACCTGACAAAACTGTGAATATGCAACAATGAGTTGTGTAAATTTTGTGGGGAGGAAAACGAAACTTCAAAACACATTTTAGGACAGTGTCCAGCGCTTATGCAAAGCGGGAAAAAGTGCTTGGGAGACTACCAAATACCTACATGCTGAAACAACTGGAAATAGGCCTTATACTAAAATTGCAGTAATAGGACTTACGGAAGTACTATAATTCTTTAAGATTTTTAGGGACTGTAAGAATATTATAATCTTCGACGGGGGTACAATAGTTCTGTAGGTCGCAGTGCACATCCCCAAACATAATAATGATAATGGTCTACTTTTGGTTTGAATATCGGTCTAAGTTTTAGTCTGGCTTTGGTCTGAATTATGATCTGGTTTTTGGTTAACTTTTAATCTGCTCTTAGTTTAAATTTGGAACTAAATTTTGGTCTGAATTTAGGTTTGAATGTTTTTGTGCCTCGTCTGAGCTTTTGTTTGCTCTGGGTCAGACTTTGGGTTTGACAATCACTCTGATGTTAGGTCTGCATAATAATGCAAAAAAAAATGTATTGAACTAATTTTTTGAATGAATTTCGGTCTCTGAGTTTGCTTTTGGTCTAAATTTATATATATTTTTTAGGTCTGAGTTGGAATATTTTTCGTCTGAAATTTGTTATGGGTTGTGGTTTGCTTTCGATCTTGAGTTTGAAAATAAATTTTGCTTTCATTGTTGCTCTTTGGTCTGAATATCGGTTTGATTCTTTGCATGATTTTTGGTTTGCATTTGCTTTGATCAGATCAGCTAAATCTGTGAGTCTCATATTGTTTTCGGCTATTTCGTTGTTGATGTTGAAGAATTGTGCCTTAATGCGAATAGTGGCTAAGCGTTCGCTCACTGGAATGAACCTTATGACCATATAGTGCTGTCTCTTTCCAACGGCAGATCCAACACCAAATTCGTGTGTTAGATCACCTATGGTAGATATTACAGTATGTTCTTTTGGATCACTGTCCCACCTATCTTGTGGTCGCCGTAGCCTAGTGGTTAGTGTGTTGGGCGCAGAGTTGTCCGGGTTCATATCTCGGCACGGTAAAAAATGCCTATAAAAAGCACCTTCCTTTTTAAAGGATTCAGACATTCCAGGGGCATAACTTTAAATTATTTTCCTTTAAACGTCTGTAGAGCTCGTCAACATAAAGGGGAGTTTCGTATCCGAAGCTAGTTTTAAAGAAATATCATTATCTAGGAGAAGCCATAAGGAAACTGTGCAAGAATTGAAGGTTAATTTTCACTCTAGCACTTGGTGTACTACTAAATCGTACTAAATTTTGAATCTTCTAATAGTTTTGATAATCGTTTGTTGACCGATATTAAAATATCGCAAAGAGTTTTTTTACCATAAATTAACCCTATAGGTCCTTATATAATGGAATAAAAATGTATTTTTTAATTGTATAGAGAAATGTGTACAATGCTCATTTCAAATATTTTGACAATTACGAATAGTTGATTAACTAAATCAAATATGCTAATATATATAAAAGTGAAATGCAAATGTTCAGTAATAAAAACCATTGCCAATCAAACAAAACAAAACCCAAAAATATTTCAATATCAAATTCTGTCAACATTCCAATAACTAGAGTATACATTTTTACAGAATAGAGTGGCCACAGTTCCACCTTGCTCCCTCCAATGCAGAAATAAAATAATTGCTTCTATTTTGTTTTTTCCCAATCAAATTATTTTATTTGGTTTTGCAATTACGATTTTAAGTATTTGATTACGAGTATTTTCATTGCACAACATTTACACAACAAAATCCATTTCCATAAAACCGAGAAACCTAAATCCAATTTTCGAAATAATTGTGCAATTTAAATACAACAAAAACCGCGATGAATGGCATTTTGTGGAGTTGTGGATGATGTTTTCGATGAGGATCAAAGTAAAGTTGTTAAAAATGTTTTGCAGAAAAACTAGCAAATTTATGCAATTAAATATACAATTCTAGGTATTTAATATGTAATTATTTATTTGTTTGTAGTAAAAAGAGTAGCAATAATATTTATAAAACTAAGTTTTTATGTCTGTATGAGGTAAGTAACTGAGCGGAAAGGTTATTAAGGAAGAGAATTTGCTCTCATTAATTGACGAAAAACAGAAAATTTATAATACCTAATATATATATACCTAACTATCTATCTAATAGTCAGAAACATTGGCGGTTCTAATGAAAATTGTGGACTTGAGGTATTGTGTTGTCGCTTATGCAGATGGCATCTGCCTGATTTCATAGAAACATTCAGATATTCAGAACAGAATAGGATACAGAATAAATTTGGCCTAAGAATTAAGAAGACGAAACCGCCCAAGCTTAAAATTTAATTCTACTGACTCAAACAGCGCCAATATTGCAAACATAAATAAATTCACGTACCTCGGAAGTATTAGTTCCACTGACAAGGGAGCTACTGCCTATATTAAACAGAGAATCGCCAAAACCCAAAGTGCCTTCTTATAACTAAATAAAATTTCACGCTCATCATCAACCTCTGTACATACAAAAATAAAGCCAAAACCTGGTTGCTGACAGATCTGACAGCAAATAAAAAATAGGTGATGGTTACAAAAACTTCTGAAGAACATGTGGCCAAAACCTATCACCAACGCTTTTCTGTGGGCAAGGTGTAACTTAGTTACTTACTTAGTTGACACTACAGCCGATGATAAGTCTTGACCGCCTCTGAAATGGTTAATACCAATAATGCTAATGCCATCAGAGTATACAATCAGCATGGTATTTTTGAATTTCAATTTCAATTTATTAGGTAAAGCAAGTACAACAAGATCTTTTCCATAAAATCTAATAATAAAATAAAAACAAAAATAATAAAAAACAATAATGAAAAATAATGATAATAAGAAAAATACAATTCATGTAATACTAGCTGAGCTTCGCCCAGCTTCGTTGTCCGGATCTGGCAAAGTAGGGGTAATGCAAAAATTACAACAACTAAAACTTTTGCAAGAGATATATCTATATGAGCGTGCCAGTCTCCGATCAAAATCGAATCATTGCACTAATCATTCATATCAATTGCATGTAGTGTTGATTCGATACCCACATAGTATCGATACTTTTACTCATTACTTGTATCGAATAAAAGTATCGATGCTACCGAAAATATCGGAAAAAAGTATCGAATATGTACTTGTATCGAATACTCGTTTAAAGAGACAAATCACTCTTTTTTTAAGTGCTTGTCAAGGAAAACAATCAGGCCAGAATGGCCCATTGTCATACAACATGGTTGAGCCTACAGTTAACACTACTTAACACGAGTTATCGTCAATAATCATGATTTTGAGATATTTCCACTGGAAACACGTGAATCATATATAAATGACTTTAATGTGGCAAATCGCTAGAAAATTTATAATAGCAGGAAAACTAATCAACAGATTAAAGCTTGTTAAAAATATTTTATTTTAAAGAAAAGTTTTAAATAAACATTATGTTCTACATGCATGGCCGGAAATATCTTCTAGAACTTCAATACTGTTCTGCAATATTGTCATGCATTGAAATATTGCAATATGGACTGAAATATTTTGAATAATTCTGCAGCATATTTTGAATAATATAGCATTTTGAAATATATCATTGATTGCTGTAAAATATTATAAAATGATCCACAATTTTAAATGTTGCTTATATTTCCGTTTTTTAAATAAAAATTTTCCAAAAGTATCGAGTATCCGATACTGACCCATTTTTCCGATACCAAGTAAAATACTTATGTTATAGCATCGAGTAAAAAAAGTACTTGAATCAAATGAAAAGTATCGAGTTTTTACTTGTATTTACTTGTATCGAATCATCACTAATCACATGAGTAGTTCCACTTTCACGTGTTTAATAGTGTCAACATTCTTTCTCAGTTATTGCTATCAACATCCCATCTTAACATACAAACCTTCATCATCTTTCTTACTATGGCTTTCTAATAACTATCAACATACATCCTTTACAACTAAATTTTGATTGCTTGCCTTATTATGGTTTCCCATATCGCTGCCTTAATTTGCTAAAGCCCTAACACGCATTTGTCGAATTTTGCAGGAGAAGCAAAAAACATTTTTGTATTTCGAGAATTTGTAATTTAAGCTAAAAGAAAAGATTTTTCATCATAATCCATCAAAAACTCTATCCTGAAAAACTGATGTTAGGGCCTTAGCAAAATAAGGCAGAGATACATATATACCTTTTGAAGCATTTCCTTTCCATTGGCTTTACGAAGCGACGTAGAAAAGCAATTGCATGAATTAGTTCGCGTGGGTATTTTAAAACCAGTTGAAAATAGTGAATGGGCAACGCCATTAGTACCGGTTTTGAAGCCAGATGGTTCAATTAGAATTTGCGGTGACTACAAGGTTACGTTAAATAAAGTTATTAAAGATTTCAAACATCCAGTACCGACCGCCGAAGACATTTATCTATCGGTACAAGGCGGTGATAAATATACCATTTTAGATATGTCTAACGCGTATAATCAGTTCGAATTGGACGATGAATCAAAGAAATTGGCTACTTGGTCAACACACATAGGTCTGTTTAATTCAGATAGGCTCCCTTATGGTGTCTATACCGCAACCGCAATTTTTCAACAAAAGGCGGAAAAAACAGTACAGGGTATTTCTGGAGTACGTAACATGATTGACGATTTTATAGTTACGGGCGAGAATGATGACACGCACCTGGACCGTTTAGATAAAGTTTTGCAAAGATTCGAAGATGCGGGTTTTAAACTAAATTTAAAAAAATGTAAGTTCATGCAAGATGAAGTGCGATATTTAGGCCACGTAATTTCTAAAGATGGGTTAAAGAAAACCAATGAGAGAGTTGAGGCTATTCGCTATGCACCAGTGCCACAGGATGTGTCAGAGGTTAGATCATTTCTGGGAATGGTAAATTACTATTCAAAATTTATTAAAGATTTCGCAATTAAATTGGAACCAATTTACCAATTATTGAAGAAAAACATTGCCTTTAAATGGACTTATGACTGTGATAGGGCTTTTCAATCGATTAAGAAAGATATCATGCAAGATGTTACACTTGCTCATTTTGATTACAAGTTAAAGACGAGTGTAGCATGTGACGCGAGCCAATATGGAGTAGGTGCTGTATTATCTCAAATTAAAGATGGTGAAGAACGGCCAGTAGTTTTTATCTCAAGAACATTGTCAAAAGCAGAAAGGAATTACAGTACACTAGACAAAGAAGGGTTAGCGATTTTTTATGCAGTTAAAAAATTATACCAATATTTAAAGGGCATAAAATTTTTGATTTTAACCGATCATAAACCTTTGTTTTCACTGTTACATGAAACTGCTGGCATTCCTTTAATGGCAGCAAATCGAATGCAAAGATGGGCATATTTTTTGTCAGGTTTCGATTACAACATTAAGTATAGAAAGGCTTAGATAATGCAAATGCAGATTTCGTATCCAGATTGCCAATGAACGATATCGCGGATGATAGCTTAGATGAAATCGGTTACACCAATTTCATCGGATATGATATTTTTCCGATAGACTTTAATACTATAAAAACTGCAACTGAAAAAGATGAAATTTTGTCAGAAATGTTAAAAATTTTAAAGGTAGGAGTAATTGATGATATTAAAGAAAATCGAGAAAAATTTAAAAGTTTTATAGCACGTTCAACTGAAATTACGGTAGAAAGGGGAGTACTTCTATGGGGTCATCGAGTAATTATTCCGAAAGAATTACATGAGGAGGTTCTATCGCAACTACATTCTGTTCACCAGGGTATAGTAAAAACGAAAAGTGTAGCCAGATCTTATTTCTGGTGGCCTGGTATGGATAAGGATATCGAGAACAAAATTAAATCATGTAGTTATTGTGCAATGGTTAAGCCGACTCCAGGCAGGGCACCACTAATACCATGGGAAATTGAACGATCACCATGGATTAGAGTCCACATTGACTTTGCAGGCCCAATAAACAATTTCTATTTTTTAATTATAATTGATGCTTATTCTAAATGGACGGAAATTTTTAAAACGAAGTCAATGACGGCATCTTTTGCAATTGAAAGTTTACGTGAATTATTCTGTAGGTATGGAATTCCCAAGAAGATAGTTAGTGATAATGGAACACAATTTTGTTCAGGAGATTTTAGTCTGTTTATGCGCCGTAACGGCATCAAACACATATTAACTGCTCCCGGCTATCCTGCTACCAATGGTGCAGCAGAAAATGCAGTAAAAACTTTTAAAACTGAATTAAATGCAATAAAAAAACAAATTGAAACGAATGGTCATGTAATTAATCTAGATTTAGAATTAAATAAAATATTATTTGCAAATCGTACTACAAAGCATTGTACTACCGGTGAAACACCTGCCAAACTATTTTTTAATCGCGAACTAGTTACAACATTTGATTTAATGAAGCCATCAAATGAAATATTAGATAAAGAACAAACAAAACAAAATTCGAAGGTGCACGAGCGTATTATTAATGCACAACAAAAACAAATTCAATATTATGGAGGTAGACGTAAACAAAGTTTCGAGATTGGTAATAAAGTAATGATCCGGGATTGTTCGGATCCAAATAAAGTAGATTGGTGTGATGCTCGTATCGAAGAAAAGTTAGGCCGTAGATTTTACATATGTCGCATTAAGAAAAATAATCGATTAATCAAACGACATTTAAATCAAATAAATCCTATGTCAACCAACATGAATCAAAATCCTGTCGTGGACGCTAAAGACTCAAACACTAGCAAAAATGAACACGCACATAGTAGTACGGCGCACGGTCTAGAAACTCATTCACCATTATCGATCTCGCCCGGCATTGAAGCGAGGGGGTCCAGTGCATGTGGTGTACCCCAGAGTACCGCATCGCCCGTTGCTCCAAATGAGGGTCGTCCTAGACGTAATACTCGCAGGCCTCACCGATATCCAAAATAATACAATTTTGAA
Organism: Toxonevra muliebris; assembly: GCA_963691655.1. NCBI lineage: Eukaryota > Metazoa > Arthropoda > Insecta > Diptera > Pallopteridae > Toxonevra > Toxonevra muliebris. The sequence continues at coordinate 69,050,189 of OY829326.1, forward strand.
AAATTATACCCAATATATAAAAAAAATTGTAACATTGAATTAAAAAAAAATTATAGAAAATTATTTAAAAAAAAAATGTAAATAAATTAAGTGGGGGTGTATGGAGTAACATTGAATTGTAACATTGAATTGTAACATTGAATTACAATTATTATGGAAATTTATTTAAAAAAAAAAAATATTTAAATAAATTAAGTGGGGGAGTATAGAATAGTGGTAACTCTAAGTACATAAATATCCAACTGTTAATATATGAATACGAAACTCTAAGTAGACGAATATGCTTAATGAATTACAACGAATAAAACTTACTTATCATCCAGAGTTTGAACTATATCGGCGTTTATTACTACATTACAATCAGTGTGGCCAACTTTTGTTTTTCAAAATCCGCTAAAATGAAGGACAAAAAGCGTATTTACTTAAAAAAATTCATTTAAACTTATTCACTAATACTGGCACACATCTGATTTCTTCGATTTTTCGAAGATATTTTAAATTGAAAAAACGCGTTGAGCGCTAAATCACATTTTTTCCGCGTTATGAAATTTTGGCCACACTGTATATAATAATGCGTTTTGTGTGTTTGCATATTTTATATTCACCTTGTCGGTATTTGTTTTTTGTTGTATATTTATTTTTTCCATCACACCGATAAAAAAAAAAAATTATTTGGTCCCGCTTCAAGTGGGATTTGAACCCACTATTCCTCAACTCTTTCCTACATCCAATACTTTACCTTCCCTTCTAACCAACTCATCCACAAATCACTACGAATTACTGTGATCGAATTAGTAATATGTAATTACATTCATGCAAATGAAAAAGAATTTCCAACGCAAAGCTCATATGCATTCTTTTCTGCTTTGTGTTTGTGTGGTGGAAATCACAGCAAGCGAAGTAAAAAAATCTTTAGCTTTGATTCTAGGAAAAACATAAATATTTACAATAACAAATGTAAGGAGAAAAAATTTTTAATATAAAATGCATTTTACAGGTAAACTAATAACTTTAGATATATGCCACCACTGACTTTATTTTAGCAAACTATAATCTTTCAATACATAATTTTTATGTACCTCTTATAGTTTAAGCAGCATTAAGTAGCAAAATTTTATAAAAAAGCTGACTTTGGTCCAAACAATGGTCTATATTAAAGAAACTATTTGAAATTAACTTAAAATAAATATCGACTTAACTCGACAAATGTCCAAAGCAATTACATACTAAATTACATGACAATCCGTTGCGAAATATAGAAACCTATTAGGACTAAACATTTAACAGAGCTCTATTTTATATATATAGATAACTGAAGAAGTTGTACGGGAGATATCGAGATTCCGGATGACCGGCTCGGTATAGGCCCTCCATGAGCTGTTGTGCCATAAACTAATAGAAGAAGAATCGGAAGTAAAAGTCATTAATATCCTGTATTACCTCGCATGCTACAGGCTTTCATACAATGAGAGGTTTCGCAAGTTCATTAATAGGGACCGTACCGATATTGCTAGTCTACACCGGTCACTGGTGTGAAGGTACTCATGCAGAGAAACTACGTATTTAAAATGCATTGCAGCAGTTGTGAAAACTTGGGAGAAAAAAGGAGAAAATCTCATCTATTTTCTTTGTCAATACCCAGTTTTGGATATAGGAACCTAGGAGGGTATTTACTCAATAGCCTGTCTGGTTGCTTGGCAGTTGGTCTGAAGAATCTGTTAGAAAACCAAGACTCTACGGGGTTGGTTTAGTACGGACTTCTTACTTACTTCAGTGCTCGGTGAAGAAGTGGTCTTAAAACAGTTCTGGATCAGCCACAGTAACTAGCCAACCAACTAACCACATACGTAGTAACGGTAAGTGTTATTTTTTAAAGTTGAATGAGCTTCGCTGGAATACCAAATCCAGACAGTGAGGCATACAAAAGATCAATAATTGTGACGTCAACGAAAAGATGCTGGGTTTCGACCTGGTTTTTCCGGCTTTTTTCCAGAATTTGGCGTAGAGTGAGTATCTCATTATTTGTGGACTTATCAGGATTAAAGTGATACTGATAAGGTTGAAGCTTAGTTTGTGATATTATTAAATATTCTTATCCCACGGTAATTTGTGTTAATCATGGGAACGCCTTTCTCGTGTATTAAACTGATGTTCCAAATACTAGGCATGCTTTCATCTGGCCACACTTTGCATAAAAAGTTATTGAGTTTTCTTAAACAACTTAGCCCTCAGGCAATCTGCACCCGCAGTTTTATTGTTTTTCAGTTGTGCGGTGTTAAGACCTCCTCAAAGTCGAATGACCGTACACAAACTTTGTCAACTCTTCTTGACAGCTCACGTTTCCACTGAATGCAGAATAGATTTGTATACCGCGATTTTTCTTCAGTAGCATCACGACGCTCTTCATCGGGGCTCTTTATCAACGGTGATTGCCAAGCTTCTCTTCGGAAGCCGTGCACATTTTGATTATACAAATATCATCAGTTTTAAATATATTTTGCGACAGAGGACGTGGGATTCGGTGGCCAAAGGCTTCAGTTGTCTGTTATGTTTGTGGCTTTTCAACATGGAGCTTTCGCTGTGTGCATATCCATAAGTATTTTACGGCACACAAGAAGCGTGCATTCAGTCTATCAGAACATGATCGAACTGGTTTCTTGCTATTTGATACTGGGACAACCAATGACGGGAAGTATTTTATTTATTTTTTATTTTTATCTCAAATTTAATCAAAAATTTAATCAAAATAATTAATTTTACGCATCATATCTGATGAATTTTTTTAAAAGCTTTGGAAATTTCATAAACGATATGATAAAATGTAGCAACAAAATATATTAAGGTGGTAATTGTACTCGTTTTGATGAATCTAGAGACACGCTTGGGAACTAGAGATTTAACATGTTATTTACAATAAGCAATAACAGCTAAACTCAAAATTCGAATAAAAATCTGTTGCGTATTTTTCATTATAAAACCCAAAATATTGAAAGTTCTTAAATAATTATTGAAGTTATATTAATAAAAAACTATGGAAATTGCAAAATTTTTTCAAAAACTTTCAACATTTTGGGATTTATAATACAAAATACGCAGCAGGATTTAATTCGAGTTTTGAGTTTAGCTGTTATTCCTTATTGCCATAGAATTGCTGCTTTTTACAATTTACATTACGCATTACCTACCACAAACCGCACATAAAAGGCATACGAACGCTGCCACGCATTAACAAGCGAAAAAAAATGAGCCAAAGAATCTATGCATTTTTGTTTCGTTGTCTACCGGTATAAATATAAATATGTATATGCTTACATAAGGTTCCTACTGATCTCCACTTGAATGTAGACAAATCAATAAAGATATATTTTAATACACACATAGGTGCATACATACACACATACATATGTATGTACAGTAAAGTACACTTAAATGCAACACGTATAAATACAAAACTCGGATAAATATACACATTTTTCAAACCATTAACTTTTTAAAACGCTATTATGATGGGGATGACAAAAGCCCCCTGTATGTTAATCTAGTTAATTGAATATTTACAATTACTTAAGAATTAAAATTTTAATGCATGTTTTGTGCATTTACCCATATACTTATTGTGTAAATGCAAAACTAACTTAATCACAAAAAGTTGTTATGAAAATTTGAAGTTTATTCATTCGTACTCTACTGTATGCATGTTTAAATGAATGTTCGTATGTATGTATGTATGCATGCATGTATGTATGCGTGAATGTACATATATATAGTAATAAAATATAATACATTCAAAGCACATCAACGCAGCAAATCAATCGAAATCATTTGATTTCCCGCTCGCAACGTTACTCTTTAAAAATCGTACATACATGAGTTTCTCGCACTCATATCCGTTTCCGTTTGTGTATTCGCAACTACGTTCATATGTATGTATAATTGCAATTTTCTTTTCATAGTAATGGTTTTAAATGCTGCTGATGTGCAGAATATTTCCAAAACGACTCACTCTCATTTCATCTTCATCCACACACACATCCACAACTTGTTATCCTCTATTCATTTTCTATGGATCTATGAACATACATACATATGCACATGGACTAGCGAAATACAAATAGAATAAAAATGAAAAAAAATAAATAAATAAAAACCAAGAATCTCGTTACGTGGTGAATGTGGCTAATTTGGAATGCATTGATCTCTCTCGGTTTGTATGTGTGTATGTGTGTACGTAAGTGTGTATGCGAGTGTGTATACAGTACATGTTGATTGAATTAGGACTGATTTAAATTTTTTTTGTTTTTTGTACTTTGCATTCGCGTTTTTCTGTCACGCATGATTTTAGTTCCTGTGACTAGCTTATTTCAAACAATATTCTGGTAGATTAAGGCAAAATAGATACTTTTTCAAGAGAGTAAATGGCGATATCTCGCACGGTTTACGAGATATCGGGCGCCAAAATCCGATTCAGACGGTTCCGTATTGAATATTTTTCTACACTAATAATTTTTTTAAAGACAGGAGGTGCAGACGACTTTTCAGGGTTACCAACAAACCAAAAAAAGAAAGAAGAAAATGAGAAATACCTAATCCAACTTCGGATGCAATAACGGATTTTTCATGATGAGAGTGTGCGAATGAGCACACTTACTACTCGTAAAATTAAGAATAGCGAATTGAGGCTAATTGATACATATCTTCTTCGATACTATTCATATTAATTGAGCAGAGACGTAACAATTATAAGTTTTTTAATTGAGTGAATCTTTAAATATACTTTTGCATATCACTGAATCAATTTTGTTAGAAACCCTTCGGATTCGCCATAAAACTGTAGGTCCGTTCCATTCGTACACAAATATAGCTCACACAACGTGAATAGACGCGAAAAACTCCAAGAAGAGAAGAAAAAATCATCTTATGATGGAGCAGAAGCTTTAATTTTTGGCTTCAGCTATTCCTACATATCAAGGATTTTAGGAATACTTTTACCTCATTATAGCTGAAGGCCCAAGTCTAATATGTTATATTGAAGTTAAAATATGTTTTGCCCACCATATAGGCATGTAATAAAATGTTTTAAGACTCTATAAAATTGCCCTTCCTGGCTAAGCATCAGAAGCAAGCATGAACGTTCTCAATACTATAAATTTTGAAGTGCTGCAATAACCTGGATATAAATTCTGTAAAGAACGGCTGGGTATATGTAAAGTATATGATATGTACAGCTACTCACACTCAAAGTGGGACACGGGGTGTAAATAAAATAAAAATCCTTGTACATTAGTTTTGTTAATATGTAAATTTTTAATTAAGATTTATCCTTATATGTTGCAATATCTAGCTTTAAGATTATAACACATAATTTGTAAATATATTTCTTTTTACCATAAAACTTGTACTTTTTGATAGTAAATAAAATATAATATAATATAAAATCATAGTTCATATTAAAAATATTTTTATTACAGACTTTATTTTAATGAACAAAGGAAAAAAATGTCAGACTGAGATGCTCGATTTGTCCCAAAAGAAATTAAAAACCATTAGCTAATATCCGCCGTAGACCTTAAAAATAAATTGAAAGACATGAAAAACCTTGACGTGAGATCGGAGACAGTACGCCGACTTTTAAGGAGTAATGATTTGCACGGTAGAGCCACTCTTCTCAAACCTTTGATATTGGAAGTAAATCGTCAGCTGAGATATTAATAAGCAGATATAAAGATACCGCGTTTTGCTCAACCGTAGGCTTTCTAGATTTTCAAGCATTCATTATTTTCATTGGAATTTTTTCCTGATCAAAGGCCCTCTTAACAGATGAGACCAAAATTAATAGTTTCGGTCCGCATGGCAAGCGGTTTGCTTGGAGAAACCCGCGTAAAGAATTTGAGGACAAAGCAATCAAGAAAACGGTTAAACATGGTGGAGAATCGCTTACGATATGGGGATGCATCGCTGCGTCAGGCGTTGGCAAAATACGTTTTGTAAAATGTATAATAAACGGAAAATATTGTATAGACATTTTGAAGGAAAATGTTCGTGAGAGCGCAAAAAAGCTTGGCATAAAAGACCAAGACCTTGTATTTTACCAAGACAACGATCCTAAACAAAAGTCGTAGAATGCATGAAATTGGATGCTTTATAATTGTCCAGTGCTTGCCACACTCCCACAGTCACTGGACCTTAACGTTATAGAACACTTGTGAGCGGAATTGAAGAAAAGAGTAGCTAAAAGGAACGTTAAAAGCATCGCTGGCTTAAATAAACGGTTATGGAAGAATGGCAAAATATTCAGCCTTCTTCTTGCAAAAAACTAGTTGGTATCACGCCACGAAGTCAGGCAGTGATTGAAAGCAATGACAAATCAACGAAATATCGAAAATACTCCCCGTTCTCCAAAATTCAGGTGTCCCATTTTGAGTGTGACTTTGCTTTTTACAGATAGTTAAAATGTATGAGATATTCATCAGAAAGAGGGGATTTTATCCCGTTCCTCTTCGGATCTGCTGGTGTTTATATACTTACTAGGGAGAACTCATTTGTATGAATTATTTTTTATCCAATTTTTCTAGTAGAAAAATTCTTTATTCGATCCTGATCAACTTTGCCGAAGAAAGTATGGCAAAAAATCGATCCTACCCCTCCGTAAAGTTCATAAAACTTACAGTAAAAAGAAATTTATAAAACTATAAAAACTTCTAAAAAATAGTGAAGTTTTGTTGAGGATAATGAAAAATGTTCGCAGGTCTAGATAAAAATAAAAATTTAATTCCTCGACTTAGAGAACGTCTAGAAAGGCATTTTGCAGAAAAAAATTAGATTTAAGTTAAAGTTTAAGAATTTTAATAAATAGTAATACTCTTTTAGGAAAGCTCTTGCCAGACTACAAAGGCCCATTCTTGGATGCATTGCTCAACTTACCACCCCTTGATATTTTTGCTAAAGGAGAGGCTGTCAAAGCCATCTATAGGCTTAAAAGCAATGGGTGCTGGTATGACACTTGCTTGGATATTGGTGACATTGTTGAAGGTACTGATATGGACCTAACAGTTCTATCAATGCCATCCGATACAATGCCAACAATTCCAGTTTTAAAACAGCGCTATACAATACAAATTCCAGAGGCCCAAACTTGGCTTTTGCCGGGACCTGGGCCGGGAGTTTATTGTAAGCGTATTTTCACTGACGGCTCCAGAACAGAATTCGGTTCGGGTTCTGGAGTCTTCATTGAAAATGATAGAGTGCAACTGCACTTCTCCCTTGGGTTGTATGCTTCTGTTTTTCAAGCAGAAATTTTTGCAATCATCAAGGCAATGGACCACGTTATTGATAATGGTTGGAGAGAAAGGAATATCTGTGTATTTAGTGACAGTCAGGCTGCACTTAAATCCTAGCTTAATCCTCTAACCACGTCTAAACTGGTTATGCATTGTAAATCCAGGCTGATATGGGTTCCTGGACACTCAGGAATGTCAGGAAATGAATCTGCTGACCTTCTGGCCAGAAAAGGTTCGGAAACTGGTTTTCTGGGCCCAGAACCCGTACTCTCTTTGTCGTCTACAGCCATCAAGACCACCATTAATGAGTGGGTCGACCTGACCCTCAATCGTAAATGGGAGGACCTGAGGGGCTTTAGACAGACAAAGACCATGTTGCCTGTTATCTCGAAGCGTCATACGGACTTTCTGTTATCACTTAACAGAAAGAGCTGTAGGCAGCTGGTGGGATTATATACAGGTAATTTCTCTTGGACCAAACATATGCATATGATTGGCCTGGGAGCTAGTGCCTTCTGTGCTTCCTGTGGTTTGGAGGAAGAATGTGAGGAGACGGCGGATCACTTTCTTGGTGTCTGCCCCGCTTTCTGCCGGATCAGGTTAAGTATATTTGGTACTGGAGTGTTGGGAGACGAACACCTGAGCTCTGTAACACCGCAGGATCTGCTAAGATTTATTAATTAATCTGGTAGATTTAAAGAAAAGCAAAAGGGAACACAGGGTATAGTACAATGGACGTAAAACTTGTCTGAGTGCTGTATTCTTGAATACTTCTTTTGTCTGTTGCAACAAAAAAAAACAAAAAAAATACTCTGTGATTTTGAAACTTCTTCGAATTTTACAGAGGAGTAGGATTTTTGCCATACTTCCTTCGACATAATTCATCAGGATCGAATATAAAATTTTCCTTTCAAAGTATTGTACTATAAAAAAAAATTGATGCACCCTAATGTATACGTATGTATATGTATGAAATTGTTATTGCCACCTTTTAGTTTTATTGCCATTGTTGGCTACTCTCTTTGACTATATACAAAACGAGCGGGAGTTGTTTTTTTTAAGTATTTCACTGGAGGCAAATAAAAATTTTTAGCTACTTGTAGTTGTGAAAAAAATGTACAAGTAAAAATTCGAAAAACTACGATATGATACCGATAAATGCTAAACAAGAGAGCACTTTGTATTGATTAGATTGTGTAAAGTGGGAGATTGGGAGGAAGGGGCCTTTTGCCTCTTTCAAAAATGGTTAAAATTCTAAAAAATAACTATTTAAAGTTTTAATATTACTTAGAGCATTTCATAACATTTTCGATTTACCCCTTAAAGCGCAATGGTACATAAAGCTGCCACTGTAACGAACAGTTTCCAGGTCTTAGGCTGTGGGAGTCTCAGCGGCCTCACGAGGTGTTACAAAATTTATAATTGGCAAGAGATCCTCACTTTTATTTAGACAGATAGTTTTAATTCAGTAATATTTCTGACTTAATTTCGTAAAAATGACACAATTACAACTTGTTTTCTTTATAATTAACAATTTAAATAATTCATTTAATTTTACTTAACACTAATACTGCTGCTGTAGCATTGCGGAGCGTAGGATGGGGTGTGATAAACTAATGTGCGCTGATGTGCGTAGACTGGCGTGTGAAGAATGAATATTATAGATTGTGCTTCTGCAGCGCTGCTATGCGTAGACCGAGGTGAAATGAACGAATGTGATAGATCGCGCTCGCTGGTGCAGTGCTGCGGTGCGTACACTGGCTTGTGATGAACCGAATATGCTAGATTTCGCTGCTGTAGCACTGCTGACGTGTAGACTGGAGTGTTATGTATATAGTATCATGCGGTGTCATACGTTGGTCGTGTTGTCCTGTCTGATAAACCAAATTGGCTTGTTTCTCCTCCTACGTTCAACAGCAAGCCGCACATGTCTTCTCTGGTTACAAGACCAAGAGTTTTCCCTTAATATTAACCAAATATGCTTGCTGTTCCTCTGACATTCAACAGAAAGCCGAACACGTCTTCTCTGGTTACAAGACCTGGAGTTTTTCCTTACTAAGTATTCTAATTTTGTTCGTCGCGTTAAGTCACTCTACCATTTTTCTCACCATATCTTGTATTGTCTTTTTGTTATTTGCCCACTTACCAGTTGTGCGTCTTGTTCCGATGCCAGCTGCCAGTCAAAGAGAAAGATCGTTGCTATGTTTCCCTTTTTATATCCCACATCGAGTTTTTCCCACTTATTCCAGTGTGAAAACTGTCGCCACTGGAATGAATATCTTTGTTGTTTGTTGCTTCTGCGAATAGTATATTTGCAGACGCGATTGTCTGTATGCACATTTTTGTGTTGTAGCACATTAGTGGCGTGATTTTGCCGTTATTTTTTTTTTCTTTTATACTAGCTAGTCGTTGCTTTGCGTTTTTCGTTGTTGTTGTTTTCTACGCGCTGTGTGTACGGTGAATGAGTTAGCTGGTCGTTACTATGCGTGTTTTGTTGTTTTTTTCGCTCGCTTTATTTTGGGCCACCTTTGCGACGATCTTCTCCCAGCATACACTGAGCAGGCTTTTGTTTTAATCGCAGCGTTGTTTGTTTCGCCACACCACCTATCAACTTTAACTGCTCTCTGAGAAAATCTCAGCTAAAATAAATTTTTATAAAGGTTTGTAGAAAAAAATAAGGTTTGTAACTTAAGTTACCACACAAAACCATCCACTTCCAAACTTTTATTGATACAGTAGTTTTTTAGTTTTTAGAAAATCCTCTGACAATTCGTCATCTCATTTGATTACCCTGTAACCGGGGACAACTTCAGAAGAATCAAAGCAATGCAATTAACCCTGCGGGTTAGCCATGACAACGATTTTTTACCTATTACGCCACTGCCATTAGAAGTCAGAAAAAAAGTGCTGCAATATTGAACAAATTCACAATTATTTTATTAAAGAAAATGTCATAAAAATATTTATGCAGCTTATATTTAACAATATCTCGTAAAATCTACATACATACATATAAATGAGTAAAGCATAAATCAAATGAAAATTATCTTTCAATGAAATCTTCTTCAACATACTGTGTTCGTTACATGTCAGTGATTGCTACATTCAACTACACATGCAATTTAATTTTTGAATGTCATCAATATTTTCTAGAGACAGAAAACAAAAATTGAGAGGGAGAGAGTGGAATTGCAATAAAAATGCAAGTGCAATTCATATCTAGAAATTTTTATTTCGATGAAATAAAGAAATTTTAGTATAACGAATTTGAACACGTTCCGGATTTGAAATTTGTATAAAAATATCAACAGTGACATTTGCTGCTACCACTTCAGTTGCTGCTGTTACTATTACTGCTTCTGTTGCTGTTTAACAATTGCTACAGTTGATAACGGATGTTGTTCCCAAAGGAAGTAGTGAGCAATATTTCCGCACTACAACATACTTAAGAAGCAGCAGTACAAGTAGATGAAGAAAACGAAGTAAAAAAAAAATGCAAAAGATTGTATAGAACTTGAAGTATGATCTCTCTTCCCCTCTATGTCCTTTCCTTCATCTATTCTACACTATTCATGCTGCAATGCGATACAAATCATACTTTTATGCATACATCGATATGCCACATGGCTTCAAGAGTGAAACTGCTTCTTCAATACCCAATGGGGAAATTTGAAGGGTCACCCGAAGAAACAGTTTGAAAGCACTGATAGTGCGCATCTTCGAAGCAACCAACCGAAAAATTTAAAGATCTGACATTTAGATTGCTGGAGGTTTTTTCCTCTTGTTAACGACTCCGACTTTTGCATCCATTATAATTGCAAGTTATAAAGGGTGCTTTTATGGCTGTTTGGTTTTTCAATGCAGAAATTTTGACAGTTCCCTTGTGATTCGTGACATGTCAGCGGTTTTTCAGACAAGTGCTTAAAAAGTGCTTGCAAGTGCACTATTTCAACCGGAAATTACAAAGCAACCATGCTAACAACAAATTTAGTTTTCTATTGAGTAATGAAAACGAGTATCGTTCAGCGAGACGCTACGAAATATTGACTGAGCGAGAAACGAAGTGTTTTAGTTTTCACGCAACAGCGAAGTAAAGTGGTTGTGAAATTTCACGAAAAGTTTGTGTGTTTTATTTTATTTCTTTTTTGCAATTGTTTTATAAAAAATAAATAAAAATCTAATTATATATGTATATATATCTATATGTATATATATATATCTATATTTTGGTTTAAAACAAACAAAAAAGAAAAATAAAAGAATAAAATAAAATGACGCATTTTTTCTCTCTCATCTCTTTCTCAACTAAAGTAAGCACGAATCAGCGAATGAATGAGCGAAAGTGCCTATCTAACGCATTCTTTCTAACTGAGCTGAATCTGGTCGATATTTGATTTCAACATGAAGGCGCTATGTGAAATAATGGACGTATTGAATGATGAATTCAGTGAACAATTTTTTTTCACATTTTGGCCAGTGAGTTGGCTATCTAGATCATCCGATTTGACCCCTCTAGACTATTTTTTGTGGGGACTACGTGAATTCGTTCGTCTATGCCGATAAGCTAGTGACAATTGTAGCCTTGGAAAACAACATTACACACATTGTTAACGAAATATCAGACGCTATGCTCGAAAAAACTGAGTGCAAAAATGGACTTCTCACATGGACTACTTACAATATAGTCGTGGTCAACATTTACACAAAATAATATCTAAAAGGTAAATGGCAAACATTGATTTATCGACTTAAATCAAAATTTCTTACACTTTTGTACTTTTTCTGTTTTTTTTTTCTTCTTTTTTTAATTAAAAGCTAATTAGACAACCTCAATAGTCTAGTGGATAGTGCACTAGACTTTCATCCGGGAGGTTCAGGTTCGGTTCCCGTCTTCATCTGGTGGTTAATTCCCATAACCTTCTTATATTCACTATCAATATAAATTATATGGGAATTATAAGAAAGTGTAGAAGTACACACCTTGGTTGGTAATGGCAAAACCACCGAGCTGATAAAAAAATTGGCTAACCGCCGTTCGGAATCAGTGTTAAACTGTAGATCCAACTATGTGGTGTCACAATGAGACGTTCAGGCCCAAGTGTCTCTCTCGACAGCCACTCCAACCTAACCTAAAACCAAGCGCTTGAAAAATCACCCTTTGTTTGCACACTAATGGAAGAAACCAACAGCTTTTAAGACTTTTTATTGTGCCGATTTTAAGGGTACTGTTTTACTTGTTTTAAGTTATACACTTAGAAAATCATCACTTGGTATCAATATGAAAATCTTATTATTTCAATAGGATTTGGTCAATTGTATTTTCCCATAATTTTAGTAGTTTTTGGGATATACCATATCCTATTGATTTCATAGTGTAGTTCCATTGATTTCGTGTTGTATCAATATTAGATAATTATATAAAAAGAAATGGGACGTTTTTCGTGATTAATGGGATGTTTTTTTCTGAGTGTATGTACCTGAACTATAACCTCCACAGGTATGCAATTTCTTCCCATTGCTTCGCTGAGTAATAAAACCGACAAATATTTGAACTTTCACTATCTCCAATTTTAAATTTGCAGCATTTACATAAATATCATAGACTGTGTTTTACATCTTAATGCCTTCATCATATTGAATTTTAAAATTTTGACCTCTTTATAAACCTAAAAGGTTTACAACGTGTCTGGATATAATGAGTTTGGCAGGCTCGCGTTTCATCCCACATCCGAATTACGAGGCCTAAAAACATATGCAGATCGTTACCTCTATGCTTCAACCACGTATCTCTAAAAGTAACATTTCGTAGAAAACGGAAAAATCTTAAGTTTTGAAAATATACTTTCGTATTCTAGCGGAGATTCGAGGTTGAAAAACTGGCTCAAAATTTTCATATGAACGTGCTGAGATCTTATTTCTATCTGGATTCTTAGGTTATTTTGTACAATGCAAGTAAAAAAACTCAATTTTAACTAAAGTGAAGATACGAGGTTGAACAATAGAAGTAGTAAGATACACTTTTTAAGTTCCTACATTTACTGAATGCATCCCTTTAAAACTCCACATTTTAGTTCATAAAACCGAAAATATTTATCAGTTGTTGATTTCGCGTGAATCGAATGATCTTAATAATTTCATATCCGCGATATTGAATTCGCTATTTTGAATTTCAGATTTTTCACCTCAGAGGCCTAAAAACTTACTTAGCGTGCACTTTTTATACTAACCCACAGAATATTACATTTTCATTCAGAAGTTCAAAAACCAATTATAATGTAATTTTTGTGATAGCTCAAAAATTATTGCATTTTCATGTATGACAGACGTGATTGGGTCCGTCTTATTGCAATTAAAATTTGTCAAATTCAAAGACCTAAATTCTTTATAAAATATTTCTGGTACACACCTAATCAGTTTTACAGTTTCATATCCGCCATATTGGATTCGTCATTTTTAATTCCAGATTTTTTACCTTATACATATTTATTTGAACTCGGAGGCCTTAAAACCTATTAAGGCGTACTTCTCGTACTAGCCCAATTAATTTTACATTTTCATGCCCGCCGGATTCGTCATTTTCAAATTAAAATTTTTTCTTCATATTTGGACTCAAGTACGCAAAATTGTTTCAAATGTTGTTTTCGTGCTAACTTAAGGAGTTCTACAGTCCCATGCCCGCCATATTGGATTCGTCTATTTTGAATTCGAAATTTTTAACCTCATATTTGAATTCAGAGGTCTAACCACCAATTAGTGTGTGAATTTTTTTGTGCTAACGCAATGAATTTGACCTAATATTTTGAGCTTAGTAACTCAAAATCCTTGTAGTGTGTGCTTTAAGCGCGAATCCAACGAGTTTTAAAGTTTTAGGTTTTTTAGGTCGTGGTGGATGTGCTACTTTGGCCACATATGGTATTCGAATTCAGAGGCCTAAAAACCTGCCAGGGTTTACTTATCGTGCTAGTCTCAGGATTTTTTCAATTTCATGTCCGCTTTATTGGATCCGTCATTTGGAATCCAAACGTAATGGCATCCAACAAAAAAAGCAGCACGACTAATACAAAGAGGAAGCTCTAACTGTTAGCATGGAACCACTTCAGTATAGGTAAAAGAGCGCTCCTAAGACGCTTAATTTCCCGTTGTGTAGCAACAATCGAAAGAGGGTATGTGTGCGTATGTGGAGTTGTTGTTGTGTAGTAAGTTCTGCAGTTCTTTGCCATTGTATTCTTTGCATCCCCAATTTTCCAATACAATTTTGTTACTTCTTTTTCATTGATGATTCATACGCTTTTCAGTATATCAGCTATTTTTTTTTAATACTACTGGAGCATATAGGAGTTAGTGACGAAGGGGGTCAGTCAAAACGGACGTTTGCTTCGCATTGATGATGCTGTTAAATAATTGATGAGGTCCAAAATGAGATGATTTCACGTGTGTGGCATATCATTAGTATTCAGCACACAGATACACAGTCAAGTACACAAAATACGAGTACTCTATTTTATTTTAGATACTTGTATGTATGAATGTAGCTATGAATGCAAGCAAACAAATTAAAAAAAAAATCGAATTTTTTATATCTTCATATATTTTTTGGAAAAACTGTAGCTAAAATCTCTTGTTGCCAGCATGCATACATGCAAAATTTGTAACATTTCATCAAAGTGTCTGGTCTGGTACGTAAATTTAACACCATTTTCTCACGGTCCCACAGGAATTCTATTTCTCTCGAATGTCAATGACTGAATGGCTATGAATTCTCTATAGAGTTTGCATTTTTGATTACTGCTGCAGACGTTATAAAATATTCATTGTCATGTTTTTTTTTTTTTTTTTTGACACGGAGATGGAGACGTCATTGCGGGCATCTTTAAATTCGTACTTAAGGATATTTTATTTTTGGGCATGAGGGTGTTTGTAATTTGTATGCTATTTGCTTTTTTGTTTGTAGTTCGAGTTGACTGGAATCATGTTTGATGTGCTTCAATGATGACATTCAATTTTTTTTCGAAGTTTTCTATTTTTCCATTTTCAATGACAGCGTCATGTGATGTGTCATAAAATATGTTTCATATGTTAATTTGCTATAACTTAAAGTTTAGCTCTTGGTAAAATTACGATTCAAATTTAGAAATTTGTACCTAGAAACTCTGTTCGCTGCGGATCTTACTGAATATCAGTCTCACTTCTACTTTTATGATAACATATAAGAAAGATAACAAAAAACTTGAATTACTCAGACACACACCCGCCACTGAACATGACGGGATGGAATTAATAAAAAAGTCTTTCAAGTTAGGCTGCAAGTTAACAAATGCGTAGCGAAAATCCCAAACTAATGATATTTTTTGTTTAGCGTTCCTAACTTTTTCGAATAGACCAATGGTGTACATTGCAGAATTATCTGTGATATGTATGTATCACTTCCTAAGTCAAAATCAGCAATGAAACAGTTCCTTTATGGTTTTGTAAGAAAAATAAAATTCATACTTATTTATTCGAAAAATATTTAAAAAAGAAGCTACCTAATTTGTTGATCAGAGCTTTGCATAACGATTTTACAATATTTGGAACATTTTTTATGAGCGAAGTTGCTTCTAGGCAAGTTTAACCCATTAAGGACGGGACGGCCGCAATTTCAAAGCTTATTTAAGTGGCTCCGTTAACTATGAAAATGAACTTAAAAAAATTGGAGGAATATCATTTTTTATGCAAAATTTTCAAATAAAAGTGGCTGTAATTTGAAACATTGCTCTGCAGTTGTTTTCATTTGTTTTTGCTTCTATTTTATTTATGGGCTTTAGAAAAAAATGTGTAGAACAAAAACTTCTTAAAATTAATCATAAAATATGCTTTAATTTTTTCAGAATTTTTTGAAAAAGTTTTGATATTTTTTAAAATTTCATAATTTTTAAAAAATAAAAAAGTCGTTCAAAAACTCTAAAAAAAAATTAGAACGTATTCTTTGATGAATTTTAATAAGTTTTTGTTCCATAAAATTTTTTTCTAAAGTTTACCCGTTTTATGTAAAAATTCCTGTAAGTTTTGAAACAACTTTTCTCGTTCAAGCCGCCAAGTGACACATTTTGAAGTTGAGGATGCATGGATGCCGGAATTTTATCAAATAGAGGTATTTCTTGATGATTTCATTCCGAAAATAACTTAAGAAACAAATTTTTAATCGAAAAATCATGTGTTTTGATGAATAAGTGAGTATAACTTTTTGAATTTAAATTTTTTTTTTTTTGACTGCGGATTTCGAAATTTCATAAAATTTTGCATAAAAAATTATGTAGTTAAAAATTTTTTTAAGTTCGTTTTCATAATTAACGGAGCCACTTAAATAAGCTTTGAAATTGCGGCCGTCCCATCCTTTATGGGTTAATACACATTTCACCATCACTGCATACAGAGCATTTTCAACACTTCTTCTCAAGAAGTGAGACAGCAATGTGCCAAGCAACTTAGAGCTTATGAGCATTTACGCTCTTTTGTAGTCTCTCAATTGATATACCCAGCTAAGTAACTAGGAACTCTTTTGTGATACTCGTGTGTGGTCGCTCAAGTTTCATCCTTCGTGAGAAACTGTGCATTGCCTTCGTTTCTAGGGTAAAAATATCCGGATTTTGTACTATAAACTAGGGATGCCGATTCCGGGATCTCAGGTTTCAGTCTAAAAGTGGTCCCAAAAATCCGGGAATTGAAAAGGCAAAGGCCAAAAGGTATGTACCATATATCTGCTCTTAGGCGGTGAGATTTGTCTGATGCAACTTGAATAAAATGTGCGAAAGAGAGTACATTTTTCAAGTTGCATGAGACAAATCTCACAATCTAAGCCAGAAAAGCATTTTCTTTAAAAAAAAAAAGTTATCTCATTTTTTCGAATCAAAATAATAAGGAGTGAGATTGAAAAAATCTTAACACACATTTACCTAATAATTTTTTTTGGGTGTAAAATTTAAAAATTTCTTTGATCTAGTTATCTTTGAAAAATATGTCTGTTGTTATTTTTAATGACAAACATGTTGATTTATTGTGGGTTTGATCAAAATGAGTGAAGAAAAAGATAAGTACGTCTTAAAATTATTAAAAATTCTCACAAAAATCCAAATTGGTCTTACAAAAAATTGGCCAAAGAATTGAAGGTCTGCCGTCAAACTGTTTCCAATGTTATTAAACAGTTTCAGGAGAATTTGACCATCGATAGGAAACCTGGTTCGGCAAGAAACAAGGACCACATAATATTGGGAAAGCCACGAAAATAGAAAGCATATTGAAAAGATCTCCAAACACATCTAGTAGAAAAGCTGCCCGGTTAGCCCAAATCTCTGACTATTTGGTGCGAAAAGTTAAAGCCAATGCAGGTTTGAAAACATACAAAGTCCAAAAAGTTCCAAACAGGAATGCTGCAAAAAATTAAGATGCCAAAAGTAGGGCACGGAAATTAAAATCGAATTTCATTCAAAAATATTCATGTTGTATAATGGACGACGAAACGTATGTACTGGCAGATTTTACGAAGCTTCCGGGTTCCGGGTCAAAATTTTTATGTTGCTGATGCTCGAGGAAATGTCGAAGAACAATTTGGAATCCAAAAGCAGATAAAATTTTCTAAAAAATTCCTAGTATGGCAAGCTATATGCAGTTGCGGCAAAAGAAGTGGGCTCTATAAATACCGATATATACATCAAATAATATTTGAAAATGCGACTTTTTCCTTTCATAAGAGAGCACAATGTTTCCACATATTTTTGGCCCGGTTTGGCATCATGTCACTACGACAAGAAAGCTCTGGAGTAGTACCAAAGTAATAACATAGTTTTTGTGCCAAGAGAAGCCAATCCTCCAAATTGTCCGGAGCTAAGACCAGTGAAGAGATATTGGGCTCTTGTGAAAAGAAACTTAAAGAGCACAAAAAAGGTGTCCCAAAATAAAAAGGAGATGGGCAAACTGTTCCAAAAAGGTGTCTGAAACAACTATCAACTCTCTAATGGAAGGGTTACCAAAAAAGGTCCACGAGTTCATAAATCGTGGTTAGAACTATAAAAGTTATATTTTTCTGTAAATTGTAAAATATTATTAATTAAATAAAAAAAAAAAATCAAAACTGTATGATCAACCGTTTAAAAATTATTGAATTTTATATACTTATGCTAAGATTTTTTCGATCTCACTCCTTAGCGTAGTTTGACATGAATAGCAAAAAAATAAAAATTCAGGAAGCCAAAATATCTTATTTATTCGCATCTGAATAAAAATTTAATATGATTAATACAAAATATTCAGGGGGTCAGAATCCAGTCCCCCTTGACTATGGCCCTCCATCAGTGCTGTCGAAGATACTCCGATCGGAGTATTCGTACTCCGCTCAAATCTCAATCCTCCTATCCTCCCCAATCGGAAAAAATCCTCCCATTTCATTTTCTTGATTGTATGCAAAATAAAGCAAATGTTGGGTTATTTTCATTTCTGTCTGTGAAATAT
Organism: Toxonevra muliebris; assembly: GCA_963691655.1. Lineage (NCBI taxonomy): Eukaryota > Metazoa > Arthropoda > Insecta > Diptera > Pallopteridae > Toxonevra > Toxonevra muliebris. The sequence continues at coordinate 69,068,950 of OY829326.1, forward strand.
GTATTTGTTACTATGACTAGTTCTGCTTTATTTATCGCTGGGTTGCTGTCCAAATTCAAAACTTTTTGTTCCATTTCCCGAAATTTTTGCTTAGCTTTTTATTAATGTTTGTTATTTTTGGCAATTGAAATCAATAGGAGAAAAACCGCGTAAAAGTAAGTTTGCATATTTAATAAATATCAATAAATTAGTAATAAATGTATATATTTATTAGATTTTGAACTGGAGGAATGCTTTAAAAAAAATGTTTTCAACACTGGAAAAATTTATTAGGCCAATTTTAAGTTTTCCACATTGTAGCGGCAAATAGAATTTTTTTCTTAATTGACTCTAATAAAGACAAAAAACGAAATTGCTTGATGGCTACAACTGTTTTTGCAGTATTGGTTGGTATTATTATTATTGGGGTAGCGCACTGCGACCTTTAAGATCTATTGTGCCCTTCATGGACTCATAGTATTTCCATAAGTCCAGCCTCCAGTAGAAATTTTAGTATGGATCCTACTTCTATGGAGTTGAGATTATCATCTGGCATTTGGTGATTATCCAGATTTCTTTTACGAATATGCATAAGTGCGGGGCACTGTCCTAAAATGTGCTTTGCAGATCCCTTATCTTCTCTGCAAAACCTACATGATTCATTAGCTGTAATTCCCAGTTTTATTAGGTGATAGTTCAACCTGTTAGAATTCCTGTAATGATTCTAAGACTATGCTTTGACAAATTCATACATTCGTTGAAGCGTTTTAGGTTATAGGTTCCTAATAGTGCTTTCGAATGCTCTAATCCTGGTCTATGTTCCCAGTATAGTTTCCTTTGATTTTCTTTTTCTTTCTTAATTAGTATAGAGAGTGTTCCTTTACCTATTCCACAGAATGGCTCTGGACCTACGAAAGGAGTTGATGCACCTTTCTTTGCTAGTGTATCCTCAGATTCATTTCCTTTAATCCCAATATGACCCGGAACCCAGAGGATCCAAGCCCGATTATATGACCTAAGCGTATTTGGTTTATCAAGGCACTCCATCACCAGTTTTGAGGTAACCTGGTGAAACTTAAGTGCATTGATAGGTTAGGATCTCAATGTTTTGGTTCCGGTAGTTGTGCTTGAGATTAAAGTATGCACACCTATTAATTGCGTATATTTCCGCTTGAAAGATACTGGTGTACCTACCCTATTGGTTGGTAAGGGAATGTTACAAATAAATGATGCTTCGGTTAAATGGTTCTTTCGATTAAGCTGGTTCAAAATACCACAAATAACATTCTATTTTTTATACCCGGTTTTGAGAAGAAGGAAGACAAGTTTGTTGTAGTTTTTTAATCTTTATTGTTTTTTATTATTATTTACTAATATTGTATTACTAATAATATTTTTATTATTATTTACTGATGGCACCGTTTGTTTCCAAAGAAAGAATATTTGTTTTTTATCTGGAACACTAACTAAACACTAACAACAGCATAACTTCGTTTCTGATTTGTTTCATATGAGTGCAACAACAACGCGACTTCAGTTGCAAAATTTTCTATTTAACCTCGCTAAAGAAGTTTCACTTCGAAAAAATTTGGCCCATGGCTGCCATGATTCTGTGGCGTAATCTGTTTATTAGTTTTAGAGATATCGTGGCAGTCATTTCGAAAAATCCAGTTTTGAGAAAAACGCTTTGACTGCATCTACCAAGTTCTAGATCTGTAACTTTCGTTGGGCTGTGAATTTAAGAGAAAATCCATGTATACACATTTAAAATTAACTGCTTCTATAAGTTGTTCTTGGAAAACTAAGCCGGAACACCCCGATAACAATACTGAGAGTTAGGACATGGTTTTCTCTAAATTATATTTGAAATGCAATAGTACAAACTAAATTATTTTTCTCCAGTTTTTAATACAAATATCACAATATTAAGTCACAACACCCACAATTCAAAGACGGATACGAATGAACAAGTCAGTGACACTTTTATAATTGAATGTGATTTATAAATAGAGAAAAGCATGGATTATTTGACTTTATGTAAAACTAATACAAAATCGAATTCCACTTGAGTAAGAATTTTCCACGAAATTTAATAGAGTAAAATAAATAAAAAAAAAAAACGTTCGTTTCGCTTTCTTTTTGAACAACTTAATACATTTCTGCTATTTAATCCTTTTAAATTATATTTCAAACACACTCCAATTATACTTAAAATATATTACATTTTCTTCTTCTTTAATACCTTTTTGCCGTATCTATGCGATAGATACTTGTATCAGAGGGAGGCTAAAAAAATGAAATAATTGTCGCGAATTGCTAAACGTAGGTAGAAGAGAGAAAGAAAATTCAGAAAAATGTTAAGAAATCGTTTGATTGTAAAACTGTAATCGGTAGGAAAAAATCGTGCAGCAATTAACCGTTATTTATTATGTCTGGCACAACACTTTCTGCTATGTATTGCTAGTATAGAGGAATTTGTATGCTCGTGTATTTCGCTGCCCCTGCTACCCCTATTACATACAATTCAACTTAGCTCCCACTGCTTCACATTTATTTAACGTGACTGCGTGGTAATGCAGAATGTCTTAGAAAATGACTTTTTATATTTTTCGATACTTTTGTTTTTTTTTTGTGCTGTTGCTTCCTTCAAAATAAAAAGTGTCATTTTCACCTTTCACATTTCAGTCTCAATCCGATAAGCTACAAAATGAAAGAAAAAAATATTAGAAAAAAATCTAAAAAAATATACAATTTCTGAGGAACTTTCAATGTTGCAAGCAGTGGCGGATTTAGGTAGGCGGGGGGAAAGGGCAGCAGTCGTCTTCCTAGGAAAATGTTTAAAATAATTAAGGCAAATTAAAATCTTTTTGATAGTTTTTAGGAGACTATGAAAATTAAATCTAGACGTTAATTTTCATTAGTTTTCAAAGTCATGACTTAAGTTCATGTTTAATTCGTTATTTGAAGTTATATATAAACAGGTTTAATGAACAAATGTAGTCATCACAACAATAATGTATATAGAGACGGGCAAATCAGACGGCCGTTTCGGAATCCGCCAAGATTCCTCATCAGTGATCTTAGTGAGAGTTCTTAGTCTTTCAATATCCTATATAAGCTACAAATATTTGAAATCGTAAACCTGAATTAGAGATATGTTTCCAATTATCTTCACTGAATAGAGATATTGAAAGAAACTACCACTACCGTTCTATATACTTATTTGTTGTTGTGTTTCTCTCATTGTTATTTTTCGCTTGATCACAACGTTGGCATTGCTGTTGGTGTAAATGCTAGATCCTAGATAACCGAAATTCTGGAGATATCGTGATATTTGCAATTTGAATTTTTTTCATCGGCTTAAAATTTAAGAAATCGCACGATAGGGAAAATTACCTAGTTTGAAACTTCGTTTGGTGTTAAATTGCGCGAACATATCAGTTCCCGATAGTGCTATCAAAGGAGGATGTCAATCTGTTTTTCTCAGGTTTTTTCACGACTTGGCGTAGTCTGAACATCTGGTTCTTGGTTGACTTGCGAGGCTGATAAAATTTAATAAATTTGTTGACGATGGGCTCTATTCTTTCACACTAGAACTAGTGACGGTAGTTATTTCATTATCGGTGATTTAATAACTGTGACCGGTAAATCACTGATCACTACTGTGACTAAAGAGTTTCAAAAACGGCTCCCAGTGATTTCAGTGCTTATCAAGTTGACAATTATTTTCATTTCATTCCCTTTTCTTTTGCCCCTGATGTAATCTTGGCAACGGCAGGTTGCCTGGAATTTTTTTGCCTTCATTACAAAGAAGCAGTGACAAAGTCACTATTTAAAATAACAGTGATTCAGAAATCACATTCACTTATGTCACCGTCTTTAACAAATCACTGCTCATAACTAACTAAAACCTAGTACGCGATTAAGAAGGTTTATCCCACGATGGATTGGGAGAGTACGCTGAGGTTCTAACCACTGGGTGTATTTTCATCCGACCATATTCTGCATAAGAGCTTCTTCCATGCGTTTTATAAGCTCTGCGCTCCCAAGCGTCCGAAAAGTCGTTTCCCCATCCCCCTGAACTCTGTTCCGCTCTTTAGCGATTCGCATAGCAACTGACTGCTAGCCCGGTATGGCAGTGTTATTGTGTATTTATAATTTAAATTTGAGTGCAACGGGAGTACAGTTTTTTTTTATTTGATTTTGAAAAGCAATCCAAATTATGTTTGTGTGAATTTAAGAAGTGAAGGTACAAAGTTCAAAATTTTGAGCAGATATATAAACTTTGTTTTTAACTATAATAGTTTAAAACGAAAGTTAAAACTCCATTTCATAAAACAAAATTAATAGCTTTAAAAAAAAATTGTTAAAACAAAAAATTTTTTACAAGCTTAATGAAATTGTACATTATAGTGAACAAATTCACGCAACTCTAATGTACAATATAATGTTCAATAAATAATTTGGTTACTATAGGGTACAAAATTGTTATATTGTTGATTTAATAACATAGTTCAACAAACGAAAAAGTAACAAGGTTCTGAAAGTTAATTCTGAATGAATTATAGAGATAAGTTGTTAGTTTTGCATCAGCGCTTATTTGTATGTTCGGCAATTTATAGCAGAATTTTCCATGGAATATTTTCCTCTACAATATTAATCCTTTGGCACTCACCACTATGGGTCTGTTTTGCCTTTTCGAAAAAGTTCCTTTTTTTGACCCATTACGAGGGTTGATAGGGGGCTAAGATGTGCTGCCCATGAAATTTTATTATAGGTCACTGAACAACAATAATCTCTATACCTGATATTAGTAAAAATAAACCCAAGTTCCAAAAATATTTCAAATTTCCACCTTTTATACGCAGTGAACAAGTCTGTCTTTATAAGTATTTTCTAGACTACAAGTTTATTTTACATTGCAAAATAAACCTTAATTGTTTTTCCATAAAAAAAAAAAATTAAAAATTAAAATTTTTTCTCGAATTTTTACTCATTTCAAGCTCTACAGCCTATTCCAAAAACTTCTTTCAATCTTTTTTTTGGTTTTTATTCTTAGCAAATTCCGAATCCATGAGTCAAAAACTACAAACATTTTTTTTACTCTCAAATAAAAAAGTTGAGAAAAAGGGTTAAATAGATTTTTTTCGTTTATTTCTCATTTGATCAACTTTCATTCACATGAGAAATTGTTTGGGAAAGTTGACTGTCATATAAGATCGAAGTTTCATCCGATATTACTTACGTCAATGTTTAAAATTTTTATAATGAAGTTCTTTTCTTTTTTTTCGTAATGAATAAAAGTGGAATAAATTGGAAAAATGAGAAAAATCTATGTTTTTGTAACCTCAGCGAACAAACTATGAGTACGATGATTCAGTTGCTAAACAGTTGCAGCTCATCAATTTTGGTTTTGTGAACATGCTGCTACTTTTTAGTGCTAACTATTCTATTGTTTTTGCTATTTTTCCTCTTCAACAAAACCAAAACTTAAATAATGAATATAAATAATTTAATGTTTTTGCATCAATCAATTATGATAGCTATAATAAATAGATAAGCGTAACCGATTGTACAAAAATTAATCGATGAAAAGTATCATACAAATTTTTCGCGACCAAAATTGGCGCTTCCTCACTTAAAATGGTGCCATTCACAATAGAATTTTACAACTGTTTAGGAATTGGTGAGTTTCGTGAATGAAGCCATTGTGATTTTCAGCATCAGCGCCAAATACGATGAAAACCAATAATTTTGGAAAATTTTTAGCCACTACTCATGATTTGCTGTGGATAGCTACTTTGGCTAACATAGAGAAAAGTGCAGGTCTAAATACTGCAGAAGTGATTCTGACTGACTCAAAACATATTTTATTGCCTATGCAGTATTCTGCTGTATAATTTTCAGTTGTAAAAATAACAGAAATTTAGAATACTGAGTGTCGCTATGGCCGGGGCGCTGTCAGGGTCGGGACAGTGTCGTTTTCTCCATTATATCTCACTGGCGTCTTTTAAGTTATTATACAGTATTGTTTGTCATGACGAAAGCACAATTTTAATGACATTTCAAGTTCAGAGCGTGAAGCGTAGTGTTTGTGTTAAAAGAAGAAAAGTGACCGCGTGCTAAAAGAAAAAAAAATTTTAGCAGTGCCAGAAAAAGTGGATTAATTTAAAAATAACATGCTAACATCAAAGTACGTTAACTTAAATTGTCCGGCAAGGTTTGAAAAATAGAAATATGTAACATTTCATGGTGTTTGCATCACGCGAATATGCTGTAAATGATGCGACTCTAAATGACGTGCGCTGTCAGGGTCGGGACAGTGCTTGTAATCAGAGCCGGAACACCGAACATTTTGTTGTAATGATGAGTTTTGACTCTGACAATAAATTTTTTCCACCCTGCGTGTTTTTCGTGTCTTTTTATTGTATCGTATCGTGTGTGTGTGTACAAAAATCAAATTTTCCTTAAAATTCGCACAGAGCGACTTTTATTTTGATTTCAGGTCTCTTTTCCCGGTTTTCAAGAGTAATTTTTTCTTATTCTTTGATTTTCATGTTTTTTTAATTATATTTCTTCATTTCTTATTGATTTTCACAGTGGTCCGACCTTGACAGTTGTGTTCCGACCCTGACTAAAATTTTTGCTTTTTGTAAATGTCTATACTGCTGAACTATGAACCCAATTATATTTTAATGTTCAGTAAAAACATTACAATTTCTCTTTTCAACGATATGCAACATTAATAAAAATTCGGCTTTCAACGGAAGTTATGAGCAGAAGTCAAAATATTCCCCTACTTCTCATATCTAACTGAATTTCATTTTAATTTTTAAAGTACAGTGAGACGTTTATTTAGAGAATGCGAAATGCGTATTTAATTTCCTTTTGGAATATTCTTAAAGAATGATATTTTAGGAATAGTAATTCCCTGATATTTAGAAGATGTTCTGGTAAAATTTGTTCGAGTGACACATTGCCGCAAATTTATACATGATTTTAGATAAATTAAAACTTCCCGAGATACAGTTACACCTTCAATCACTTGCTTGTAACTTAGACCATCATAAATATTTTTCAATATAGTTTTTTTTTTCATATATTCTCTAAATGTAACAAAATATTCACACAATGTTTCAGAAATCATATTTTTTCTTTCTATCCCGATGAAAAAAAAAAAAAAATTGCTGAAATATATTTATGAATTAAATAAAATCAATGCCCTGCGCCTTCAACCCCAACTTCTAGATCCGCCACTGGTTACAAATGTTGCACGCTAGAATGGTAAGAATGATGACGGTGGTGGCATCAAATGACATTTAAAACGTTGGTGCCGTGTGTCGCTGAGAAGCGTAGTGTTAATCTTCATGCGAAATATTATAATAATAATAATATAGCAGTAATAACAGTGACTTTTCATTCTTTTTGCTTTTTTTGGTATTTTTTTTTTTTTTTTTTTGCTGTATAGAAAATTATCCTCATTAAAAATCAACATGAAAAATTCATATGCAACTGTATACAAACACGAAGAAGTAGCAGTAGCAATAGCAGCTATCGAAAAAAAGAAATTGTTGAAAAAAATATTTCTTAAACAAAAAAAGGAAGCAAAGGAAAGAATTGAAAAACCGGATATGAGCTCCAATACCACTATAGATTATTTTTTTCTACTAGTAACTATTACTGCCATTACATACTAAGAATACTTTTTTTCATTACATTCCACTACTTTTTTATCCTTTCCATCTCTCTGTCGTCCTACCCGCTCTCTCTCTCTCTCTCTCCCTCTCTCTATCTTCTCTTCTCTTGGTATTTTTAGAATGTGAAAATGTCCTGCTGTTCGTTATTATCGCTATTGCATAAATTTTAACGTTGTTGCAGTAAATTTTCCGTTTTTTCCCGTTTTACTACTTCACTTCAACTTGCAAGCAGCAGCGGAAGTGCAGTTTATAAAAAGGCAACAAAAACAAAGTAGAAAAAAAATTTATAGCACATAGAGCAAAAGAATAAAGAAATTAAATGGATTTTTCTTTCCCCTTTCTTTCATTTGTTATTGTTGTTGTTAGTTTTTTGCCTTCAATACTATTTAATACTTTACTATACATACTTGTAGTTTTCCGGAAGTAGAGTGAGCATTGGTATGAAAAAAAAATTTAAAGTTTCTATGATTTTCGATGGTGATTTTCAATCGCCTGGCATGAAAAGTTTCCTTTGCACCTAAATGTTTCTAATATAAGATTTGGGGTCTCTTGGGCTGCTGCAGGGAGTTTTAATTTTAGATTAGTTGAGGGATTCAGTATCTTAGTTCATTATAGTTAGTTATTTTTATAGTTAATTAGTTCATAAAATAATAAGAAAAACATAATTTTTTAAAAGAACTGCTCCATTTTTATAAAGAAACTAACTGACCCGGCAAACGTTGTTTTGCCTTTTTTGCGAAAAAGCGAGAAAACTAAAAAAGAATAAAGTACTTGATATTTAAAATTGAACATTCGTAATGACAATTCAGGCTTCCATTGAATTTGGAAAAAAAATTCTAGATTTAAAGCTGTGTCTCATTATTGACACAATGTACATTTTCAAAAATATTTAACTTACAGAACTGTACATTAAAAACGGAGAATCATTATAAACAAAAATCTCAAATCACTATTACTTTAATTAAATTTTGGAAATGAAAGTTTACATTGTGTCTGGACGACCATAAAATGAAATATTTTTGTTGTACTATCCCCAATGTTAACTCAACGACGTGTACGAAAACAATTCAAGTCTGATAGCAAAGAATATAGTCGATATTTACAAAAAAAAAAGACGGTTAGGCGCATCAGTGAGCGACCTTCGACGAAAACAAAGCCAAATTGGCTGATGATACCGTTTGAGCAAAATTATTAACCCAGTTGATGCTAAAGGGGTCATTCAGCCGTTAGATAAAATATCAGCATATCTGTAGTAAAAAGGAATATCTTTTAAGTGTTTTTTTTATTGGATATCAGTTGAATTATAGAAATTATATATCAGCAGGCTCTATATTCATATCAAAGTCCATTCTTGAAATTATGTCTCAAACCAATAATTATAAATAATATATCAAAAATGATTTAAAAATTTTAACCAATTTGATATTTATTATAAATATAGCATTTGTTACAGCACCACCTAACGGATTTTAAGACAGCGACGCAGGGTCTTAAGATATTTCATAAAGCAGTAGAAATAATAGTAGAAAAAGAAATGGAAAAAGTTGTAGAAAATAGCAATAAAAAAGTAGAAGAAAATGGTAGTAGAAAAGGTAGTAGGAAAAAGAATAGAAAATAGCATTAAAAATTGTTGTAAAAAAGTAGAAAAAAGGTAGCAGAAAAAGTAGTAGAAAAATAGTTAAACATAGTAGTACAAAAATAGTAAAAATGGAGTAGAAAGAGTGGCAAAAATAATAATAAAAACTAGTAGTAAAAAAATCTGAAAAGTAGTAAGAAATAGTAGTAGAAAAATAGTAGAAAGTAGTGGTACAAAATAAGAAGAAATTGTAGAAAAAATGTATTAAAAAAGTAGTAGAAAAAAAGTAGTAAAATAGTAGTAAATAATATTGGTGGAAAAAGTAGTAGAAAATAATAAAAAAATGTGGAAAAAAAGAAGGCTAAAACTAATAGAAAATAGTAGTAGAAATAGTAGAAAGTAGTGGTACAAAATAAAAAAAAAATTGTAGAAAAAATATATTAAAAAAGTAGTAGAAAAAAGTAGTAAAATAGTGGTAGGAAATATTGGTTAAAAAGTAGTAGAAAATAAGAAAAAATTGTAGAAAAAAAGAAGGCTAAAATTAATAAAAAATGGTAGTAGAATTAGTAGTAGAAATAGTAGTAGAAAATGAAAAAGGAGCATGGTCCCATTTATTCAACAAACTGAAAGAATCTAAATTTTAGTACCGTACCATAATGACTCCTATGATATAATGGAAATTCAAGTTATATGGAAGAAGCCACACTCCCTTTGTCAATCCCATCCATATTTTTGTTGTACCATGGCATTGTCAATTTTCGTTATTGTACCAAATTTCTGTAGCGTGCTATAAAAAACTATTAGGATTGTATGAGAGGTGCCACGTCCACTTTACTAAAAGCCATTATGAATAGCTATGAACCATCCTCCCCCCTAAGAAAATATATTCTGCAAATATGACTTCAATCGGTCGAGTTGTTCAGAAGTTACACGATGACATACATACAAAACTCTACGATTATATATACATATACATAAAGATTATTTGTAATTAAAATATAAATAAAATTAGTTAATCTGACAACCAGAGTTATTAAAAATTGCTGCCACAAAATTATGAATCGCTCTTTTCATTTTTGTTAAAACAACCGCAAAATAATTAGTGTTGCCATATTAAACTTTTAATAAAATATCTCAAATATGTAATGCAAGCCGGTCTAGGAATTTATTAAGTCGCAAAACTACTACAATAAAAAATACTTAGTTCCCGAAAAGCCTTACACTGTGGATCAGGACATTTCTTCTTCTCTTTGTAAGATTATATGAAATACTCCTTACGGTTGCGTCAGCATGGTAGGATAAGACTTAGACATTGGTAGCCAATATTAAGCGAAGCGACAGAAAGTTTTGATTTCCCTCATTCTTCGATATCGTTCAGGTATTTATTGCACCTTGCGAGTGAGACATCACACAAAGGTATATAAAGTTCAGGTATTCATTAAACACCAGGGGGGTGCGACAGCTTCACTGGTGTAGAACAAACGAAGTTGCCACTGAACATACGAATGACAACGACCTAGCCATCGTGGCACGAGGACACTCAAAGGACACACAAGAACGGAAACGAGCGCCAACAAGGCCAAACGCCGAACGCCAAGGAAGGCAAGCGAACACTAGAGAGGGACGATTCAAAGGCTACAAAGAACAAACGGAAACTATACGAGGTACCACGAACACAAATACTAACGTACGAAGAATCAAGTGTAATTAAAACAAAGAGAATAGTGAATAATATAAATAAACAAGTGAACATAAGATATCGAAACGAACTATCGTGTATTATTTGCGTATCCTGGTTACTCGCTGAGCATAGCTTAGCTAAAAGAAAAGGAACCAGGAAGGTTCGTTACAAATTCAGAGCGAGGAACAACAACACTAGGCGAAGACAATGGTCATATATTCGCTATTGTTACCCTAGGCGAAGAAAACGTCCGAGCCACCATCGGCACAGGGCCAACAAAAAGCTTCATAAGCAAGGCGTTAGCCACAAGATGGCGCAATAAGGACACATTGAAACAAAGCAAACATTGGTTCGTCTGGCAGATGGTACAACAAGAGGAGTCAACGAAGAGCTAACCATAAAAATTAAATTGGGTGAGAGTCACTGCACACTATCATTACTTATACTTCCAGAAGTAATAGACAAATTGATATTGGGCATGGATTTTCTAACTAAGATAAATGCCAAAATTCAATATTTCCATACAACATCACCTTACAACAACAGAACAACACTATGACCATTATAAACACATGAACAATAGCAAGAGAAAGTACCGAAAAAGAAAAGATTAAACAATTTCTACAAGAAGAAGTCCAGACCTTCGATGCAATGGAGGTCCATCTAATATCACCAGACATCGAATAACAATGCGTGACGAAGACCCAGTAAAGTAAAGTTATTATCCAAAAAAATCCAGCAATGCAATAAATCATCAGCCGAGAAATAGATGATCTACTCCAAAAAGGATGCATGGAACCCTCTAGCAGTCCGTATAGTGCTCCAATCGTACTAGTAAAAAAGAAAACAGGTGCATGGCGATTGTGCATAGACTATCGTCAATTGAATGCAAAGTCAATCCCCGCACACCCTAGAACGCTTACGTGATGCAACATACATTTAAAGCCTAGATCTTAAAAATGGCTATTGGCAAATACCAATGGAAACTAATAGTAAGCAATATACAGCCTTCACAGTACCAGGAAGAGGATTATTCCAATGGTGTGTCATGCCATTCGGACCTCATTCAGCACCAGAAACATTCCAAAGAGCATTAGACCAAGTTATAGGTCCAACCATGGAGCCACAAGCATTCAATTACCTAGACGACATCGTTGTAACAGGGAAAACACTAGAAGAAAACATGATTAATCTCATCGCGGCTCAGGACAGCAAATTTGCGCATTAACCCAGACAGTGAATTTTTCAAATCAAATATCTAGAGCATGTCGTAAGCAGCGAAGGAATACACACAGACCCCGACAAAGTAGCAGCTATACGGGAATTACAAGCACCCACAAATGTATATGAACTACGGTGCTACTAAGCCACTAAGCTCACTCCTCAAAAAGGGTAAACATTGAAAATGGACCGAATATCAGCATTCAATACATTGAAACAAAAACTAACCAAAGCACCCGTGTTGACCTGTCCAGATTTTACAAAGAAATTTGTACTTCAAACAGATGCTAGCGACTATGGCCTAGGTGTAGTATTCACACAAGATGTTGAAGGAGTGGAGAAATTAATTACATATGCAAGCCGACACTTTAATAAGGCAAAACGCAATTACTCACCGCCGGAAAATTTGTAGGTATTTATTCCTTATTTAATTCGTTTTGCTTTTAAAATATTTCGCCGCCATATTGAATCAAGTCTAAACTTTTTTTTAATGTCCAATAATTTCCATTATATTGAAGATTACGAGGTAAATCTATCCCAGATATTATAGTAAGACTACTGACACTAGTTTTCGATAGTGTAGCCAGACGTACTGATTTGATCAGTACATGTCCTGATTATTTTTTTAAATACTGATTTTTTGAAATCTCGAAATCAGTACGAAAATGTACTGATTTTTTCAAATTAATATCTTGAGAATTTTTATGCTTAACCTTATTGGTCTTAAAATCGTTTTTGCAGACAGTCTCACCCTGTTGCTTCTTTTTCTGATTGTTCCCAAAACGAAATACATACGAGTTGCTGCTATCGAGGGAAGAAAAGCAATATTTGCTTGACGAAAAGTCGATTAACGTAAGTTTTTAAATGAGTGAAGGGAATTTGTTATTAATTGAATTTGAATTCTCTAAATATTGAAACTGATACGTAATCAACATTTTCTACTGACAAAGAAAAAAGTGTACAAGGAAAACACAAAACTGGAGAAAAAGTTTCAGGACATTTATATCACTATATTACATTGAAATTACCAGGTAGTAAAGGAATTCAAAACTGTACTGATTTGTACTGAATTTCACTGATTTCCAATGTCTAATGTACTGATTTCGCAATTCAAAAATCGGGCTTCCCTAGTTTTCGATAACAATCAAATTGCTGGTGTATTAAAGATGTGCCGAAAACCCTATCAACTTTAACTCAAAATTTTTCAGAATTGTATTTTATGGACTTGATCCACAATGATTCTGAACGCCTTAATTGTTCTAAAATTGTCCACCTCAACGATGTCGTGCGGGATGTATGCCATGCATATTTCTAGATTAAATATGTTGGTATTGATGAAAGTTTGACGATTAGTTAGCAAAGTTTAGAGTTCTTGTGATATTTGAACACGATTCACTTTGGTACAATTCAACCAAAACTGGTAAATTTTTTTCCATTTTTTCTGCGCTTGGTACATTTGTACATGTTCTTCAAATTTGGTCCATTCTGTGGGCAAAGTTAGCTTTTATAGTAATTAAGAATTGTAAACACATTTTGTAAATACTTTAGAAATTAGAAAATTGTTCAGACTAAGCAAATTTTTGACAAAAAGTAAGTTGTATTAAAAATGGAGTAGACGAAATGTGCTTTGAGGAATTAACTAAATTTATATTCATTTAAATGAGCCTTCCTCAGCTGCTGCTGAAAGAAAGTTTTTTGGCTTGAGTGTAATAAAAGACAAATTAAGGAATAAATTAGAATTCAATACTCTTAATAAAATTAGTAAGTGGCAACTGTATCGACTCACATACCTTTATATGAAAACTTTTTACAAAAGGATACAAAGCAAAAAGTTCTCAATCTATACTTTTTTTATAGCTCCCACCATTTTTGCCTTTTTGGAGCTCAAAAATTATAGTTTGAACCCTGTTAGCATAGAAAAGAATGTTGTTCGATGCTGAGTCAGTGCAGTTTCTAGAACAAATTCAACTATGTTAAAAATATTATTTCTTTAGCTGTTTGGCGGACGACCTCGATAGCCTAGTGGATAGTGCACTAGACTTTCATCTGGGAGGTTCGGGTTCGATTCCCGTCTTCGTCTGGTGGTTAATTTTCATAACTTTCTTATATTCACTATCAATATGAAGTGTATGAGAATTATAAGATAGTGTACAAGTACACACATTGGTTGGTAATGGCAAAACCACCAAGCCGATAAAAAATTGCCCCACCGCCGTTCGGAATCGGCGTTAAACTGTAGGTCCAACTATGTGGTATCACAATGGGCCGTTCAGGCCTAAGTGTGTCTCTCGACAGCCACTCCAACCTAACCTAACCTAGCTGTTTGGCGGGGGCATTTAGAGCGAAAATCTGCTGTTGCAACACAAAGAACTCAGGAAAAGATTGGGTTTAAGTTGATGTTCATATATAGAGTGAAAATATTTTTCAGTGTCGCCACCGCGAGAAAGACCACGCAGTTCGCGAATCAGACAGCTAAGTTTTTTGCCCCCGATATCTATTAATTCGGTTTTCCTCAGACACGGAGTAATGTTCTGTAAGGTACAGTTTCAGCTTTGAATAAACAATGCGTGAGCACGTTTTAATGAAATCGATTTGCAACAAGAAATATATGGAAAAACATATACAAGTAAGAAGGTACTTATGCAATTAAAAATAGGCTCATCAGCCAGCATTTCCTTAGTCGAAACTAAAAACTTTACAAGACCATAAACTCGAATAAATCAAAACAGTTTGTGTATGGAAGTAATGGTTTCGGTCCTCCACCGCTGATTGCATCATACCAACCACATGGTTTTCCGCCTTCTATACCGTTAGAACCAGCCGGCACTAGACCTGGGTTGAATATCAAACACCTCTTATTTTGCTGTCAATTACTCACGAGACACAGTGTCGTTAGCTCTCCGAAGCATTGGTCGGGTATGCTTGTTGGAGGCTGAGAAACTCAACCATGTCTCTCAACCCCAAGATTTAGCTACAGCGACGCAAAATAAAGATTTAAAAAATAACTTACGTTTAATTGTAGACGTTGAGTATTTCTTCAAGGATAATGTTGATACTGTTGATGATGAGGATAACAATCTACTCATGCTTATTATATATTTTCTAAAAATAATTAGAGTATAAAAAAATAACTTGCTTTGCTTATGCTTCGTTTCACTTCAAATTGTACAAATTGAAGCATGCACGCATAAACGCACACACACATACATATACATACCTAGAAATAAAATAGAAAAACCCAAAGTATACGTTTTTATATATGTATATGAATATTTATCGCTATAGAGAAAAAGCAGCAGTGCTCACAAGCAGCAGCCAATTTAGAAAAATTAACGAACATAATTTCAAACATTTTAATTAGATTTTTCAAAAAAGAAGAAAGAAATACTCGTACATTCATTCATATGTATGTATACCTAAATATACGTATAAAAAAAAAATATTAATAAAAAACCAAATTTCATGCTCTACTTTCACTTTAAAACATACGGGTATAATCTTGCAAGGGAGTAAAAAAGCGTAGGAATGAAAAAAGGAAGGGTAAAGGCATGGCAGCATCTACATACACACATACATACATACATACATATATACAAACCTACATAAAAACGTTTGCCAGAAGAGTTTATTTGGTGTGGAGTACTCATTACATACACTGACGTCGAGTAGTTGCAAAATGTTTCATCAACGAGTCTTAATATGCGCCATTTCCGCTTCCGATTAGCATACGCACCAAATGTATATCTACGTTTGTGTATGAATGTATGCGTGACCTACTACTACTTACTACTGCCGGTTTCTTCTTGGAACCTAAACTCCTCTGACTTTTGTTGCTCCTCTTGCATCTACTAGAAGCATGCATACGCTTGAAGCTTGAAACGGAAAAGTAAAGTGAAATTTTTCAAATGGAATGAGTAGGAAAGAGAAATATAAAAGTAAATATACGCTTATATAAACATACAAACACACATACACACATACACGTGTATGGCTTACATTTAATTTAAATTTTCATCATTATTGCAATGTTTCTATTACACATACACTCTAGCTTCACTTCTTCTGCTCGGTATAATTTTCCCCAAAAAAAAATTTCACATTTAAAATCCACAATAAAAATAATAACACAAAGTTACAAAATACAAAAAAGAAAAAAAAAAAAACAAAACAAAAAACACAACGAAACGAAACGCTAAAGCTGCAGTTAATTTGGGTGCTTCAAAATTTTAATGCCACTGCCTCCCAATGCTCGTCTCACCTTCCATGCTTCCTTACTTGTAGACTCTATATGTACCACCTTCTCATGCAACGGCACTATAGCGATACCGGGCATATGTATATTCTTTTTTTAATTTTGCAGTATTTTTTTTTTCTCATCTCTCGTCATCTCTTGTTTTTATTATTTACAAAATAATCTTATGCCGGCATAAAATTTCAACATTTTCGTATTTCATACAACAACAACAACGAGAGCAACAACAAAAAATGTTATAAAAATTCTATTCACTTTTGGAATGTTTTCAAGTTATGCAAGGCAGTGGCGGATCCGAAGCGGTAGCTTCAGGTGGTACAAACCTTCTCTCCCCTTAATACTTTATTCCATAATATGTAGTACATAAATTATTTAAAATGTTCTTTCTAACTACTTGGCTAGTTTGGTACACTTCATAACGATTTCGGTTAAATGTATATCGGTTCGTACTAGTAAGAGGCTTATATATCTAAAGTCACGCCTTAGCCGGCCTACGACTGCCCTGATTATTTTGAAGGCACTAAACCTATTCATTTTGTTCTATAAATCGCGTTTCATATGTCGAAAAACAATTTTGTGTCAAAGCCCCCATCCTGAATCTGCCTGTTGTGATTTAATTTTTGATCTTAACTTGGATTATTAATCTGATTTCGGTCTGGATTTTAGCTTGAAATTTAGTCTGACTTTTGGTCTCTGTTTTGCTTTGGACTGTTGTTAAAATTTTGCCCTGAGGTTTTTTAGTCTTAGTTTGAGTCACATTTTCGGTCTGAATTTTGGAAAGAATTTCAATAATTTTTGGTCAGATTTTTTGTCTAATTTTTGGTTTTAATTTGGCCTAAGTTTCGGTCCAAATTTCGGTAAGTATTTTTATTTTATTTCTGATGTGAGTTTTCACATGAGTTTTTAATTGAATTTTTGTTTGGTGAGATTTGTTTTATCTAAATTTTGGTTTTTAATTGAAAATTGATGTGGATTTTGGGTGAATTTTTGGTTTCGGTCTGAGTATTTATCTGAAGTTAGTTCGAAGTTTGGTCTGAATTTTGCTTTTTTCTATTCTGATTTTATTCTCAGTTAGGCCAGATTTTTGGTCCGATTTTTAGTCTCAATTTTAGGATAGGTTTCAGTGTAACTTTTAGTTGCAGTCTCGGTTTAAGTGTTGGTCTAATTTTTGATTTGTATTTGAATTTAAATTTTGGTCTGAATATTAGTCTGAGTTTTTGTCTGAATTTTAGTGTGTCTTGGTAGCATTTCTGGTGTTACTTTGTGTCTCAGTTTCGGTTTGAATATTGGTCTGATTTTTTGTTGGAATTCAGGTTTCAATCTTTAAATTTGGTTTGAATTTTAGTTTTAATTTTAGTCAATTTTAGTCTGATTTTTAGTTTGAGTTTTGGTCAGATTTTTGATGCGAATATTCGTCAGCGTTTTTAATTGAGCTTTATTGGTCTGCATTTTGGTCACACTTTTGTTCTGAACTTGGTTTTAGTTTTGGTTTGAATTTCGGTGTGATTTTTGATCCGATTTATGCTTTGAATGTTTTCTGATTTTTTATCTAAAATATGGTTTGAGTTTTGGTCAGATTTTTTATATGAATTTTGGTTTTAATTTGGGTCTGAGTTTGGTCAGACTTTTTATTGAATTTTTAGACCAAATTTTATGGTAGATTTTGGAAGTATATTTGGTGTAACTTTAGGTCCCAGTTTCGGTTTGAACGTGTAAAATTTTTGGTTTGAATTTTTAGTTTACGTATGAATTTTTGTTTTAGGCTGAATATTGATTTGAGTCTGATTTTGTATGAATATAAGCCTGGGTTTCAGTTTATATTTTAGTCTGAGCTTCGATTTTTGGTCTGAAGTTCGGTTTGAATTTCGATCTGATTTTTTTTTATTTTTTGAATTGTGGTTTGATTTTTTGTTTTTGATCTGAATTTTGGTCTGCTTTTTAGGCAGTGATTTAGTCTGTGTTATGGTTTTATTTTTGGTCTAAATTTTTGGGTTGGAAGATATGTATTGGGTTGCTATATTTTAATCTGAGTTTTTTTTTTTTATTCGCTTTGAATTTTGTCTAATTTTTTATTAGGGTCTGATTTGGTGTTTGGTCTGGTTTTCAATCTAACTATTACTTAGCACAGATTTTCGTCTGAATATTGGTTGAATATCTGTCTGAATTTTTGTCCGAATTTTCGTCAGTGCCTTTTGCATTTGTTTGACAACATATTTGAGATCCACCATGAAAAAATCCCCCAATGGGTTAGCTTACCATTAACCAATCTCAAGCACTAGATCAGCCAGTGATGCCATCGCTTGTAAAAATACATAATTAAATATATGTATGAAGAATTTTATTCATTCATTGGTACTGGCAAACTTGCAGCTTTAACTTTACTTTATTTTTTATATTTTTTCTTTATATATGAAAATATCTCTTTATTTTAATTTTTTTTTTTTTTTTTTTTTTTGTTTTTATTTAAATTTTATATGTTTTTGTTTTGCTTTATAAATATTTTCAACTTAATTAAACATAAAAATGCCATGAACATCCAGAAATATTTGTATACATTCAACGCTCGAAACCGTGAACTAATAAAAACTATCTTTTTTTGTTTAAACATTCGTGAATTGAAATGAAGCGTATAAAACTGAAATTTTGTTTCATTTATTTAACTGCAAAGAAAAAACGAGGACGCCATTAACCCTCTAGTTCCCAAGCGTGTCTCTAGACAGCCTTCATCAAAACTTCATATCGTTTATGGAATTTTTTAAGCTTTTAATGCATATTACTGGCATTGTCAACAGTGAAAGTCAAAAATTTGTGAAAAACAGGAAAATTAATTCTGTGGCAATAAGGAATAACAGCTAAACTCAAAAGTCGACTAAAAACCTGTTGCGTATTTTTCATTATAAAACCCAAAATATTGAAAGTTCTTACATAATTATTGGAGTTTAATTAATAAAAAACTATGGAGACTGCTAAATTGCAAAATTTTTTTAAAAACTTTCAACATTTTGGGATTTATAATAAAAAACACGCAGCAGGTTTTTAGTTGACTTTTGAGTCTAGCTGTTATTCCTTATTGCCACAGA
The DNA here is from genome assembly GCA_963691655.1 of Toxonevra muliebris. NCBI lineage: Eukaryota > Metazoa > Arthropoda > Insecta > Diptera > Pallopteridae > Toxonevra > Toxonevra muliebris. The sequence continues at coordinate 69,088,436 of OY829326.1, forward strand.
ATTATTTCGATTGAATTTGAAATAAAAATAAAAAAATAAATAAAATACTTCCCGTCATACTAGCCAGGTAAAAAAACTAGCTGTAAGTAGCTAGGACTTTTATTTTTTATACTAAATAATTAAAACCTTAAAATAAATTGATTAAAAGTTTATTCAACAACAAATAATTTTAGGCATTCAACCTTTTAGACTTCATAAAACCACGCCCATTAAATTAAATTTTTAGTGTTTTGATACAACATTTATGCTTTTTACATCAAAACTTATCAATCCAAAATTTTTTTAAACCCATCACAAATTTGGGAACTAGAGAGTTAAGGAAACGATTTGTTTTTAGTACATAAAAACATCTTATCTAAACTCCAAATTAATCTACTTTATGTAGCTCCACAACTCTATGGCAATATATTGCCAACGCCTTTTACATAGCGCGCAGGTAACATATGTAGGTGGGAATACCAAATGCAAATATTGGAATATGAATGTATAAACTCGTATTTTTTTTCGTAATTTGGACATTTATTGCGAAAAAGTGATTATAAATTTATTCTTTAAAGTATTGTCCATCGTTAGCCACAACCTTTTCCCATCTTTCTGGTAGCATACGGATTCCGCGTCGAAAGAACTCCTCATCTTTTGAGGCTATCCACGAATCGACCCATTTTTTGAGTTCTTCGAAAGAACGGAAGTGCTGTTCAGCCAGGCCATGTGTCATAGATCGGAACAAGTGGTAATCAGAAGGAGCAATGTCTGGAGAATACGGCGGGTGGGGTAGCACTTCCCATTTCAGCGCTTCCAAGTATGTTTTTACTTGCCTTGCAACATGCGGCCGAGCATTGTCGTGCTGAAGAATAACTTCGTCGTGTCTATTCTCATATTCTGGCCTCTTATCCTTTAATGCTCGGCTCAAACGCATCAATTGTAGTCGGTAGCGGTCGCCAGTGATCGTTTCATTCGGTTTCAACAGCTCATAATACACGACACCTTTCATATCCCACCAAATACACAGCATGAGCTTGGATCCATGGATGTTCGGCTTTGCCGTTGATGTTGATGGCTTTGGGTTATCGTAACGTATCCACTTTTCATCGTCAGTCACAATACGATGCAGAAACCCCTTTCTTTTCTGTCGTTCAATCAGCAGTTCACATGTGAAAAATCGTCGTTCGAAGTCTCTCGGCTTCAATTCGTACGGTACCCAATTTCCTTGCTTTTGAATCACTCCCAATGCTTTTAATCGCTTAGAAATGGTTGATTTATCAACTCCTAAAGATTCTGCAAGTTTTTGTTGCGTTTGACATGAATCTTCTTCGAGTAATGCCTTCAATTCTTCATCTTCGAACTTTTTCGGGCCGCCTGAACATTCCACTTTTGAAACGGGCATACCACACCTGACACATTCTAACGTCTATAGCATAGTCAGGATAAGCTTCAGTGAGTCAACGATGTGCTTCAGTTGCGTTTTTCTTTAAATATAGAAGCAAATTAAAACTTCCCGCAAATGTTGTTTTGTTGGCACGAAATTCGACATTTTTAGCTATAGTAAAACACTTTTGTAAAATTATCAAAATTATTTGACAGATCAATTCTCATAGTATTTTTGGCGCTCTCCTCTTCGAGATAGAAAAGCTGTTAGTGTCAAAAAAATGGCGCGTATAATAGATATGAAGTTAGTCACAATTACGAGTTTATACATTCATACTCGCAATATTTATTTAAAAATCAGATGTTTAGAGGTCGCTCTTCGGGTCTTTATGTTTCCCATATAAATAACGCATAGATTTCGTTCAATAAAAGTACAATTTTTTTTTCTCTACCAAAATATCTCGTGACTGACATATTTGTTCCTTAATTATGAAGAGTAACGATGAAATTAAATTTAGAAAAAAATTTTTTTCTTTAGGTAATGAGATTTATTGGGTCATGAAATATGTAAGTAAAAACAAAGCGTAATAAAGACAATAATAATTATTATATTTATATGACTACATATACATATAATCTAGGAACTCTAGGAATTACTTATCGACCGATTCCCACTGTCGATAATGTAGAACAAACACGGCGTACTATTTCAAATTCAAAATAATGGTTAAGCTTCAATAAATCTCATTATCAAAATAAAAAGAACGTGTAGAAAAATTTTGTAAATTTCACTCCATCATTTCTCTCCATAATAATGAAACAAACAAGGAACTCACGAAATATAGTCCAGTCATTTTAAAGATTTTCATCTTAATAATAATGGAATGTGAAGTCAATTTTAATATAAGTGTTATTTAATATTTCCAATCATTCATTTTATCAAAACCGATTGTCTATAAATAAATAAATTGCCATTTTTATTATTCGCAACAACCCTAATATATATCAAGGTTATTCAAGTTTTTTATAATTTTAATAATTTGGTTTTTTAATGACGAAAATACTATCATTTATGAACACATTTCTAATTACATACATACCACGCTTTAATACGTTTCGAACGGTAAAATCTTTAGAATTTATACCTCTTATAATGGGGCTCACATACAGATAGCAATTTCGAAAAATTGCTTTTGTTGAAAGTCAACAATACAATATAAAAATGTTATAGCTTCACATTCCATTTGATTCCAATTGACTTAAAGTGACTTCAATTGACTTCAAATCCCCAATTAACTCCAAGTGACTTAAAGTGACTCCAATTGACTTCAAAATTCCAACTGACTCCAAGTGATATCAATTGACTACAATTCACTTCAAATCCTCAATTAACTCCAAATGACTTCAAGTGACTCCAATTGACCTCAAAACCCCAATTGATTCCAAGTGACTTCAATTGACTTCAAAATCCCAATTGGCTCTAAAAGGCTTCAAATGACACCAATTGACTTCAAATTGCAAATGACTCCAAGTGACTGCTCGTTACTTCAATTGTATTCAAGTGACTTCAAAGCAGCCATGATTTTAAAGTCATAAGATTTGCATTCCTTTGACTCCAAAAAAGACTTTTCTAAATAAATAACCAATCTGCGCCTTCAAAAAAGACTGCTAACTGCATTTTTTATTCTGGAGTCAAATATGTTATTCAATAACTGCAATCAAAATTTTTTATTCATTTGTGACTTACACCTTCAATTGATTGCATTCTTTTACAGCTCTGGCAAAAACTAAATAATACCACTGTAAATCTGCAAGCATAAAATTCAATGATCCCAAAACATTGTATCTCAACGGGTCGTCTCTTGTTTGCTGTTTTTCAAGCCTCATTCATTTTAATGCCTTTTTCAATTGGCATAAATAATTTCCCCCTGCCTCCTAAAATATGGTAACTAATAACATTATGCGACAAAACTGAACTTTTTTCTTTGGTAGTGATTTTTATTTGTGATTGTGAAAAAGGAAGTGGCACTAAGCAACCCTGCATTCATAGTTATTCTAGGTTAAGGGCTTTTTTTTTATTTGAAAATTTCAAAATTTAAAAATCTGAAAAAATTTCAGGTTATCGGACTTAAAATCTAGGCAATCGCGACAAGTCCCGACCAACTGGGAGTTCTGTCTATATACACCAACAATCAAATGGAGATATGGTAACAAAACGGTGCATAAGCGCTCAAACCAACCAATCAACTCTCCTCTTCCACAATCCGAAGTCATATCAAAAAAATATGTCGCACAGTGTAATCATCAATATGTTTGTAAATACGATTCTATTCCACCTGAATACCTACATTTTTATAGCTAGCACAAATAATACGAACAAATCCATTTTAATGATCGTTGCGTCATTGTAGTTGCGCCGCATCGCATCCTATCGTCATCATTGTTGCGTATCATTGCTTATTAACATTGTAATTCACAGTTAATCCAATATAAGATCCAGATGAGCAATTTCAAATTATGATTATTATTATGTATACCTATGTATTTATATTTATTTATTATGTATATTTAATATTTTGTACCGAAAAAAAAGCAAAATAAAAAATGAAAAACACTGAAACAGAAAATCCTGAAAAAAATTATGAGAATATAACAACAAACAAAAAAAATAGAAGAAAAAATTTACAGCAAAAAACAAACAAAAAAAAAAGGAAAAAATTACGATTCTAATGAAATTTTATGAGGCAACAAACAAAACGAACAAAAGTTTTTTCTTTTATTCCTCGTACATAAGAAGCACAAGAACATTGAAGTAGAAATAATGGTCAATTGTGCGAAAAAAAATGCGGCAATGAAGATTAAAAATTCGTAACTCCTCAACAAAGCACAAGCAACAGAATCAGTAGCAGTGGCAGCAGTAGAGAGCTTCATATCTAAAACAGCAATAGCAACATCAAAAGCAACAACAACAACTTCATACAATAGAACGCGTAGGTGCTCGGTTTGGATTTTTCCATTTTTTCGGAAACCAAACAAATGTTAAAGGCAAGAAAATTGTAAAAAAAAATTTTACGTTGAATTTTTGTGATATGCAAAATAAAAGTTTCATTCTCGTGGTTGAGAAAAAAGAAAAATAAATGTAAAACATTTGTGTATATGTGTGTGTGTGTGTGTATAGTAAAAACAAAAGTAATTTTGAGTAGAGGCATAAATCAGAAAATTTAGGTCATTTATTACAAATTCACTTACAATAAAATAGAAAATAATAAAAATATGTGTTTATAAAAAAAAGAAATATGCGAAAATAAAAATAAACGAGTGTATGAAGTTGGTTGGTTAAAATTTACACCATTTGTGTTGTTTCAAAACAAAAATATTCTTCTCTTTTTTTTGTTTTTTATCTACTTGGATATAGAAAATTGAAAATTGTGAGGAGTGTATTAAAAATTATTATTAGATTTAAGTTTGACAAATGAAAAATCGTTGCTGCATAGCGAAAATCATAGACTCATGAAATTTGAAAGGCAAATTTTGGGTAGCCTAAATATCAGTTTGAAAATTAGTTATAAATTAATTTTAACAAGAGTTTAATTAAAACAAAATTAATAACATTTTTGGAAACAGTTTACCTTCAATATATATTAATTCGGATTCAAACAATTTCAAAAGGGAGGGAACTAATTTTTTCGTCACTTCAAAATTTTTATTTCTTTCATGACCAGCGATTAAAATACATAATATTTTTTTAGGTAAGGGGATAAAATCTCCACCTAAGATCGGCCACAGAGTGGAGCGAATTGTATGTGAGGAAATTTTCCTAAACATGATTTCTTTGGCTCGATAAGCTCCGAAGAAAAATGCTAATAAAAATGGTCGGTATAATTGATGGCAATCTAGTACAAGCGAAAATTCAACGTTTTCTTCCGAGCCCCCCATAAGAATATTTTTTCAAAGTAGAGGCCAAAAATAGGTTCCTTAGAGCACAAAGCTCCTACAAGTTGAATAGTTCTTTGTTTTAGATTGTCAATTATAAACCGACCCATTTTGTTGAAATTTTATTCGAGATTGAGATTTTTTCATATTCTTGAGCCAAGACCCTACTATTTTGATCTAAACAGTATTTCAAAGAGGGCTCTAGAGTAGGGATGTGCATTTCAGTTGCCCTCTGCCGACGTCGTGTGTAAGAAGGTGCTAGAAGCGGGGTGTAAATTGAAAGACGAGCGGTGGTGGTTTTATTGTGTGTACACATACACATTATTGTTGTTGTTTTGCCAAAAGCACACATAAATGTGCATGTATATGTGCAAAAAACTAACATAAGGAAGAGAGTACACGAGTGACGGATACAAAAAAATTTTTTTGGGGGAACATAAACATTAAAAATTTTCCATATATTTAGAATTTTTATATCAGATATTACTATTTTATGTATTTGAAAATTTTTCGGAGAAGTGGGAAATAGCCCCATTTAGCCCCTTGCAACTGCCACTGGCCTAACCAATTGTGAAACAGAGTGACCAGGTTATATTAAAATAACCCGCAATCTTCTTTTAAATTTAGCGACCAAAATATGTCCGATTTACACATTTATATTACAATTACCAAAAGTAAATCAGCTTTCAATTTATAAAACATATCTTGTGAGATATAAAAAAACAATTAAAAAAACAAAAATAGCTCGAATAACCATAAATTGTTAACATGGCCACACTAATGTGGAGAGTGAGTGAATATAACTGAGAGCGCCCTGGCTACTACCAGAACGCCGAAGAAATGTGAGCATTGGCAGTAGGAATGCCAACTTATAAGGAATTCCTCAAATTATTGGGAATCGACTTCAATTTTAGTTAGTTGTAGGGAATTGGGGAGTGAGATCGTTTTAGTGGGCGACTGAAAATTTAAATTTTTTGTCAATTTGTAGATATGAAAAGTATATATTTTTTGTGGAAAATATTTTATTAATTTTTTATTTTTATTATTCTTTAATTTTTGTTAAAAGTATTTGCATACATTAGATACATGTATAAAAGTTGTAATCGTAAACAAAAATATTATTTACTTTTTGTGTTAATTATTAATTTGATCTAAAATATAGAGTTGGCATCCCTGATCAGCACGCAGCAGTGCGTTTGCTGCTTCTCTTTTTTCGATCTCTCAAAGTAACAACTAAGCAGGAAAATTACATATGCGTTCAATAATATAATTAAAAAGTTCCACAATACAAAGGTAATTAAAAAATTCTTTCTTTTCCTGGTAACGCAATTACTAGGATTATGAAATCAGTCCAAAAAGCATGAGTAAAGTATAGCTAAGTACGAAGTTTTCTTATGCATTCACGTTCACACTCTCTACAGGGACGAAATCAATAAATTCATATACATATCAGCGATGCCAACTTACGGGGAATTTCCCGATTTGCGGGAAATTTTACTCAGTGCGGGGAATTGGGGAATGAGCTGTTTTTTGCGGGGAATTTGAAACCGTTCAGCTTTTAATATTACAATACCTCAAACAGTCTGTAGAATATTTTTTGCCAAATTTTATATTTCTGAATACAATTCTGGCACATTTGCAACCAACACCATAAAAACATTGCTTTATGCAACACTGTTTATATTTAGTATTCAGACAGTCCAACGCGATCGCGCAGTGCTTCGGTTTTTCTTTCAGCGGTTTAGAAAGGCTTAGCTGTGCCTTTGTTCAGCACCTACTAATTATTAACTGTTAGTCCTTGGTGACTGTAACCTATATGTAAACTTGTAAATTATGGTCGGCTATTATAAAGAAGAAGTATATTTCATATGTTAAAAACCGATAGTCAAAACTTTAAACCAGTTTTTCTCAAAACAAGGTTTTTGCCATTGGCGTGCATTATAACTGAAATTTAAATATGTTCTTCTACATTACAATGGCCCCAGGATGTTAGTTTGGTTAATTCTTTCCTCAATTTGGTACTTTGTTCTAAACGAAAAAAGTCCAATTTTTGAAAAAAATAATTTTTGTGGTCTGCCATTTTTTAAATTGTTGGTCAAACAAAATTATATTTTTTTATAATGGTATTTTTTTAGATGTTCCAATGAGCTGCAATCACGCACGCCATTGCATTTAACGATTTTCAAAACTTCTTCCATGAAGCTGCAAAAAAACCTTTTATTTAATTTTTTTTTTAATTATTACATAATTTTGCTTGAAGCCTTTAAATAGATGTCAGAAAACTTTCTTTTATCAATTTATCAATCCAAAAAAAATTAATAAAAAAATTTTAACCAAGAAAGTGTAGGGCACCTTAAAATAAGTCTGACCGAGAGTAACTCTAAACCTACGTAAAAGGTATTTTTCGTTTGTATAAAATGTTTATATGAATAGTGCGTATCGTACTGTTATAATATGGAAGTATACCGGTGCGGGGAATTTGGTTGAAAATCGGGGAATTTCGCGAGAGTTATCGGGGAGAAAGAAAAAATGAGTTGGCATCCCTGATACATATACATACACAAAAGAAATCACATCTGTTCTCTCATACTAGTTACTCTTCCCCTTAGCACAGCGTTACCCCTCGTTTAGCCCTTATGAGTATAGCATCAGCTCATATGTGTTTATTGCCCATATGTGTCGAAGCGCACATCGCACCTCTAAAGCAAAGTTGGTTAAAAATTTTTATAACTCAAAATGCGGATTAGGAGTTAAAAATAAAAGTGGCAGCCATCTTCTCTCTCTTCTCAAAAAATTCCGTAACAAAAGTCTTCTGTATGCCGATCCACTCTAATGTGCATACCTATCACGAAAAATATTTCCAAATCATATAATAGTTGCCGATATGTTTACGATTCCTTTTTGTAAAGCAACCATGAAATTTTTTGATTTGGGTTCGTCGAACGATTCCTTAGGAGTCATTTCCAAATAAATTTATTTTAAATTCAGCGCTCTATAAAATATTTCTCTACTTTTGTTTCGAACTCAAACCAAATGCATTTATTTATATTAAATACATACTGTGTATGTACATATGTATATTTATAAAATAAATACAGCATATTATTTAAAAAACCAGACAATTGTCAGCGTCATTAAAATTAATGTGCTTAAATTATTAAATACCACAACTCGTATACCTTTAAAGTTCCACATAAATTGTATGTATGTATAAAGCATAGCTAAAACTTTAAATTATGCAAATGCTCTATGAAGGTACATTTAAATATATACATATATATTTATTAGGGTGGCTCTTAGCTATAGGTCATTTTCCAAAAGTAAAAATGTTGCTACTACCTTGCACTAATCTGGTTCCAATCAAGAAAAAAAACCGGCAACTATTAACTACGTTCAAAAGCGGTATAGTCTTCCCTATCTTAATCATTTTCTTGTTTGTTTTTAGAGAAATTTATTTGGACACAACCAGGAAATTGTGTTAAAACCTTCTGGATCAAATTTTTTAAAAGTAAATTCATAAAACTCCTAAAACAATATGAAAAATATAATCGCACACAACTTCTATAGGAGTAACGTATTTTTATTTACAAGAATAATGTCTATAGAATCGGTTGTGAATTTCACAAGAATTTTAACAAAATTCACTCGAAATGCCGAAAGTAACTCAGCAACCCTCAAATACATGGATTTAGAAAACAGAAAAAAAAAATATGATATATTTTTTTGACATTTTGTTTTCGTAACAGCTGCTTTTGCAATATTTCTGTTTTAAAAATGAAAATCAGCTTAACTGCAGTTAAGGTGGGAAATATTTTATCACATATTTTTGACTATAAATAATAAACTGACGGAATTTTTAAATAATTTTTAGAATTATATATCGTTTTAAGAATCAACTTTAATTTGCAGATAAAGTTGTTTGTAACAATAACTGTATTTTATTCGCTACTTGTTTTTAGTTATGTATAACTAGCAACGATAATTGTATGGGAAAACGACAACAAAGTCGCAGAGATAACACTTATAATTATAGCACTAAAAAAATGTTTCTCCTCCAAACTTATAATCAGTCAAAGATGAAATTAAGTTCTCAATAAAATTCCTTTTTTGTCGTGTGTCCAGCTAAATTTGAAATTCAAAATTTCAACGAAATTCACTCTCGTGTATTCGCACTATAACAGAGAATTTAGTAGCAGTTGGGTACTTTTTTCGGTCTTCAGCAACGATTTGTAAAACAAATTGTTTCTCAGCTTCATTTTTTGTGAAAATTTTATTGTATTTCTGAATGAGTTTCACATTTTTTTCTCAACTTTTTCTATTCCATTTTGTAACCTGGATCATTTCTCCATGTTGAACGTTCTTTGTTGAAGAAATTGGTGTTGATAAAAAATTTCACAAAGACCATTTTTGTACGAGGAATTACAAAAGACTTAAACTCGATGTTTATAAACGAAGAAAAATGATTTTCTTGTAGCCTGCTTCTAAGATAATTTAAGCTTTATTTGTCTTAACCGCTGCTGGAACATTTTCATCAAATAATGATAGAGCCACAGTTTGGGAGCAAAGTACTCGAGGTGAGTGACACAATTTTATCCATAGCACCTCTCTGATTTCTCGAGCAATGTCTTGATAATTTATCAATTGGCGCATGAACAGAAAGTAATGATTAGGTGCTTTAATTCCATCTGGTAACAGAATTAGACATGAAATCTACTCGAAACGCACATTAAAGTCGTTTTAACCCTTCCCTACCCATGCTGCCATGTATGGTCCCACCACTTTGGACGGTAATAGTGGCGACATCTTGCGTCCAACATCCAAACCATATTGGTTTCGTAGATTATAGCTTTCTGTATCGATGCGCATATATAACTGAAGGAGGGGGGTTAGATGGACGAACAAATTACGGACGAAGAGGAAATACAATCATGACAAAAGTGCTTTTAAAATGCAACGGAGAGAGAAAAGCGAAGAAAGGGACAGGGGGTTGAACGAGCTAAGAGAAGTAACACGACACGGACATCACGTTTAAAATGTTAAATTAAATAATCTTATAAAATAATATTAATTATAATATTGGGATAATGAATGTATAAACTCGTAATTGTGACTAACTTCATATCTATCATACGCGCCATTTTTTGTATATTGACAGCTATTCTATCTCGAAGAGCGCCAAAAATACTATGAGAATTGATCTGTCAAATAATTTTCATAATTTTACAAAAGTGTTTTACTATAGTTGAAAATGTCGAATTTCGTGCCAATAAAACAACATTTGCGGGAAGTTTTAATTTGCTTCTTCCATTTAAAGAAAAATGCAACTGAAGCACATTGTTTACTCACTGAAGCTTGTCCTGACTGTGCTATAGACATTAGAATGTGTCAGGTGTGATTTTGATGTTGAAGACAGGGATCGTTCAGGCGGCCCGAAAAAGTTCGAAGATGAAGAATTGAAGGCATTACTCGAAGAAGATTCATGTCAAACGCAACAAAAACTTGCAGAATCTTTAGGAGTTGATCAATCAACCATTTCTAAACGATTAAAGCATTGGGAATTATTTAAAAGCAAGGAAATTGGGTGCCGTAGCAATTGAAGCCGAGAGACGTCGAACGACGATTTTTCACATGTGAACTGCTGATTGAACGGCAGAAAAGAAAGAGTTTTCTGCATCGTATTGTGACTGGCGATGAAAACTGGATACGTTACGATAACCTAAAGCGTAAAAAATCATGGGGACCGCGCGGACATGCATCAACATCAACGGCAAAGCCGAACATCCATGGATCCAAGCTCATGCTGTGTATTTGGTGGGATATGAAAGGTGTCGTGTATTATGAGCTGTTGAAACCGAATGAAACGATCACTGGCGACCGCTACCGACTACAATTGATGCGTTTGAGCCGAGCATTAAAGGATAAGAGGCCAGAATATGAGAATAGACAGGACGAAGTTATTCTTCAGCACGACAATGCTCGGCCGCATGTTGCAAGGCAAGTAAAAACATACTTGGAAACGCTGAAATGGGAAGTGCTACCCCACCCGCCGTATTCTCCAGACATTGCTCCTTCTGATCGATGACACATGGCCTGGCTGAACAGCACTTCCGTTCTTTCGAAGAACGCAAAGAATGGGTCGATTCGTGGATAGCCTCAAAAGATGAGGAGTTCTTTCGACGCGGAATCCGTATGCTACCGGAAAGATGGGAAAAGATTGTGGCTAACGATGGACAATACTTTAAAGAATAAATTTATAATCACTTTTTCACAATAAATGTCCAAATTACGAAAAAAACGTTTAGTTTATACATTCATACTCCCAATAACAAAATTAAATACTTGTAATAAAATGTCAATAAACTAAATATAATAATAAAATCATTTGAAAACCAAAACTCTACATAACGGTATTAGAAAACGCCAGCTGTCAAAAGTTATTGCAATTTTTATTTCCATATAACCGAAAGATAGTGTTTCTATACATTTCACACAGAATAATTGGTATAAATTTTAATTTTTGGTTATTCTTCTCAATAATGTGATTAAAAAAACAGTTATGCATTTAGATTTTTCTTGATACTGCCCAACGAACCATATGTATATGGCCCACTAGGTAATTTCAGATTTTAGCACTTGTAATTAAGATATTGATAAAGTCATAGAACAAAAGTTGTTCAGAAAGAAGAATGCTATCCCTTAATATTTTTTTAAAAAAAATTTGCGTTGTTGGACAGGGAAGGGTTAAGATTGATAGCATGGAAAATGGTTAATTTCTCTCATGGGTTGTCTTCTACCATCCAAGCTTAACTCCTGAAAACCTACTTCGGAACCCCGAAATATAGAGTGGGTAGGTACCACTTCCAAATCAGGGACGAGTTGGGATAGATTTGAAACCAAAGTGGGAAATCGCACCCAAGAAGACAAAGTCAATGACTCGCAGATGTGAGGCAATGAATAAAAATTAAGAATATTATAAAATTGTTGCTTTTATTTTGCACTACCCTAAGTGCATATTTCTTTGATTCCTTTAGAAAATTTTTTTTTTTTAACATTTTTTTTCTAACCTTTAAGTTTTTAATTATATAATTTGATATTTTAAGTACGAATTAAATCCACTTTCTTTTAAATAAAAATTAATAAAAGTCATAAAAACGTAATAAGTTTTGTTGCTTTTGATTTGCACAGTACTGTATGTTTGCATATACATGACCATTTATGTGCATAAATAAACCATGTATTAATTTACACATATGAATATGCCAAATAAAAGTTAAATTAGCTAACATTTAAAAAAAAATATATATATATGAATGGATGTTTTCAATGGCCATGAATGAGAGTGCAACAAAAATGTTTGCCTTCATATTTTTAATGCTAGCCTCACATTGGCATTAGAATGACATGCAATTATATGCTATTGCATAATGGTTATGAATATAAAAATCATGGTCATAATAACTTGGCTTTAATGAAATGCAATGCAACAGCGAATTCATGGTCAAATGTTTAGTTTTTTTTATATTTTTTTTTTTAGTTTCAAAATCATGTTGACGTTATTTAACAAGCACGAAACATAAATGCAGTTTTTGTGTTTTCATTTTTTTTTTTACTTTTTTTCAATATGCTTAATAGTAGCTTTCACACAAATTGTTCGACTGTAAAACTTATCTGGAAATAAAGTATGAAAACAAAATATTTATGTTTTTATGTACATGAATATGTATAAAAAAAATAATATGGAATTATGCAAATGTAAATAAGCGTATTAATATTTTCTGTATATATAATAGGCAATTCAAACAAAGAGAAAGAGAGAGAGTGAGGGAGACCTTTGAAAATGTTAAGCGAAATATGAATATATTTCAATATGGAATTGAATGTTACGTATACGACCTGTAATTAAAAAAAAATTACGCATTTTTTTTATTTTTTATTTATACATACATATGTGCATTAAATTGTTTAATTATGAAACTAAAAAGTGGGCGTAGCAACTATTCATTTGTCTTTTTGTCTTCAGTGGAAGTTCTATGGGACAGGAGAGAAGCTCACTGATTACAGGGTCGTCAGAATCACAGACCACAAATTACTTACTCTTAAAATGATATGAATTCGCCGTTTGAAATTTTGTGTTGCACTGTGTTATTAGTAAATCTACTTACTATAAATTTTATGACGAAATGCACTTACACATTAAACACGCTGGACTATATATGCAAAATAAAAGTTGTGAAAAAAGTTTTCGTAAAAAATTACGATTATTCCTTAACGCTAATAGTCTCGGACGCAATTTATGAAAATTACATAAATGACGCAAATGCGCAAGTAAAAAAAAAAAAATAAAATAAAAAAAAAATAAAAATGCAGAGCGCGCTCATATTTTTCTGTTTTGGCTGCCACAGATACTTTTTCAACATGTATGAAAGACAAGTGTGTATGAGTGTGTGAATAGATGAGTGTGTTTTCATATGAAAAAGTGTCACCATGTGCGTTGCACGGACTGTTGAAATGTTTTAGCAACTTTTTTCGTTAAAAACAGAAGAAAGAAAAAAGAAGTAAATTGTATTTTATTTTTTATGATTTTTCAGTTCATTTAACGTACGCGCCGGCGATATATTAAAAAAAAAAATATGTATAAAAAATTTACAAACCAACAGAAAGTTTTTTTTTTTTGCCCCCAATTTTTTCTCATTTTTGTTTGGACAACGTTGCTGCAGTAATTTTATGTGTTTCGCGTATAAAAGTTGATAGGAAAAAAAATTTTTGTTTTTATTTTTTAGTAGGTAAAAACATATCTACTTTTTTTTTGCAGTTTTTGTATTATATTCTATTTTTTAAATAAACTTTTTCTTCTTCTTCTTGTTTTGTTTGTTTAAAAGCAGTCATAATAATAAAATAAAAATGTATATCAGTCATTATCTTTAAGTAATATTCAAGTATGAATACAAGTAATAAGCAGGTCCCATTTGTATGTATAGTATGTTTGTAGGTATGAGGTTACACTTTGGTGTAGTGGTGCAGGCGTCGAAGGAAGAGAAGCAACTATATGCACATTTCGTAGATATAAAGTCAAGGTTCAACCAAGACCATAGTACAATAATGATGAAAAGTACATTACATGCGCGCATATGAAAGCATTCAAGTAGCAGCTTTGAAAGTGCTCAGCAATGAGAAAAAGTTGTTTGCTACATGTATGAAATATGCATGTCCAAAAAGTTTTGAAAGTTTCCTTTTTTATTGTTATTATTTTTGCTCATTTTTTTTTTACGTATATAACTACGCTTAATTTTATATAATGAAGCCATAAAATATGCTTAAGTCAGTATCTGAGTTTATTTTATCAAGACTGCTTACATACTTATATTGTGTACATATATATATACAATGTTTAGTAAAATGTTGTGAAAGAACCGCAGACTTACAGCTGCTGCTAAGTGTTTGATAATTTTTTTTAATTTTTATTTTCAACATTTGAAAGAACTTGTCATTTATATTACATGTAAGATCAAACTAAATTCAAATAGCTATGCCCCGGTCCAAAATTCATTGGAACTAAAAACTAAATGTGTCATGGGGCACACTGTAAAAGTGAAACTATGTTGAGTAAATATACACACCTGCTCAAAATAATAGTTACACATTAGAATTCTAACTTCAACAAAACAGAAAATTATTTTTATTTAACATTTTCAAAACAAAACAAACCCACATTATTTCTTTGATTTTATACATATAAAAAAAAAATAATTTCTTTAATATACAGGGTGACAATTGTAAAGTGACGCAAGTTTAATACTCTGCAACAAGCTTTGCCATTTACCGTTACTTTAATTTAAAAAGCAAATTCATTCATCATTGGCTTTGCTTTTAATTTCATTTGAATTTTTGTTATTACATTTTGAAATTTCCATAAAAATGGACAAGGAAAATATTCGTCGTGAAATTATGAAATTTCATTTGGCAAATTATAGTAGCCGTCAAATTGCAAAGGCTTTAAATTTGTCAAGTCGTACGGTAGACCGAGCTATTATTCGATATAATGAAACTGGGGGTTTTGGAGATAGAGACCGGGGAAAATTTTCAACAGTTGCCACTACTGGTTTAACAGAAAAAATTCGTAAACGAATCAAGCGAAATCCAAGGCGCTCAATGAGAAAAATCGCTAAGGAAGTGGGAGTAAACCGTGAAACAGTGCGAATCATTGCAAAATCAAAGCTTAATCTTAAGCCGTACAAGCTCCGAAAAGCTCAAAGAAAGATGCAAGGCGTTGCTACGCTTCACCGTGTTAAAAAATGTTGAAAATATCTTGTTTACAGATGAAAAAATTTTCACGGTTGAACAACATTTCAATGCGCAAAATGACCGAATGTGGCTAACATCATCATCGCAACAAAATAGGACTGTTGGCCGAGTTCAAAAGCCAGCTTCCGTTATGGTATGGGCTGGAGTTTCCGCTAATGCCAGAACCCCTCTAATATTCGTTGAAGAGGGTGTTAAAATTGACCAGGTTGTTTATCGGAGCAGTTTAAATGAACATGTTCTTCCCTGGGCCCAAGATACATTTGGAAATGAAAACTGGACTTTCCAGCAAGATTCTACACCTTCCCACATGGCAAAATTAACGCAAACATGGATAGAAGACAATTTTTCTGGATTCATAACATCTCAAGAATGGCCACCATACTCCCCAGACTTGAATCCAATGGACTACTCTATTTGGAGTATTTTAGAGAGTAAGGCTTGTGCATCTCAACACCACAGTCTGGAGTCGCTGACAAATTCATTAGAGAAAGCCTGGACTGAAATTGATCAGGAAGTCCTGCGGCGAACAGTCCTACGATTTCCGGATCGATTGAAGGCATGTGTGCAGGCTAAAGGAGGTTATATTGAATGAGGTGGAGTTCAAATGAATGCTTATATATTCCGCAATGTTAACACTTAATTGTACTTAATGGAAGTACGTCCTTTTGATAATAACTGCTTAAATGTGTGCGTCACTTTACGATTGTCACCCTGTATAGCCTGCTCATAAAAATAGGTACACTTATGCTTTATAGAAAAGTACAAAAAAATTAACAACGGTAAGAATAGTTTTGTATATATTTTTAATTATTTATCTAATAACCTGTATATCCACCCCCATGTTGGACTACTTTCACGATTCTTTTCGGCATTCTGTTGATTAAAGTCTGACAGGATTGCTTGAGTATGTCGTACCACATTTTTCGAACAAATTGTCACAACTGCTCCTTGTTTTGAAAAAGTTTGCTTGGACAATTTTTTTTTTTTACTTCCTTTCTTCATCGCTTCCAAAGAGATTTATCTTAGTTTCGTCACACCATAAAATATTTCTTCATTGTTTTTTGCTTTCAGGTCCTTACCAATTTTCGTGGTCCTTTTTTTATAATTTAGCCTTATATACAATATTTTTTTTTTGCGTTAAGGGAACTTTTTTGGCTATTCATCCTGGTGGGTTGACTTTTTATAGCCGTCACCAAATTATTTCAGCACTAACCTCGTTTCCAATTTTTACTGCAATCGCCTTTAATGATTTAAATGGGTCCTTTCTGCATTAGGTGACTATATGTCGATCAAGCGTTGTGTTCGTTTTTGAAGGCCTACCTTCGATTTTCTCTTTCTTATCACATTTCTGACAAAATTATGGGATATGTTAGTAAGTTCACCCATGCACCGAAGAAATTTCCCATATTTTCTCAAGTTGGAAACCGAACGGGGGTTTTTCGTCGGTACGATGTGATTTACGACCCATATGAATAAGAATTTCCATTATCAATTCATGTCGTTTTACAAAAATATTAGAGAAAGCTTACCGTTCTTTAAAAAAAAATCCAAAAAAAAATGTAATATTAACTTTTATTAAAATGTATTAAATTACACTTGTAGGTGTAACTATTATTTTGAGCAAGTCAATTTGTAGTTCATTCACAGAAAGTTCAAGTAAATCATATACTGAGGATTTACACTTTCTATTTTGTTGACAACAGCGTTGCTAGATTATGCTGTTTATATTTTCTCCACAATTTACCGTTTAAATTTCCAAAAAAGTTGTGTAGAGGAGTTAAAATGAATAGTTATGAAGTGTAACTATTATTTTGAACAGGTGTGTATTATTTTCTTTTTAATTTTAAAGGCAGCTCTGAATAAATTTATATTAGATGAAAGTTCCCTTAAAATTATTTCAAATTAAAAACTAAATACATACATGAGTCATTCCATTTGAAATCGTCTGTAAAATAAAAATTTCGTTGCTGCTCTATTTAAGATCTTGCTAAAACTTTGTGAGAATCTTCTCTAGGGTTCCAAAGAAAGAAATCCGACGTCATACATTTTTCTTATGCTCCGCTTCGCGACAGTGCTTTAATTCGCACAGATTTGAAAAATGCTATTTTTATTCTTTTCTATTTTAACTGTAACATTTTTTTTTATTAACGATATCTTCAGGTTTGAGATGGCGTTCTTGCGAAATAAACTTAGATCCACATATTTAATGCCCACGAAAAATAACACGAGGCTGAAAATATGTGTATTTTTCTGACTTTTCGTAGTTTTTAGCTGACTTCAGTGTCAATACAGTTGCAGCAGCTAATTTTTCCCAGGCCTTGTAAGCAGCTAATTTTTCCCAGGCCTCAAAGGCACATCTTTTACAATTGACTGGTTTCGCCTGCCCCTTATAAAAATGACGGTACTTGAAGTTTATGAATTTCAAAAACTTGCATACTTTAGGCTATAAAATGGACGTGTTTGGGTGAAACTGAAAATTACATAGTATTTAGTTCTTAACCCAAACTTCAAAACTCTATAAGCTGGTTTTGTTACTTTCATAGCTTACGCGTGTACAGGCGGTTAAAGTAAGCAAAAATATCAGTAATTTTATTGTTTTTAAAACAACTTTTTTATTTATATATTGGGAGTATGAATGTATAAACTAAACGTATTTTTTTCGTAATTTGGACATTTATTGTGAAAAAGTGATTATAAATTTATTCTTTAAAGCCTTGTCCATCGTTAGCCACAACCTTTTCCCATCTTTCTGGTAGCATACGGATTCCGCGTCGATAAAACTCCTCATCTTTTGAGGCTATCCACGAATCGACCCATTTTTTGAGTTCTTCGAAAGAACGGAAGTGCTGTTCAGACTGGTCATGTGTCATCGATCGGAACAAGTGGTAATCAGAAGGAGCAATGTCTGGAGAATACGGCGGGTGGGGTAGCACTTCCCATTTCAGCGTTTCTAAGTATGTTTTTACTTGCCTTGCAACATGCGGCCGAGCATTGTCGTGCTGAAGAATAACTTCGTCGTGTCTATTCTCATATTCTGGCCTCTTATCCTTTAATGCTCGGCTCAAACGCATCAATTGTAGTCGGTAGCGGTCGCCAGTGATCGTTTCATTCGGTTTTCATATCCCATCAAATACGCAGCATGAGCATGTCCTGGCGGTCCACATGATTTTTTACGCTTTGGGTTATCGTAACATATCCACTTTTTATCGCCAGTCACAATACGATGCAGAAAACCCTTTCTTTTCTGCCGTTCAATCAGCAGTTCACATGTGAAAAATCGTCGTTCGACGTCTCTCGGCTTCAATTCGTACGGCACCCAATTTCCTTGCTTTTGAATCATTCCCAATGCTTTTAATCGTTTAGAAATGGTTGATTGATCAACTCCTAAAGATTCTGCAAGTTCTTGTTGCGTTTGACATGAATCTTCTTCGAGTAATGCCTTCAATTCTTCATCTTCGAACTTTTTCGGGCCGCCTGAACGTTCCCTGTCTTCAACATCAAAATCACACCTGACACATTCTAATGTCTATAGCACAGTCAGGATAAGCTTCAGTGAGTAAACAATGTGCTTCAGTTGCGTTTTTCTTTAAATGGAAGAAGCAAATTAAAACTTCCCGCAAATGTTGTTTTGTTGGCACGAAATTCTACATTTTCAGCTATAGTAAAACACTTTTGTAAAATTATGAAAATTATTTGACAGATCAATTCTTATAGTATTTTTGGCGCTCTTCGAGATAGAATAGCTGTCAATGTCAAAAAATGGCGCATATGATAAATATGAAGTTAGTCACAATTACGAGTTTATACATTCATACTCCCAATATATAAAGAAATACACACTGGCGCACCACTTGCAATACTGCTGCAATTTCGGTAATATTTCCTAACTTTGCCCAAATTTCCCGTCCTTTGTAAAGGAGATTCCCTTGTTTATGTTTTAAGAATGTATTTAAGCGGAATGTACTATTTTTTATTGCGCTTGTTTGACGAAAATAAGCGTTTTTGAAAAAGCGCCAAAAACAACTGCAAAGTATAAACAATTGTCGCGCCACTAAAACGTCAAAATTTTTGTTCTTAGGTATCAAAAAGTTAAATACCTGAAGAAATCTGATGCCTACATTCGACTGCTGTTGAACTGATCCAGAAAAAAATACAATTTGTACCCGCTTGAAAGGACAAAAGGATGCAGAAGACTATGGAAGCCAAATACAAGAGAAAATGGCATAACCTGAAAGAGAACCATAAATTATCGATTCAAAAGTGCAGTCACAATAAGGACTGGCTAAAGAGCTATTGCTACGTGAATATAAATGTCGAAACCTTACGTAGAAAAAAACGAAAGTTCGGTCTGTATGGGAGACGATCAGCCAAAAAGTCGAAATGGATGGAAACAAATCGCTTGGCATGGACTAAAAACTACAACAATTGAACTCTGGCAGGCTCGAGAAAAGATATATGATCGGGCAAATTAAACTCAATTTTTTATGAACATTTAATCTTCGGTCCGAGCGTCGCTCAGATATAGAGTAATACAAGGATAACTGTGTAGCAAAAATAGTCAAACCCCCACAAAGTCATATGACTTGAAAAGATTTTTCCTACTATATTTGGGGTCCCTTATCCTATATTAAACGGGCTGTGAACGCCCAAAAATATGGTTAAAATTTTATGGAGCAATTGCTGTAAGTCAATTGTGTTACGCTTTCTCTCATTAATGACGTTATTTTTCCGGACAACTTCTGCGGCATATCATCTCGCCAAATTGGCAAGGATCAGTTAGTAATTAATGCCTAATGTTTGACAACTTTAGAAATTGTAAAAAAGTTAGATTATTGATTCTTAGATGTTTGCAGATTCAAAATGCTTTAGATGATGTAAGAATTTACGGGAATGATCAGGTATATCGCGCGGTTTAATTCCGATAGAGCACCTCTGTCATATAATGAAACGGAAAGTTGCTCAAAACATGACAAAGAAAATGAAAATGTTTGGAATGATATCCTTAAAGTGCTTGCACCCAGAGAAATACTTACCTCGTTTGAAGAAAAACGGCTATTAAATTAAGGATAAATGGGAATGATTTGGAGCCATAGAAACGGTTTCCTCATTTAGATATACAAAATTTCTTTGAATTGGGGAAATATTTTTTCTTTATTTTAGAGATAATTTTCTTCGAAAGAAGGAAGTTTTCTATAAATTAAAGAAATCTGTCTTCAATTTGTAGAAATTGCGTTATTCAAATGAATAATATTTTATTTCAATATAAGAAATTGGATATAATTTATGTAAAATTTTCCTCAGATTGAGGAATAATTTTCCATAAATTGAAGTCAATTTACTACCTTTTTAGAAAAAAAATCCTCAATTTATGGAATATATTCTACAATGTTGTTTTAATTAAAAGCACAGAAATCATATATTTTTACTTGTATTGATTTATTATTTTATTTTTAATAAGTATTAAGGTTTACATTCATACGTATTTTTACATACACTACAGGCGTCGTTGCCTTGAAATGATCAAAAGATCCTTATAGCCATTAAAAAATTATAAACTGAAAATTATTGAAATTTATATCTTTTCAATATATTTAATTTATTTTTTCACGATATAAATATATATTTTTTTTCACAAATTATATCAACAGCCACAAACACAACCGCTTCACTTGAAATAGAGACGCCGACTAAAAAATTCAAAAGAAAAGCAAAGCGTATGCGATTGTCTGCTAAGGCCAAAAGAGTAAAGCTAGTTTTTTGTGTATACCAAAATTTTGTATGGAGAACATTTTTGGTATATTCGTCTCTTTCTTACATTTTCTATGCACAAAGAATATGTAAGTTTAATGATGCCACTTTATTTTATTCTAAATAAGGTGATTTGGTCACCGTCACTTTCGCTTTTAAATTAAATTTAAAGGAGAAAGACGGAACCTCTGCGTTGCCAGCTATCTCAGTGGAGAAGTGGTCGCAGGTTCAACATAAAATGAGAATAAGAATAAAAAAATATATATTTTTGGAAACGCTCGATTTCTGTAGCTCAATACTGAGCTACCGCACAATTTTACAAAAGGTAAAATTAAATTTCACCCGCACAACCTGCTGGGCTCACGAGCACACAAACGGACTTCCACAAATTTTAAAAAGAAAAGAGAGGAAATAAAGTTAGTAGTAGGAGAAGCCTACTCCACAAACAAAATAGTCACTTGCAATTAGCACCAACTGCCAAAAAGTGACCACAAAAAAAATAAAATAAAAAATAAAATGATACTCCCTGGGTTAATGGGTTTATGAACCCTTCTATATTCGCGCACAAGGATCGCGACCCGAAAATTAATTCCCGAACTAAGTAACCCGGCTAAAATTACTTTACTACTGTCGCTACAAATTAGCGACACAACAAAATAAAAATTGATTTTAACTCCGCGCTCAATATTTAATAGAATTAATAAATTAAATTAAATTTAACACTATTGGTCCACCACGACTTGGTGGTACCAATCACAATAATATTAATTTAAAATACTTTGGTTCACCCGACTTGGTGATACCAAAGTACACAAAAATTAATTCACCAAAAAAAAAAAAAAAAAGACACAAAAGAAAATTTAATAATTCGCACAAGATTCAAAAAAAAAATGTATAATTTAAAATAAATCGTGAAATATTCGCACTAAGAAAAATCCTGATCGTCGCTCTCGAAAGCTAGCACAGAACTGAATATAAGTACGGTGCAAAAATATGTACCACTTATATTCAGCCGCATACATTATATTTTCGTCCGCTATGTCAGCAGGACACAATGCAGTTTCTCCAAGAAACTGGTCTCTAAACGGGAAATCATCATACCCATACATGTGTGGGTGTACATGATTACACCCTGGACAAAGTCCCCGACCCAACCAATTGTATGAGAATTGGCGGCAATGTACCTGTATTAGTGCATAGCGGAGTCATACCGTTGAATTTTCACTAGAAAATCAACCAAACGAGAGAACCAAAGTTTTCCCGTTTTTCCGCAAATTTACAACAAATACACCTCTGCGCTCTCTTACAGCACGCGGCTGCGCTTCCTAACAAAATTAAAATTAAATAATTTTAATTTCGCGAGTGACGCGCCGCGGAATTAAATCGCGATACACTTTATGGTATTTTGATACTTTTGTTTCGTAGCCAAATGGTGCTTGAATTTGTATATGCTGATGCGACTAAATTTTGGAAGAAACAGGTTTATGGAAACGTCCATGCACATTTGTGTTAACAATAGACAAAGTAATTCGTAAAAGCTATTGAGTTAAAATTTTATGCAGCGGCGCGTTGTAAGGACTAAGTTTTAGAAAAAAATTATATATAAAGATGCCCATTTACCACACCCATATTTTCTTGTGTTTTACTTACTTTTTTATCTTACTTTTCCTTAATTTTAGTTTTAACAATTTCATTAAAATTTGGGATTTTATTTCAATTGGTGGGCAGCACCGCAACTGAATTTCCAAAATTTAAGAAATAACTCACTTCAAATTGAACACCATGGCTGCATGAAAGGAACACATTTTTCTTCATTTTAAGGAAAATTTACATAAACGAGAGAAATTTTTATGGATTCAAATTGAGGAAACTTTTTCTTTGTTTTAGAGATGGGAATTTTTCTGGGTGTAGCACCAATCTTTTTTCGTGTGGCGTTTATATACCAATGTATATGGTATTGTGTAAACTATACCTATTATTTTATGCTTTGTAATATAACTGCCAGATTTTTATTATTATACATTAAATCTGCTGCGTACCTTGCACACAACCAGTTTGTCTTTTATTTTAATAGGAGTTATGGAAAATCTAAAATTAATTACTACATTATCCTTCAAAAAACAAAAAAAAAAAACTTTGTTTTGATTTCATTTGCGAAAAGCAGTGATTTTAACTAATCCGCATAATCTGTTTATGTATGCATGTGTAAATAAGTTTAAAATTGTTCGTTTTTTGCAAACATTGAAATAATATTTTATTCAAAATGTGACAAAAGTCTAGACCAAAATTTTTTAATCAAACGTATACAGATTTACATACTTATTAATTAATTAGCATTCAACATTTATTTTTCGATTTGTGCTTGGGAAAAAAGCCAACTTTTAATTTATTTAATGCCAAAAGAGTAAATAAGTATAAAAAGAAGCCCCAAATAGTAAATAGAAAATGAGGTGCATCCCAAATAAATAAAACGAATAAAAACAAACATATCCATTTCGATTGCAGATAAACTGTAAACCTTTTTTTGTTTTGTTCGGTATAGCAACTCATTTCATATGTTATGCTTTATCATGCAAATGTAGCAGATATATATGTAAATACACACACTCATATACACTAGTAATACATAAAAATACATATCTAAGAGCATCAGCGAAGAAATGGAATAAATATATGGATATATAATAACCAAAAAAAAAACAAAAATATTTTCCCTGTTTAACTTTTAGACTGCAAATGCACAATAGCCGCAAGGCGTATGTGTTTTTTTTTCATACGCCCCGATGTACAGTGTATAATAATAAACGTAAATGTAGAGCAACTTCCGCTTGCCACCAGCAGACACACTCACTCTCGTCCCTTATCTCTTCCTCTCTTCCTCTCTTTTTCTCTCCTCCTCTCTCTCTCTATTTCTCTCTCTCTCTCTTTCTCTCTCTCTCTGCAGTATATTATGAAAGTAAACACATGAAGGAATTTTGTGCATTTTTAATAAAAGAAAACAAAAATATAAGAGTTAAAAAATAAAATACAATCATATGTTTTTGTAAAAATATAAATATATATATGTATGTATGTGCCTAGATATTTGAATGTATGTGCGCACTCATCCCAAAGAGTAAAAGTTGCCGAAAAAAAAAAAAAGTGTGCATTTACATATGAGAATGTTGAAAAAAATGAAATCATGAAAAGGGAAAGAGAGTGAAGAAAATTTGTGGAAAGATGCATTGCATATTTATCAGCATAAATAAATGTGAAATTTTGGGGAAACATTTTGATGGGCATTGTCAAAACAAACAAAATGCCAAAGCACAAAAAAGCTTACATTTCCGGATGCAAATAATAAAAAATCTTTTATCAAAAACGCAGCAGCAGAATTTTTTTGTACGGATTTTAGCAAAACAATATTCTACGCGTTACCATATTGTGCTGTCATTGTGACAGCCAGGCGGCAGTGAGGACTGACTGTAGGTATATATGTGCATATGTGATGTACCTACAAATGTTTTTTTTTTTTTTAATGTGTCTGTATGATGTACAGTAGTGACCATATTATTTGAGACTAAAACTAATTTTTCAAAAAGCTTTCAATGCATAAAATAAGCAATTATCAAGTATTTGAAACTGAAGAAAAAACACAACAAGCCTAAATCCTATAAAAAAAATATTTTAGGGACAGTTGTTTTTAAAATTGACAGAGATAAAGGCAGAAGTTTGGATGTTTTGTATATAAAACTCAAATAGGCAGTCACTGCAATTCGAAAATCTTTCTTTAAAAACGTAATTCCATCGTCACACGACACAGGTTAGGTTAGGTAGTACTGGCTGGCCAAAGCCACGCATAGACCTTTAGGTCCTTAGCGATACCAGATAGGAGTACTAGGATTTATCGCGTGTATATTTAGCGAGTGTAAACGTCATTTAAGATGCTGGCGCTGTTACTAAACTTTAAAAGACAGTTCACCCCCAGTTTAGCGAACTCGTTCAGACTCTCAAACTGTGGAGCTCCTAAGTACGTTAATCGAGTTCTAGTGAGCGCAGGACATGAGCATAGAAGGTACTTTACATTTCCTGCAACTATCATTGTCGGTTAGCTTTAGTTTAAGCTCGTGCGTTGCCACCAAACAATGGCCGGTTAGTACGCCAATTACTGTTCTGCAGTCCTTACGATTGAACGATATAACAGATTTTGTGTACCTCTCGCTGTAAGGGTCGCACATGACTTTAATGATTTTACATGTGGGTATATTTCTCCACCTAGCTATCGCTTTCTTCCACATGTCTGCTTCAAGGTTACAATCAGCTACTTGCAGAGGCATCAGTACTTCGCTGATTTGATCCTCCGGCAGCTTAGTTCCTGCTTTCGCGATTTTGTCGACAATTTCATTTCCATCTATGCCTTTTTGACTAGGTACCCAATAGATACACAGCCTACGCTTAGTAGTCAGTTTTTCCATTGCTACCCTGCACTGAAGAATATTTTTGGATGATGTCCAGTGTGATGTCAATGCTTTTATAGCTGCTTGACTATCTATATATATGTTTATTGTTGAGTTGATCGTGGCAATACTGTTTGCAAGCTCCGCAGTCTTCCTAGCGGCAAATATTTCTGCCTGGAATATGCTGCAGTAGTCAGGAAGCCTGCATGGCTTTCTGATGTTTAACTCACCACAGTAAATACCGGCGCCCACTCCCACAGCTTTTATCCTCTTTCCCGAGCTCAGTTTCGGAATCACGTAATCTGAACCAGATGTGTTCCGAGTAATTGAGCTATGTCCGAAGGATCTATAGCATAGTTGTCCAGTAATCCGTAGTCTTTCAGCTGATTTTGCTGCCCGATTTTCTACGTAGAGATCAATTTGGGGAATGTTGAGAGTAGCTTCAAGAGCTGCCGTTGGAGTTGTTTTCATGGCTCCCGTGATACATAACGCGGACAGCCGCTGAACCTTTTCCAGAGGTTTGATATACGTTTTCTTTTTAACTATAGTCCACCATACCAAAACACCGTAGAACAGTATAGGTCTAACTATGGCAGTGTAGCACCAAATGCATAATTGAGGGTGACAGACCCCATGTGCTTCCAAGCATCTTTTTGGCACACGACACAAAATGAAATGAAATGTGTAGAGTAGTTAAGAAAAATAGTAATTTTTTGACTTAATATTAGTTTTAATTATTTTTTCGAAATATTTTCTATTTTTAGTGGCATATTGTTTAAAGCAACACATAATCCAGTTTCAATTTTAGATTAATTTTTTTTTTAATTGATTCTTATAATAATTCTTTATTGTAAAACAAAGACTTTTTGATAAAAATAGGTTTCAGTTGCAAATGTTTTGGCCACCACTGTATGTATATACTCGTATGTATGCATGAAATTTTTAATTGATTTTACGTAACTTTTCAATAAAATGATAAGCGTATTTTATGTAAGCAAACTATTTTTTTTTTTTTTTTTTTTTTATCTACATATTGTACAGATAAGCGAAAAAATCTAGAATTATTTATTTTTACAAAACAAAAAAACCTTCAACTGTCAGAAGTTATTACTTTCACTTTATTTTTAACACGATTGCATCCTTTATCTATTTCACTTAAATAAATGTAGAATAGGATTTAAATGAGTTTTAAGTATGCATACAGCTGATGGTTGCATTAGGGCAATTTTGTTGCTGGAACTATGGAGCACTCTAGATAATTTTTCAAATTTTTTACTTTAGTTTTGAAGGCGGCTGGTATGTAGGTATATCTGCAAAACCTCTCAAAAGCAAACTGAAATTTTTCGTCTTGAGGATGTTTGTTTCAGCACTCCTACGAATTCTTTTACAATGGTGGTGGCTGTTCATAAAAATTTTGACTAATTTAAACACTTTTAACATATGAGTCATTTATGAGTTTGCATATATTCAAATTCCATAATTCAAGCGATTATCTTATGATAAAGGATAAAATGACGGTAACGTCAGGAAAGCTCAACACTGTAGGTCCCCTAGTTAAGGAGGCAAAGCTTTGGAGAAAAGTTTTTTTTAGAAGATGCCAAAAATATCAGGCCGAAAAAAAATAATTTTAATTTAATAAAGCTTTAAAGAGAAAAAGGGTGGAGAGTCTTGTGAAGAAAAGATGTTCACACACTCTGAGAAGTAGTCATAGAAGATTTACAAAGTGTAAAAACTTTTAACACTTCATTTCTGACACCAGCAGGCCAAAAAGAATGAGAAATTTGAACGCCACGAATCAACCAACTCTCGGATGACTTTTCCCAATAAAAGAATTTCTTTCCATCAAGGAAAATTAAGAAGGAAACAGGCGTAGAACAAAAATTGTTAACTCTTTAACAATTTATAAGTCAGCTACTAATCACAATGGAAACGGAACCAGCTCCAGCTTAAATAACGAAAGCAAACTCTTCTTTTTCCTCTGCTGCCTCTCAAATTAGAAAGAGGTTTAAATTGGTGACAGCCACAATTGTGTTCGGTAGTCATGTGGTCGAGCCGCCGCCAAAATAATCGTCTCCATAAAAACGTGTGATTTTATAATTTGACAGATTTAACCGTGTAGCTGCCGTCATTAATGCACCATACACATACACGACTGCATCTGTCAAATTATAAAAACTACATGTTCTTATGGAGAAAATTATTTTGGGGACGACACGACCACATGACCACCGACTACAATTGTGGCTGTAGCCAATTTTGAATCTATTTGTAATTTGGCAAGCGACAGAGAGAGAAGACAGTTTTGCTTTTGTTGTTTTGGCTGCGTTTGCTGCAGGTGGTGCCGCTTCCATTGTGTTTAGTAGCTGACTACAAAGCGACAGTTGTAGCCGAGAGAATTTCGTAGTTGTGTGTTCGTGTAGCTGCTGTTGTCAATGTGTATGGACCATAATGTGTATGATGCATTACTTTATTTACTATCCAGATCAGGAGCCAGAAGCTCAATTGGCTCTTTTTCAAATTGTGTTTGTTGTAATGGCTCTTTTGGCTCTTTTGGCTCTTTTAAAATACATGTGTTTGGTGTATTTTAATATTTTACAACACATATGAATTTTTGTTTATGTTTTTTTTCCTCGATCACATTTGTTGTTGTTGCCTCGTTGCCGAAATCATTTTATTACTATGAATATTTCTTGCTGCGATCGTGCGCTAAGAATATTTGTTTTTGGTTTTCCATAGCTTTTGCTTTTGCATGCAACAACAAATATTCTTGTCGCATTTGGTTGTGTTGTTGTGCCAGTAGCTCAATTGGCACTTTACAACAAACACAAAAATGGTTATTGATGATTTTATTTCGCACCGCCCGATAAGATCAAGGATTGTTGTTTGTATGTTTTATTTTTTAACACATTTCTTAAATTCGTTGGTGTTGTTATTGTGTTTGTTGATGTTGTTGTTGTTGCTTGGCTTCCAAAATACTTTTGGTGGTCACCCCTGATCCAGATTGCTTTAAAATATAACACGAAAAAAAAAACAACGACAGCATATTGAGTAGAGAGAGAATACTTAGACATGAAAAATGTTGTGTAAAAAGAGAGAGAGGGAAAGAGTAGCTACATGAGAGAGTAAATACATGAGCACCATGTTTAGAGCGCTTTTTGCTCATTGCACTCTTCCCGAATGTACCATCTTCTTACCTATTTTTACCTGCGTTAACGTCAACATACACGAAAACAAAATATATTATGCCCATCTAGAGCAATGTTCATTTCCAATTATATAACTTTCACCCGTATTCGTTGACGCTACCGCAGGTAAAAGAGCACGGCAAAAATATGTGTTCCGTATTTATACATAGATTTAGTAGTTCACAGAATTATATATCTCCCTTCCAGGAGCCACATCTTGCAATTTGCCTGACGGCATGGCGTAAACTTTATAAAGTTAAGGCATAACTTCTCTTTCAAGTCCTTAAGTACACTGGAGGAACTGCTGTTGAAAGATAGCAATTGAGGCCATACCGGAAAACTCTTTTATTTAAGAGGAGCTCTTTTATAAATCTGTAAATATAAATGTTATTTACAGCAATTTGAAGATAAGGATAAAGGATTGCTTCGATCATAAAGGCGTGGGCCAGTTGTTATTTTTAATGACAAGCATGTTGATTTATTGTGAGTTTGATCAAAATGAGTGAAGAAAAAGAAGTACGTTTTAAAATTATTAAAAATTTTCAAAAAAATCCAAATTGGTCTTACAAGAAATTGGCCAAAGAATTGAAGGTCTGCCGTCAAACTGTTTCCAATGTTATTAAACAGTGTCAGGAGAATTTGACCACCGATAGGAAAGAAAAAGTTCCAGACAGGAATGCTGCAAAAAATTTTGACGGCAAAAGTAGGGCTCGGAAATTAAAATCGAATTTCATACGACGAAACGTATGTACTGGCATATTTTACGCAGCTTCCGAGTCAAAATTTTTATTTTGCTGATGC
This sequence comes from Toxonevra muliebris, assembly GCA_963691655.1. Taxonomy (NCBI): domain Eukaryota; kingdom Metazoa; phylum Arthropoda; class Insecta; order Diptera; family Pallopteridae; genus Toxonevra; species Toxonevra muliebris. Next base: position 69,118,206 of record OY829326.1, read on the forward strand.
TCGAGGAAATGTCGAAGATTTAGAATCCAAAAGCAGACAAAATTTCCTAAAAAATTCCCAGTATGACAAGCTATATGCGGTTGCGGCAAGAGAAGCAAGTCATTTGTTACAGTGGGCTCTATAAATACCGAAATATACAACAAAGAATATTTGAAAAAAAGACTTCTTCCTTTCATAAGAGAGCACAATGTGTCCACATATTTTTGACCCAATTTGGCATCATGTCACTACGGCAAGAAAGCTCTGGAATGGTACCAAAGTAATAACATAGTTTTTGTACCAAGAGAGGCCAATCTCAATCCTCCTAATTGTCCGGAGCTAAGACCAGCGGAAAAATATTAGGCTCTTGTGAAAAGAAACTTAAAGAGCACAAAAAAGGTGTCCCAAAATATCGAAGATTTTAAAAGGAGATGGGCAAACTGTTTTTATTTATTTTTTATTTATAAACTATGGACAGCTGTCAGTCTTTAATAATAGGCGAAGCAGTAGCGATTCTAAGTAGCGTATAAATAACTCGTTTCATTTATTTTTTATTTATTGGCATTTTTGACAGTAGTCGCTCAATGCCAGAATGCAATTGCCCAAAGAGCGGATATAAAAATATTGAGAGCGGACACTGGCACTTTCGGCATCCAAAATTTTGTTTGGCCTAATTTTTATTTTTAATTCGGTATTATTTTATTACAATGGTAATTTACAACAAGAAACAAGAAGAAGAATTTCCCAGTTCAGGCTTAAAAAATTATGTTCCATAATCATTCGTATGCCGTAATCTCATTTCGACCATTCACGAAAGTCATTCCGTTTAGGAATCAAGACGATTCGGCTCGTGGTCATTTAAAGTTTTTCATATTTCTTGCTCTTTGCTTCTTTGTTACTTTCCTACCATTTAAAAATAAAATAAAATTTTCAGCACTGAAAACCTGGTCAAACTGCTTTAAAACCCATACTAAAAAATTTCCACAACACCTGACACTAAACAGACAAGTTGCCAGCAACGAAAATGAAATGAAAATATCCATAGCTGAAAAAAAGCAACCAAAAAGTTAAAATTGTTGAGTGCGTCGAAGAAAATCGGGAACGGAAGAGAAAAAGGCATAAAACAACAAGCAAATGTCTTTTAAATGACGCGAAAAAAGTGAAGTTTGCCAAAAATTGCGACATGCCCAAGGGATTAAAGAAAAAACGTAGGAAAAAACCTGCATATAAAATCAATTTTTCAATCGATTGGGAGCAGCAGCAGCAACAGTAACATTGACCAAGTTCTACATATAGATATTTGCAACAAAAAATAAGATAAAAACATCAAAAGTAAGAAAAAAAGATGTCGCATAAATAAAACAGGAAACCCTTAAAGGATGTTGGCTCGATGTTTGTGTTGGTTGTTTTTCCAGTTTTTTGTTTGTCACTGAAATGGCTCCATTGGGAACGTTTCAATTATGTTGGAAAATACGCCAAAATTTCACAAGAAAAAAAAACGCTAAGCGGGCCATGTGTTTCATATATGTATGTGGGAGATGAGAATTATAGCATAACTGTAGGCGCCTTACACTTATTTGTGTGGATGTGTTTGTGTGCGTGTGTTTTTCTTTAAAATTTGCATATACATTTTTGAAAAGAAAATAGACGCTTGATACATTAAGGTTTCTCTTTATATTTGTTTTTTCTATATTTATTTTTTAATTTAATTTATGTCTACGCAAATAATCAATAAAGTTCAATTTTCTTTATTTTTTGTCTTTGAACTTAAGTAAAAATGCAGAAAAAAAAATGCCATAATTTTTTTTTCTTCAGTCTATATGTGTGGGTGTTTGTATTTACTTATATGTATATGTGGGACAAGAAACATTTGCCAAAACCCACAATTTTTGCTAAAATGTTATCAGTTAGCAATAAATTTTATCCCTGCGGCTTTGGAACTTGAACCTTTTTTTTTTTTTTTTGTTGGTTTGTCGTTTCTGTTTGAGACACATTTTTGTTTTTTAAAGTTTATTCCTTTTTTTCTCTGTGTTGTAGATTTTTATAAATTTATATCGTATTTAAATATTTATATATTTCAAATTTAGTTTTTCCCTAGTTTAGTCAATTTTCTTTTGTTATTCACATATATATGCAAATACATAGTAAATAACTATGGATTATATTAATATTTTATTTGATTTAATAAAATAAAAGAGGGAAAACTTAGTTATTCCATTTTATTTTTAATATTTTTACTTTTATTTATTTTTCATAAACATAAATAAAACAGAATGCAAAAATGTTTGATTAAGTTTATAGGCAAAATGTAGTATTTTATGTTATTAGAACACCTAGAAAATGATCGGAAAATGTTCGGATACAGATTCGTGTTAAGCAAGGTTCGGCTAAAAATCACACATTTGGATTCAACTCAGTACTTGGCCGAACTATTCTAAAAAGTATTTTTTTTAAGAACTTAAAAAGAAGAAGGAGTTTTTGAAAACTTTTTTATTTAAGTGGCTTTGTGATTTTGCAACATTTCCTGCGTCACTTCAATAGAGCAGCAAATTTGTGGCATTAACCATCTCTCCCAACTTCCTGTTCTCAGTTTTCAATATTTTTTCTATGTGGTATTGCTGATAAAGTTGAGTCAAAATAAGAAAGAAATATTATACTACTGTTACTATTATGGTACAACAGCCCATGCAGAACCTAGTCCGAACTTTTCGGATCCATTCACGCAGTGTCAGTTATATTTGTGGACGAATGGAGGAGACCTACTGTTTTATGCTGAATTCGAACGACGAAGTGAAAAGTTTGTCTTAAGCAATTTTTACTCTTGGAGGTTTGCCATTACCAGCCAAGAGGGAACCACGCGTAGAAAAATTGTTGATTTTTTTAGCGTACCGAGATTTAAACCCGGGCACCTCTGCATAGCAGTCCAACACACTAAACGCTAGGCTATGGCGACCACCAGAAAAATATTATGTATTTAAATAAATTATTACATGATGTTCCAGATTACCATCAAGTAATTTCCTGTCAAACCTTTCAATTGATCTCTGTAGAACCAAGATTCCTGGACCCATTTTAGACCCAAGATTTTTTTAACAGATACTACTGAGCAGTTCTCGTAAATCGAATACTGATTTATGCATTTTTCGTGCTGTCCATCTCCGCATTTATTGCTGAATATCTTATCTTCTTTCCTTGTCACAGTGACGTCGCTATCTGGCTCTGACAAGGTACCATTTTCAGATTAATCCTGTTTGATGTTCAGTACGGTTAGATTGAGGTCATCAAGACCCTCAGCTTCTTGAGGTAGGATACAGACTACTTGCCAATTTTTTCGCTACCTTCTATGCTATCTCCTTTAGTATTTTAGCAGCGCTATCTGATGGAGTTTCATCGCTCGTCTGCTTCACCTCTCTCTCGATTTATACAGAAGAATCGGAGTAATTTCCGGTGTGTTTGATTTTGTGACCAAGGCGAGGGAATCAGACCCACCCCGATAGGCTTAGGAAGCTTAGGAGTTCGTTTAGATTTATTTCACATAATTTCCCAAGGCCATTCACAGAGAAAGTGAGAAATAGTCTCTTTTTCTTCCGGATAGTCGCAGCTGCGGCAAGTGGTATTATGAGAGATTCCCATTTTGGTTGCTTGCTCACCAATGAGCCAGAAACCGCCGTCAATCTCGCGATCTTCTTCCGGTTTTTCTTTATAAGTTGCATAGTTTTTTTTTCCAGCTGTAGTCGAGCCATATCGTTCTTCTTATTTTGCAGGTCGGTAGCCTGGTCCATCTACAACTGGCTCTTGCGTGGCATTTTCTAGAGATTTCTCGGTTGACTGAATTTAGTGGTGTAAATACCTATTCGGCCAAGGATTCCTGCAGGGTAGAACCTTTATGGGCTAGCTCATATGCCTTTTCATTACCCTCTATGTTACGGTGTTTCGGAACCTATATCAATGTTATATTATGCTGTCGGGCTAGGTCCGCCAGACTTTATTTACACTGCTTTACCAGATTAGATGTTGTAACGGCCGAATCAAGAGCACTGATTACAGTCTGGCTTTCTGAAAGGATAGCGATGTGTGCCTTAAAGGTTTGGTCTGTCTTTAACATACTGCTCGCTTCCCTTATTGCTAGCAGTTCGGCCTGAAATACGCTGCCAGAGTTAGGGAGGCGGACAGATCGACTAAATCCTAGTTTCCCTGAGAATATACCTGCTCCTACGCCGCAGTTCAACTTGGATCCGTCTGTGAATACTGTGGTGTCGAAGTTATTTGTTATTATACCGTTGTTTTATTCTCTCGGGGATGGAGTCAATACATTGAAGTTTCTGGAGAACGTCATGGTCGGAATGATGTAATCTGTTTTGTTTGGAATTTGGCACCCTCGTGCATAAGTAGACTTCCATGGTCATAAAGTCTTTCAATCCAGCGGCCGGTTCCCATAACCTTATCACGCTGATGGTTGCTATCTGTTCGATAAAGAGATCTATTGGTATCAGATGCACAAGAGTATTTAGGGCCACAGTGGGGCATGACTGTATTGCTCCTGTAACTCCTACACACGCTGATTGTTGATTAATTTGTTACAGTGTATTTCTTGTTGATAGCTTTCTACCACACCAAGGCTCTGTAAGTTTAGATTGGACGTACAACCGCTTTGTACATCCATAAGATTAGTTTTGGTTGGAAGCTCTATCAATCATTCATTTACAGGCATAGAAGGCGATTGCTCTATGTTAATGCTCCAGTTCAGCTTAACACAGGTTGAAAGGCTAGAATTTGACCATATGTCTGAGGACGATCAAAGTTGAGTATTTTGGTTCAACTGGTGAAAAGCATCAGTGCTGTCTTACTTGGATTTACTCCAAGTCCACATCCTATAGCCTTGAGACTGAGTTCCTCCAGTGTTTTTTGCATGATCCCGGTGGTCATGTTAAGGCACAACCCTGATACCATTAGAGTCACATCGTCCGCGTATGCCACAACCATAACGCCTCCTCTATTCAATTTGATTATAATACCTTTTATAGCGCACAGCCAAAGTAGATGGGGTTCCCCTACTGACATGTTTGACAAGATGAGTATTTCTTAAGCTTGCACTGATGATCTTTGTCCTTAGCATAGTAGCGACTCAGCTGTTGACGCAGCTGTTCATCCCTAACCATGCTAATGACTGTTGGATAACCTCTTTTTTTTGTTGAAACAGACAAAAGAAGAATTCAAGAATACAGCACTCAGACAAGTTTTACGTCCATTGTAATATCCTGTGTTCCCTTTTGCTATTCTTTAAATCTACCAGAGTTATTAATAAATCTTAGCAGATCATAACACCGTAGGATGTTCGTCTCCCAACACTCCAGTACCAAATATGCTTACTCTGATCTGGCTGAAAGCAGGGCAGACACTAAGAAAGTGGACAACCTCAGTGCGAACATTGTTGAAAGCAACCATCGTATATTATTTGTTTTCTTGATACCCTTTCACCGATTACACAGCCTCAGCCGAATGAAGATGTAATTGTCAGCTTCTCTTGAAAATTTTGTGTATGCCTATGGCTCTGGTTTCTAATATCGTTATGCATGCGTTCAAGAGTATCTCTTGAAAATGAACCAATAGATAAAGCGAAACGAATAAAGCCAACGCATGTCAAACAAGTCATGGCGTATTGATACAGGAGATGCCACCGAAGAAATGGCACTTCAAAGTGAACGTTGGAGTAGAAATGCACTTTGGATTTATTTCTACACACCATTATAGGTTGCTGAAAAAAGTGTATGAATTAATATAAAAAAAAATCTTCTTCCGCTTGTGATCTAACTAACGAAAAAATTTGATTACGAGTTTAGCATCATAAACTCAAAAGTTTACTATTATACTGCGCATACTTTAACTAATAGTCGCAGTAGCCACACCTCCTTTTGGGATTTCTCAGCTAAATATGCATGAACCCCAACTGTTGTACTTTAAATATGAAATTTACAATGTTGTCCGCTTGCTTCATTTCTGGTCATTTCAATTTCATAATGAATAAAACTAAAACTTTTGTTCGCATTCAGTATGATGATGATTTCATGCCGTTCTACTCATCATTTCGCAAATTCCATTACTTCTCTGCCATAGCTGCTGCTGAATTCATCTAACATTTCGTGCATTTTTATTACACACAATTTTGTGTTGCAATTGTAACAAAAATATTTCCATATAAAAGTTTATGCAATTTTCAATGCTTGCAACTTGCACTTGCCGTTTACGTAGTCGTCGTCGACGTCCTTCTTCTCGGTACTTTGTCCAAATATCATGCACATTTATGGCTTTATGGTTTTTTCCTTCACCTCATTCTCTCTCTCTCTCTTTCTCTCGCTCCCTCTCTCTCTCTTTTACTACTTTGATGCCACTTTTAATGTTTCAAAACTATGGCAATTTTTGAGAGTGTGAAAACTTTTGTATGCATTATTATTAGTATTAAAGTTCAGTGTTGCTGTTAATATTGTTGCTACTGTTGTTACTGTTTTAGATATGCAAAAAATATGCGCAAAAATTACAAAAAAAATAAATAAAAAACCAAAATAAAATAAAAAGCAAAATACAAACATATAAACTGACATTGTTAAAATGAATGCATTTTATCATAAACATAAATGTGAAATGTTTGAAATATGTAAATGTAATTAGAATTATTTACATAATAAGGTTATTAGGCAATAATGTTTGGAATTTCCGTAGGAAATACTTTGATATCCTAAAGGAATTTGTTTGTGTTAGTGTTTAGAAAATTGCACATTTGTTTGCTTTGTTTCTGGTAAACATTTGCTATGTATAACTTTTGTCTATACGCAGATAAGTTTTTGTTATAACGCCGCTTCATTGGCCTTTCATGATATTCAGATTGAGAGGAAAAATTCTTCTATGATCCCAATTCCATTCAGAATAAGGCCTGCGGATTGCCTCTCGAATTTTTTTGTAAGTTTGAAAATAGTGTCATCTCGTGAAATAAAAATGATAGGTTAGGTTGGAGTGGCTGTCGAGAGACACACTTAGGCCTGAACGACCCATTGTGATACCACATAATTGGACCTACAGTTTAACGCCGATTCCGAACGGCGGTGTGGCAAGTTTTTATCGGCTTGGTGGTTTTGCCATTACCAACCAAGGGGTGTACTTGTACACTATCTTATAATTCTCATACACTTCATATTGATAGTGAATATAAGAAAGTAATGAAAATTAAACACCAGACGAAGACGGGAATCGAACCCGAACCTCCCAGATGAAAGTCTAGTGCACTATCCACTAGGCTATCGAGGTCGTCATATAAAAATGATAAATTCAGGAAATAAATTAAAACTTGGGGCCCCCAGTGACAATTTTTAAAAGGCAACCCAGCTCTTCAAATTTTGAATTTTATTCTGTTTCAATACAGTATACACTCTCATTACTGGATTTATTTGCCTTAATCGAGTATTGGTTGCTTGTAACGCCCATAACTAGGCGTCGCGATTGTTGAAACTCGTTCGTTTTGATACCAAAATTATTTAAATCGATCGTTAGAGATCAATTGAAACATTCAGTGGGATCGTTGATATCACCTTTTCAACATGGCTTTCTTAAAGGCAGGTTCACAGTAACTAATCTTTTGGAATTCTCAACTAATATAATTAAAGAATTTTCCAACAACTTTCAGACCGATGTCATCTATACCGATTTTAGTAAAGCTTTCGACGTAGTGAATCATGATTTGCTGATCGATAAACTTGATTTGTTTGGTTTTCCACCACTGTTTGTTAAATGGCGAATTCATATCTGTGTAACAGAAATCAGAATGTGCTGTTCAAGAGCTTCATCTCATCTTGTATTGAAGTTCCATCTGGAGTTCCTCAGGGTAGTCATCTTGGTCCGATTTTATTCCTTATATATATTAATGATCTCCCATCTGTTATCCGTCACTCAAAAATCTTATTATATGCTGATGATGTGCAACTTTTTACTTCACATTATTCTGAAGAGGCACAAATCTTGCTTCAATCAGATCTTGATGCGTTAACAAATTGGTGTCAGATTAATTTAATGTCTTTAAATTTAAAGAAATGTAAATCAATGGTCTATTCGAGAAGACAACCAATCCCATCAGAATACTGTATAAATAATTACACCTTGGAAACTGTGCTTAATTTCACTGACTTGGGCTAGTGATGGACCCTAAATTACGTTTTAATTTACATATTAACATGTGTACAAATAAAGCTAAGGGAATATTTGCATTCATTAAAATATGGTCAAAAGAATTTAATGATCCGCATGTAAAGAAAACACTTTTTAAATGGTGAAATAAATTCTCAATTTTTATTAAATGAAGTTAACTTGAACATACCAAACCGTTGTACAAGGTATCCAGTTACAATTAAACTAAGTACCTGCCGAACTAATTATGCCCAAAATGACCCTTTTCGTTGTTTGTGTAATGACTTCAACAACCTTAATTGATTTATCTGATTCTCAATTTAACATTAAAAATACTGTTTTAAAATTTTTAAATGAATTAACCAGCTGATGATTACAAAATCCGACATGTGTCTGTTTCGGGCACCGTTCCATTCGTTATGCGGATGCGCCCCTCGTGCGGCTGGGCGGGTAAGTGGGTCCGTTTGGATTCGTCGAAAAAAAAAAAATTATTTTTCAGCAGTGCTTTGAAATATTTTCAAATCCGATTGTATGATACCATCGAATAGAAATATTATAGAAAGAAACTATAACACTGTTTTAAAACTTAACAGAGTTGTGGACTTTCAACAAAATATTCGGCTGAAAAATTTTAAAAAAACTGTAATTTATTGTCAAAATTTCGGGACTTTCAAGACCTTTTTGGGATCTGATTTCAAAAATTAATTTTTATTTCTGTTTATCTGGGTGATTGAAAACTTAATTATGCTGTTGCTTTTTAATTCTTGGCTATTCCATGAACCTTATCAATTTTTCACAAAACGAAGATTTACAAATATCTATGGTTTCAAAGCATAAAGCTAAACTGTTTGGAAGACCATAAGCGATGTGTGAAGAGATGGTTTAATTTGTGACGGTACAATTTTGGGCCAACCAAATTGTACCGCACAACGTAACATGTTCCCACTGGGGGGTGATAACACGGCGTTTTCCCCCCTGGGACAACCACGAAGAATACGTCACGTATACTAAAAGGGACCAACAACAACTATTATGGTTCATGCTGCCAGCAGAGCACAAACAAATAACGGCATTGTCATGCCATGTAGGCAAACAAATAGAAAGAAGAAGAAGACGAGATAGCCTACTGCGACGATATTTTAAAATTTGAACATAAAATGTAACACGCGATCGCTACGCCAGACAACTCGCTCGGAGATTATTTCACAGACCGGCAAGGCGACTACATAGCGGTATTACGCATTCGGCACGCTCGCCCTATCAGACGCATCTCAGAGATCGAAAAAAACGCTCTGTACGCATCGCACGCTCGCCCAGAGGACCTGCAGAACGTAAGAGAATAGTGCAACCAATCTGGGTGTGTGTGTTATTATTATAAAAATTATAGAAAACAAAAAAACCTTAAGTGAATTAAAGAATACAATGAATTTTAAAAGAATGTGTCTCAATAAAATAAAGGGTTCCCCTCAAAATAACAAATTTCTGTATCAAACGAACCACTGGAGCCCGCTGAGCTCTACCCCGGCCATTGGAAGAACGTTGCGTTACAAATTTCACCTAAACTCCATTAGAAGAAGATGTTGATATGGGCGAAAGCATGAACGGCTATCTGAAAAAGACGGGCAGAAAAATAAGTAGTAAGAAAGCAGAGTTGCACCGAAAATTCAAAAATTTAATAAAAATCGGCGCATTGATGAATGTTCCAATGTCGACAGTTTCACTCATAACTTTTTAGAAGTTAGAATAGGCAGCATCAACCAAAACAAATAACACACTATCTTCATTCCATCGCTATTTTTTCAACAAACTTATTTTATTCTAATTCCGAAATTCCAATTCCAGTGTTCCTTTTTAATTAAAAAATTTGGCACTGCCACAGTCATATGAACACGACAGTCCTGCCCAGTCCTTTTATGCTTGCGCTCGTCTTAACAGCCACCAAGAGACTTCATACGAAGCAGATCGTCGCGTGTTCGTCTTACATAATTGGTTTTTCAACGCATCACCTGATACAGAGCTTACTTACTTGAATTCTTAGCGCCAACTAATGATGTCTCTCAATTTACTCCTATTGTTTTGTGCTGAACACTAATCTGGGCTCAAAAACTTTCCATCAAGTCACGTTTTCGGGCATTTTTTAAATTTTCGAAATTTAGAAATCAAAGCCTGAATCGTGCCCTTTCCAATGAGTCTTAAACCCGATTGTTCGCATGCGCCCATAAACCTGGGAATGTTTTTTATATTTAGGGGTGCAGGAAAAAAAATTTACATAGAACGGATTTCATCTTTCTTACACCCATGGCTAGACAAAATGAAAAATACAGTGGTCCGAAGTCTTTTAAGGGTCGCTGGTTACAAATCTACAGTCAGATTTTAAAAATTCAAAATGGCGGATCAAATATGATGAACGAGTTTAGGGTGAAAAAGTCATCTGATGGTAGAAAAACTCCAAATATACTACAGAAGTCTAAGTCAAATTTTACAAGGATCTGATAATTTTTTCTTTTTTTTATTAATTTTTAATCTTTTCAAATTGTATCAAGACGAAACTTTAAATCAAAAACAGTTACTGACCTAGAAAAACTATGAATGCAGGATTGCTCAGCATCACCTTCTCTTTTTGAATCCTAAGTCAAAGGTCATGCCAAAAAGAAAAACAAATTGGATTTGGTCGCATAGTGTAACTAAGATTTAAAATTTATTATGTTATATTTGACTTTTTAGAGAGCAACCGATGGAAGTAAAAAATATTTAAAAAACGGGCAATAGATTTGAATTTGACTCTTTTTTTTCCATCCACCGGCAAATAATATCAAAAACTAGAGCCTAAAAAACCTACTCCCTAAATACGCCCTTGCATCTGGGTATTTGAGTTATGAAGGGTGAATAATTCCGAATTCAATGAACGCCTAATCCGAAATGCGAACGCCATCATGTCTGGAGCGGCTACGCTTTGTGCCATATCTGTCCTTTTTGTAGACAGTGAATACCAGCCTATATTCCTATCACAGATTTCCACGTCAAATATATTAGGATTCAACCACCATTTTCATACTATATTTTACTCCTAGTATGAAGAAGAATTTTATATATGAATTCATTGAATTTGAATTGAGCTGAAAAGAAAAATTTTAGTTTTGCTATACCAACACAATAAATGCTCATCAAAGTGGAAACTGCTCTATTCGCTCTATAAAGAAATTGAGTATGAGAGAGCTTAGTTATGCTCAGTGATTAACTCAAACTACAAGAACACATTATTCACAGAGGGAAAGAGAGAGAGATACAAGCGAATAATTGTGAGTATTGAAGTGCATTAAATGCTCTGGACGTTGATAATGGCAGCATTCAACAATGAAAATAACAACAAACAAAAAATTATGTTGCATACAAACCACAAAATTCATTAAAGTCGAACTAAAATTGAGTAGAGTGTAGTTTAATTGGAGTAAACCCAGTAGAAAATTTAATAAAGTCTCCCCAATTCATGCCTGAAATTCAGCAAGATTTCAGGCTTAGCTTAATCATGCAATTAAACCTGAAATTCAGCATTAAAATTGCCAATGGGTGGTTGAGACAAAAAACTTCATTGAACGAACATTGAATATATTCAACATAGAATATTGTAAACGTGAAGTGGTGGTTCGAGTCACGAAACTGATTAGCGTTGGTGCGATGTTTGCATACCACATTCCCAGGTTATTGTTGGTGTAAGTGGTTTTTGGGGCCTTACGTAGAAATTATATCAATTCTGATAGGTCTAGAAACTTTATTAATTCGTTCATGCATATTTCACATAGTTTTCCAAAATTGCTGAAGTACGGTTTGCTTAAGGTTTTTCACCCTGATTCTTCCTAAAGCTGAACATTCGCAAAGTAAATTTAAATACAACATTTTTTTCCTCCGGGTATTTGCAGCTACAAAAGTAGGTGTTGAATGGGGTTCCCATTTTGGGCGTTTGCCCACAAATAGGCCCGAAGACAGTAATCTTGAGATATCCTTTTGGTTTTTGTCAATGAGCTATGATGATCTCCTCCAATTGTAATTTGGACATAATGTTCAGTTGTTCCTCAGATTGTTAGCCTATTTCATCTACAATTGGCATTCACCAGACATTTTTTTGAAATTTCACTCTTGACTGAACTAATTAGTATGAATCCAAGGCCATGATTGCAGGCAATTACTCATTATCATGCTGATCCATTCCTTCCGGGAAAATAAGTGCTGGAAGTATGAATGTATAAACTCGTAATTGTGACTAACTTCATATCTATCATAAGCGCCATTTTTTTTACATTGACAGTTATTCTATCTCGAAGAGCGCCAAAAATACTATAAGAATTGATATGTCAAATAATTTTCATAACTTTACAAAAGTGTTTTACTATAGCTGAAAATGTCGAATTCCATGCCAACAAAACAACATTTGAGGGAAGCTTTAATTTGCTTCTTCCATTTAAAGAAAAACGCAGCTGAAGCACATCGTTTACTCACTCAAGCTTATGCGGACTGTGCTATAGACGTTAGAATGTGTCAGGTGTGGTATGCCCGTTTCAAAAGTGGTGATTTTGATGTTGTAGACAGGGAACGTTCAGGCGGCCCGAAAAAGTTCGAAGATGAAGAATTGAAGGCATTACTCGAAGAAAATTCATGTCGAACGCAACAAGAACTTGCAGAATCTTTAGGAGTTGATCAATCAACCATTTCTAAACGACTAAAAGCATTGAGAATGATTCAAAAGCAAGGAAATTGGGTGCCGTACGATTTGAAGACGAGAGACATCGAACGACGATTTTTCACATGTGAACTGCTGATTGAACGACAGAAAAGAAAGGGTTTTCTGCATCGTATTGTGACTGGCGATGAAAAGTGGATACGTTACGATAACCCAAAGCGTAAAAAATCATGGGGACCGCCCGGACATGCATCAACATCAACGGCAAAGCCGAACATCCATGGATCCAAGCTCATGCTGTGTATTTGGTGGGATATGAAAGGTGTCGTGTCTTATGAGCTGTTGAAACCGAATGAAACGATCACTGGCGACCGCTACCGACTACAATTGATGCGTTTGAGCCGAACATTAAAGGATAAGAGGCCAGAATATGAGAATAGACACGACGAAGTTATTCTTCAGCACGACAATGCTCAGCCGCATGTTCCAAGGCAAGTAAAAACATACTTGGCAACGCTGAAATGGGAAGTGCTACCCCACCCGCCGTATTCTCCAGACATTGCTCCTTCTGATTACCACTTGTTCCGATCGATGACACATGGCTTGGCTGAACAGCACATCCGTTCTTTCGAAGAACTCAAAAAATGGGTCGATTCGACGCGGAATCCGTATGCTACCAGAAAGATGGGAAAAGGTTGTGGCTAACGATGGATAATACTTTAAAGAATAAATTTATAATCACTTTTTCACAATAAATGTCCAAATTATGAAAAAAATACGAGTTTATACATTCATACTCCCAATATAAAAAATTCAAAACTGGTCACTTGAGTGAAAAATTCTTTAATGTTCGCACCAGTAGATAAGACTTGGACAATGGCTTTCGGAGCAAAATTCAAATCTGAGCAACCATTACTTTTTCTACTGAGCAATTGTAAAAACTAAGCGTACATCTACATGTTTGAGTGTGTGGATGTGTGCAAGTGTGAGTGAGCATAATCCGCACATCTATAAATGTTGCTCAACGACGCATACTTTTAAATGTTACATACATATGCATACATACACACACACACCCAACACACAACATGCATTTCGGCATGTATGTTTTCTGCTGCTTGCTACCTTTATAGTTATAATCCTTAGCTATGAATGAATGAATTCCATGCAAAATTTTGAATTTTCAACAAACTACATGAAAAAAAAGAACAGAATATTCAGCATTTTGCACCATTCAAACATTTTCATTATTGTATGTGTGTGGGTGCGGATGCAGGAAGTGCGTTTACATGTGAATTGAAAAGTTTTTGCATTGAAGCAAGCACACGCTTCAAAGATTCTTTTGTAAAAGTTGCATGAAAATATGTTAAAAAACAAAAATAAGTTTGCTTCTTTTAGAAACTCCTTTAAATATGCAACAGAAAATAGAAGTTGTGTTTTGGTTTTTGCAGTTTTAATATGAGTGCATGATTTAAGTTTTAATTTACTAGCAAATTTTATGAACACACATGAATATGTGGGGAAGTGTGTGTGAATCGAACGTTTTCAGTTTCACTTTGACAAAATATCCAAAAGACACTTCACACACACACACACATACTCTCTCTCTCTCCTTCTCTCTTTTTCCTCTCTTCATAAAATTATTCGCATCGTTGACATCATTTTACACAATCTATGCATGTTTGAGTTTGTAACTTGAATTACAATCTCGTATAATCATTTTGGTGTCCACAGACTAAGCTGCCAATAGCGGCTAATAGTGACGGCTAGTGGCCGCTGTGAAGCATGTAAATTTCATTTGTTTCAAAACGCTCATCAGTTCGCTCACTTGCTCGCATAAAAAAGGACGAACGCCAATGGTTGGTTGCCTTTTTTCATTTGTTTCTTTGATGCTAACACATTATCGCATTTCATCGGTGGTGTTGCATCATAAAGACAAACTGTTGGTAGATAGAGTAACTTGATAAAGTATGCTTGATTGTTGTCCAAAATTAGAGCTTCACATTTTTGTGCTAACGCTAACAAGAAGAGGATGCATATTACAATTTATGTATTTACAATGGAAGAGTAGTGGAAATTGGATATGATAGAGCAAAACCGAATTTATTATGATGCTCGATAAACTTAATAGAAAGATTAGATTAAAATTCGATTCTTACGGGCTGCGACAAAATTCGCATCATCTTTTCAACTACAGGTGAACAAAACCAAAAAAAAATTTTTATCAGTTTCGGATGAAATATTTTATTTACTAGCCTAACTCATTTAACCTGATATCGTTGTATTGATTTCGATATTTTCTTTGACATTATCCTTTAAGGTTTTCTCTTGTATGGCAGGTACCATGCCACTTAGCCTATTTTGCCCATTTATAAATTTGCCTGTAGGTAATCCATGTACCAAGGTTTGATTGAGATTGTTTTCATGAATGGTTTCAATGCTACAAAAGTGATGATTCGACGTGGAAGACAAGAAACGTCTCGGAAAAGCTGAAAAACCCACAGAATTGGAGGCATTACTGGATGAAATCAAATATAGCAACAACTTGCAGAAGCAAAGAAATTGGGTGCCATACGAGACCGGGAGACGTCCAAAAAGGAAAGAGTTTTTGCATCGTATTGCGACTGGCGATGAAAAGAGAACGCATAACGATAATCCAAAGCAAAAAAATTGTGGAAGCACTGGGACTATCACATCGACGGCCAAACCAAGCATTCACGACTCGAAGCTCATGCTGTGTATTTAGTGAGACCAGCTCGGTGGAGTATATAATGAGCTGTTGCATCGCACTGTGGGCCAGCAGACACAATTCAGTGGCCAAAAGTCGATTCTGGAATTTGAAAAAATGAAATAGACTAATGAGTTTAAGAATAATTGACGACAATTATCCGTTGATTCCATCAATTATTGTTTCGGTGATACAGGCACAAAATAGAAAATCTGATTAAAAAACGTAATTCCACTGACGTTCATGAAATACGATTTTTTATGTTAAAAAATCGGTTCCGAACCTCTTTTTATGTCATTCACCAAGGTGTGAAATTTTTAAGAAGCCAATTAAACCTGGAATTCTCAATTTTGTAGACAACAACAACAACACCTTTTTTATGGTTTTTAGTACGAAAATACAAGAAAATGTGGTGGAGGAGTACTACATTAAGCACTGTATCTTTGTAACAATAAAACTTGGCTAGGAACTTGATATATCTTACTACAGAGCATATAAAAAACGCACAAAATTAAACACATTATTACACATCTTTTTGCGAAATCTTAAGTTTTCTAAAACAAAATCCAAAAAAAAATATTTTTTTATTTTAATTGGTTTTTACTTATAAATGTATTAATTTTATAAAAAATTTTACACTCAAATCAGATCACCCTGTATACAGATATGTATTATTATTCGCCATATTGGATCGGCCATTCTAATTTTGAAGCATAGATTTGAATTCAGCGACCCCCAAGATACCTGAGTACAAACTTTCATGAAAATCCCAACCAAACTAAAAAATTGTTCCACCATATTGCATCCGCCATTTTGATTTATAAAATTTAGACAACAGATTTGAACTAAGCGACCCCAAAGACCCTTGAGTAAAAGATTTCATCCAAATCGAAAAGCTTTCTGACTTTTGGCCAAAATAGTAAGTCCGCTTGCCCACTGTGCATCGCGTGATGTATTAACCCTTAATCTCCTTTTTTATAGGTATTTTTTTGTTCAAGAGAAATTGCATTTTTACCCCATAAAGAGGATCCACAGAATGTTAATATGCTCTAAAAAAATGTTACTCATAAAATTTTACTATAAGTTACTGAGCATTGGCAACGTGTAAACTTGCTTTTACAATGACCATTACTTTGCCACAATACTCACGAGCACTTCAGCTATCCAACAAGCATACTCATTAATATTATTTAAAAAAAATTGTATAAACACTATATTTCGTTTAAAAAATGAAAAAGTCGAAGGTGACATCAGAGAACAAAACGATAACAAATAGACATGTAAGTGGAAACACCTAAGGGAAAATTTTGTTTTGTCTGAAACACTCTCGGGGTGAACTTTCAAAATAGGTTTAAAGACACTCAACTTTTTTGGTGACCCACCCTAGAATATACTCACTATGAGAATACCTTTACGTGATGCATATACGTCATTATGCTGGCCGACAACTCATCGATTCATTGAGTTCAGAAACTACAACCACATTCAAAATGCGCCGATTGTTTGCGAACAACCGACAATAGATTTACTTGCTAAACTGTCACTCCGGTATCGAGTCTAAAACCAAGGATTAATCTTTTTCCAGCACTATTATTTTCTTTGAAACTAAATATATAAAACAAAATATATTTTGTAGCGAAACACTCAAATATATATTTTTATTGATCTGCAGTGTGTTAGACTCAAATATTTTTTTCAGTGTACTGAGCAATTAACTATAGCGATTAATTTTCACTTTAGATTATTCTCGGTGAGAGTAGGAAGAGAGCCACTTCGACTAGAGCTGATATGGCGAAATGTAGCTGGTTTGAAAAAAAAAAAAAACACGCTTTTCCTTACAGAAGTTAAACAAGAACTATCAAAAAAAGATATCAATGTATCCACAATTACGATGAGGCATCTTTAACAAAAGCTCCAGCCCAAAACCATTACTGAATGAATAGCACATTGCAAAACGTTTGACATGAGCGCACCACAATTTGAATCGAGATTGGAGCAACGTTATCTTCATGTGTATTGTGCTGTATGCAGAACAATTGAGCCAAAGTTACACTAGAAGACGCCAAGGAATTACTGGGAGCTATAAGAAGATTTTGAAAAACTCAAAATTGATCATTTGTAAAAATATTAAGGAAATCGGTTAAGTGGAGACAAAAAAAAACATACTGATGTAGGGTCGGTAGAAACCCCACCGCCAAAACAGCAATAAATTAACTTGTCATGCTCTATGACTTCCGAGCTTCAGCACAAGCCATCCTTTCTGGTTGTTTCGAATTCATTTTAAATATTCCAAACCAGACATTTATAAAACTGTGAAAGATGACCGAAATCTTTTACCAACATTATAAATATCGCCCTGGTGATACTAAAATTAACGAAGATCTAAAATCGCAGGGCCGTCCGCAGGATTGTTTTGAATATAAAAATAGTTTTTACTTTATTAATATTCTTTTGTTGATTTATATATAAGAACAAATAACGAACTTACAGCCGCAATGTATGGGTTAAACACTTAAACCCCTCCTCTCCCCCCGTCCTCCCATCCCCCCCTTGCGGACGGCCCTGGCCTCAGAAATGATAAGATAGGTTTGAACAAATCATATGAGATATACGAACATATCTGCTCAATGGGTACCAGAAAGAGCAATGTATTGGTTTTACCCAATATTATTTAAAAATCGAAGGTCTATCACCTTGAACTTTTAATATAATGGTAGCAGGTAATGAAGCTTAGCTGTTTGAGTACGATCCGGAAATCAAATATGCTGTCCATGGGATGGAGTCCAAAAGTTGAAAATCTAAAAAATTGTTGCCACAAATTTTCAAAAATTGTTTATAAAAAAAAAGGTGGAACAGAAACGCAATTTTCTAAACCAACAATTTTATTGTGGTTTCAGGTTTAGAAGAAATTTGCATTAGTAATTCGAAAATACCACCTTGATCAAAAAGTTCCCGGAATTTATTCAGAAAATTAAAAATACAAGTTTATTCATCTAAATCTATATTGTACCCTTCAAAGTAATCGACATCGACTGCAACACATTTATCCCAGCGCTTGGTCCAATCCTCGGAACATTTTTTATATTCGGTTTTCGGTATGTCCATCAGTGCTTCCTGCGATTTTTCCATTACTTCCTCTCGGCTGCTGAAACGCGTTCCCTGTAATTGGTTTTTAACTCGATTGAACAGAAAGAAGTCGCAGGGAGCCAAAACAGGTGAATTCGGTGGCTGTTGGATGGTATTTGTTGCATTTTTCGTCAACAAATTACGAATAATGATGGCACTGTGTGATGGTGCGTTATCATGGTGCAAAATCCACGAGTTTTCTGTCGAAATTCTGATCTCTTTCGGCGAATTGCTTCACGCAAACGCCTCATAACGCCCAAATAATACTCTCTGATGGTTAATTTGCAGTTATTGACCAAAATTTCTTTTACTTCATCAACGTTTTTGTCGGTTTTCGATGTCGATAGTCTGTCACTGCGTTCATCACCTTCGATTGACTCACGACCACTTTTGAACCGCTCGTGCCACTGGTAAACGACCGTTTTCTTTAGAGAATCGTTGCCGAAATGCTTTTCTAACATTTCCAATGTTCGTGCACCATTAAATCCGTTTTTTACGCACAATTTAATACAATAAAATTTAATGAAATTTAAAAAAATCGCCAACACACACAGAGATAAATATACTCTTGGATACGTAACTTTTGCAAATGTCAAGCTATGACGCTAAGATTTAGAGGGAATATCAACAACAGATGTACCAACTTAACAAAAAAACAGAACTCTAATCGGAACCATAGGAGCGCCACACGGTGGTTATTCCGGGAACTTTTTGATCAAGGTGGTATTTAACGTAGTTAATGTCGATTTTGAGGAACTCCAAAAAGAAGATTTTGGAGAAAGTTTTGAAAGGGAAATCTACCGACTAAAGAAATTTTTTGGATACAATAATATTTTTTTTTTTCAATTTTTTATTAACAACTTTAGCAAACTTTTGTCAGTGCCTTGGTATGCAACATTGAATTTTTGAATGTGAAACATAAAAATCTACAACTCTCCTTCGATTTTTGGCATATTTGAATGCAATTTTTCTCTTATGTAAAAGTCAAATTAAAATTTGAAATTTTTTTTACTAAAATTTTTGCAAAACATTTCCTTTTGGTTTAGGTTTCCACAAAAAAAAATAATATTTGCTATATTTGCTTCGCTCTAGATTTCGCTTTCAGTAGAAGTATTTTTATAGCTACTCTAGGTGTTATGAGTTAAAGTCCCCTGCAGTTATTTTTTGGCACCATGACTTTTATGAAAGCTTCCACAAAAATTATTCAAGGTTCTTTGGGTTAAATTCATATTGTATACATAAATTTAACCTAAAAGTTTATCTTTAACTTTAAAGTGCCTTTGAGATTGCGATAAGCAATTCTAACTTTCGCATGCCAATTATTTTTTGTATACCCTACACAGTGTGTGTTCAGGCCCTTAACTTCAGGTTTTATTGGTGTTGATCAAGAAACGTATGTTTGTAAGTATGGGCATATATATATTTCCTAAGGGGGAGGGTTCTAATTTTTTCATTCCCTTTAAACTTTTTTTGCTTTATGATCAACGAGCAAAATGTATGAGATTTTTATCGGTAAGGTTTTATCGTCTTTCATCTGTTCGTGACTGCGATAACAGAAACAAAACTTGAGAAAACTGCACCAAACTTGAAACAGATATTCCTCATAGATGGACCTAGGCCAAGTTCTGAAATTAGAAAAATCGGTCTAGAGGGTGTGGTGCTGATACTGAAGAAATTCGAAAATAGCATCTAAAACAACGCCTACCTCCCATGCAAGGCTAAAAAATAAAGTATTTCGTGCAAGCATCACTAAATCCAATTATCTTTTAAGTTGTTGTGTAGGGGATTTCAACTTCGGCGGTGCCCGTACTTAATTTTCCGCCTTGTTTTCGTTATTTCTTTGTAATTGACTAAAATGTGTATAAAATAAATAAATTTTCATGCTCGAGCATACAAAAATTAATAAATTAAACCTATCACAATAGAAATAAACAAAATAAAAAATCAAGGACAAACCTCATTACTTCCTACTAACATAAACACACACATATATACACACACCTATACTTTTCTATAATTTACAAAGAGCAGCAATAGCTGCAGCTTAAAATAACCCAAAATTTTAAAATAAATTCCTTGACTTTATTGACTTTTGTTTGTAATTTATTATACTTTACTAAACTCTCTGGTGTAGAACTTTCTATTTATTTTATTTTTTTGTTGCCATAATTCCCCAGTATAATATTAATTAACCCAACCAACAGACATACTGAAATGTTGCTCCATTCAACAAAGGTATCGATCGCAAAAATTTTGCGAACCTTTTTTTGTGCTTGGTGCTGCTGCTTTTACGGCAACTGCTGCTTGTGTTTGAATTACTTCTTATTTTGTGTGTGTGTGTGTGTGTGAACCTATTTATGTGGTTGTTTTTATAAGTGCTCGTGTTGTGGTATGCCACAGCAAAAGTCACCATCAACACAATTTCGTTTTACCCTTCAACCAAACAACAACAAATACAAAGAACATTTGTATCTAATGCTCTCGTCTTCTACTTCTTCTGCGTTTATTCCAAACATTTAAGCATGAATATTAAAATTCTTCGTCTGCTGCCTCTTCAAGATGAACAACTTCCTTAAGTCCACTTTACAACTTTTATGCTAAATTGAATATTTAATTATAAAATTGAATGCTTGAAAAGTCTAGTAGTAAGTTCATTGAGAATTTAAATATTATTTTCTTTAAATGTATCAATTTACTATTTGGCAGCTTAACAATTTGTTGGCTGATGTTTTCTTTATTTTATTTTTTGTTTTATTTGTACAACTAATACAAATGAAATGCACATCGGAATCATCATCAGTGAGCACCAGTCATCGTCAGCTGCAACAATAACTGCCAGCAACAACAGTCAAAAGCAGAAGAAGCAGCAAAAATATTGTTTCCGCTATGCAATTTGGCACAAAATCTATACATACAAATGTACATATGCATGTACATTAGAGTGGATCAATTTTGTAACCCCCATCATGACAGTGTTTTTTAAAAATAACTTCTTTTTTTTAAACTTACCTACCGAATTTTTAGTTTTACAAAATTTTTACAATCTCTTGTTTCTTTTGGAATGTTTTTTGGATCAAAATAGGGGCTAATAAAAGGTTCCTTGGCCTATAAAAAATTCTGGTGTGCACAGTTTCAACAAAATCGGCCGGCCTATAGATGACGTTCCAGTACTGGGAAAAATTCCACTTTTCCCAGATTTTTACTGCTTAGCTCTCTTTGGAATATATTTTAGACTAAAATAGAAGCCAAAAATGAGTTTTCTGATCCAAGAAACCCTGGTTTGTTCAGTTCGACTCAATTGGTCCGTCCATTGATGGATTTCCAGTACAAGAAAAAATTAAAATTTTCACCAATTCTTCTAAACTTGTTCACTTGTCACTTTTGTAGTACTTTAGTAGGAATTTATTTACAACTTGCTCACAATGTGCAAAAACAGGGGAAAAAGCGCCATCTATAGACCTACCGATTTTATTAAAATTTTGTAGATCAGAGTTTGATATGCCAAAAACTCATTTCTGGCGTCAATTTTTATTTTTAAAATATTTCAAATGGGGGGCTCCGGAACAAAGATTAGAAAAATTAAAGGGAATTTAAATTTTTCCTTGTACTGGAGCGCCATCTATGGGCGTTTGATTGTGTTGGACTTTTTAAGTCAGACAACTAATTTTTTGCCTCTATTTTTATATAAAATATATTCCAAAGGCGGGTCCATAGTAAAATTCAGGGAAAAGTGGAATTATTCCTTGTCCTGGAACGCCATCTATCTATTATGATCTGAAAAATATTCTAACAGGGACTCCGGAGCAACAGTTATGGCAGTGAAAATTTTGCCAAAGAAAAAAAATTATGTCAAACATTTAGTATTTACCGCCTCTTCTCAAAAAACGTCTCCGTGATGAGGGCTTCAAAACTCCCCTGTTTTTCGATCCATTCTAATGTATATACAAGTCAACAACGATTAAGGTATTTGGGTATCATCAAAATATTTTTGTTGCTTACTCAGGTCGTCGTACTTGGGAATCGTCGTTGTAAGTCTATTTATGCATCACTTAGTCTACTTATTTGGCAGAATGACAATATTTTTCACTCTATGTGTGTGTGTATATGTGTTTGTGTGTATGTAAGCCACTAATGTAAACATTATTGAAGTGGCCCACTTCAAAACGGAAGTTACTCTTTTCTCGCCAAGATTTCGTTATATTCCATTCAAATTTGGCAGTAATATGAACTAGCAATCTTTTATTGTTTATTTTGTATTCGGTAAGAAAAAAATATTTGCTTATTTACATATATTGTAACGCAGTGGCGTCATCTAGGATTTCACCATGGGAAGTTTTGAATTTTTATATTTTTCTAAATAATGAAAATCTTTGACCCTGGTATTAACAACTAGTTTTTAACACCTTCTATTCAATAACCAGCATACTTAGGTATTCACATGGTATTTGTTATTCTTGAACTAAATTTGGCAATGCAAAAGTGGCATTTGTATAAATTTCTGCTTTTTTAGCAGCGCTTCTCATTTAACGCCCGCTTTCAAAGTTTATATTATATGAATTCGAATTTGACAACTAATATTAGTGTCCGACCGAAGGTGATTTTTTGGCCGAAGCCGAAGCCAAACTTCGGCCATTCATCTAACCTTCAGCCGACGTCGAAGATCGAAGGATTTTTAAAATATAAAAAATAAAAATCTGTGAGTAAATATTTTTTACCTATGTATTTGGAAACATATACAGAAAAATATAAATAGTAGATACTCCAAATAAAAAGCTGACCAGTAACACTAAATAATTGTTCACTTTCGAAGGAGCTGACAGATTTTATTTATTTCAAGAATCATTTAAAAATGTACGTCAAAATATACAGTAACATCGACTATATATCTGTAGAACGACTGTCGTTCAACGAAATCTGTGTCAAAAAAAAAGTTGGCCGATGGCTGCCATGATTCTGCATATCTAAAATCAAAGATTGAATCAGCGTATTAATTGATAGACCTGTAGCCGGAACCAGAATAAACCCTCTAGTTCACAAATTTTTAATTGATTTAAAAAAATTGGGATTGATAAATTTTAATGTAAAAATCATAAATCTGATCTCAAAACCCTAAAAAATTTAGTGGGCGTGGTTTTATGAAGCCGGAAAAGTTAAATGCCTTAAAGTATTTGTTGTTGAATAAACTTTTTGTCAATTCGTTTTAAATAACTAAGTATTTTGTATAAAAAATTTAAACTCCTAGCTACTCATAGCTAGTTTTTTTATCTGGCTAGTATGACGGGAAGTATTTAATTTATATTTTTTATTTTTATCTCAAATTCAAACAAAATAACTAATTTTTTTGTTTTTGACAAATTTTTACTTTGACTGTCGCTAACATCATAATAACACATAACTAATGCATTTTTTTAAAAGCTGGGGAAATTCCATAAAAGATGTGATAAAATGTAGTAACAAAAAACTATTAAGGTGGTAATTAAATTCAAAAATCAATTTTTGGGATAGTTTTATTGTACTTATGTTCTTTTAGTTAAGTCATTAAAAGTTTGTATCTATTTAGTTTTGAAAAAAAGTATTTGATTTTTGTCTCTTTTTAAACTATTTTAATTTAAATAAAAAACATTGAGAGATATCACAATGGTCCTGGTTCGGACGGAGTAGAACTACAGATGCATTAAAGAGACGATGAAAATTTAAGCGCAATCAGTTCATTAGTTTTGGTTCATGGCAGCCATTTCGAAAAATGCTGTTTTGAGAAAAACTAGTTTCAAAGTTCAAATTTGCATGACTGCTGTATCAGGGCCTGCAAATAAACATCTGTAACTTTCAATCGACTGTGAATTTCAAAGAATCCCTTTACACATATATTCTAGAGCGATTTTAGCTAAAACAATTTTCAATTTTTTTGACCTCCTTGAAAGCAAAAAAAAAAAAGTAAAGCGCCAGTAATGGAAAATGTCGGATTCTCTAACAATTCACTCTTCTATTCAATACGCTTCAAGTCTTCCTTAAAAAGTAAAAAAGTTTGGCTTGCTCCAGCAAAATACTTCGGTCATTTTTTACCGAAGCCGAAGGTACAATTTTAGGCCGAAGAACCGAAGCCGAAGCCGAATATTCGGTCGGACACTATTCACATCATTAGAAAATTCTTCTCATATCGCCATTAAATATGTTTTCTGAACAAAAAAGCTCATTAAAGAAGTAGAAATTTTACCGAACGCTATATAAAAATTAGCAAATTCCCCTTATTGATAAAGCAAACTCAAACAAATTTAACTTATTTTTTAGCATGAAGTATTGAAAAGTAAAATTGAATGCAAAATTTGGAGATTAACTGTTACCTTCTTTGTATTTGTATATTTTACAAAGACATTTTTGGTGAATCAAGCATAAAAAAAAAACTCAAACTCATTTGACATAGTAATTCAAAAGTAATATAAATACGAACATTGTCAGCACAATCATCATCAGCATCAACCTCATCATCACACAAATCTTAAGCGTTTTAAGATGCTAACAATTTTTTTTATAAACTACTTACATGCATGCATAGATAGACAGAACTACCTAACTACATGCTAACAATACAAACATATAAATTTTCTACATATAAATAAATTTTATTTTTATTTCATTTCATTGGTTGCTGTTACTTTTTTTATATATTGAAATTCCATCAATGAACATAAAAGAAATGAACAAAGGTGTTGATATATTTGCACGAGTAGTAGGTAACTTAAATATATACTACATAAAGATATATGTATATACTACGGATATGTTGAAACTACCATCAACAATAACAACAACAACAAGGAAGACAACAACGTTGTCGACAACACCAACATGGAAGCTATGAGCAATAAGGAAATAGAGAAACACGCACACCTGCTGCGGCTGCCGCACTTAACATGTGACAAAAGCATCAACAACAGTAAATACAGAAAAACAGCAGCCACCAGCAACAACTTCATATCTATTGGCATCCCAAATCGTTGTAGGTACTGTGTAGGTTTAAATCATGGTGGCAAATAGTGGAGAAGGGAAATGAAGAGCTTAAAGGTAAAATACTCGTTAGCACTTGCTTCAAATGTTAAAAGATTATCGTGTTTTTCGAAAGCGTTTTACTATAAATAAGTATATATATCTACGCAGTTCTATTTGGGTTAAATATCTAAATATCTTTGGGTTTACATAAGTACGTATCTATATAAAGACATACCTGAAGACATACATTGTAGATTTGCATATATCTATGAGTGCCTCAAGTAGCATATGTGTACCAATGAAAAATTGCATGCGTTCCCAGATAGCATTTTCGATCCCGTAAGATTCTTCAACGATTTGCCGCGAAAAAATATTTAATAGACATCAATTTCGGTGTCTGATCACAGATGTTTCATCCATCGGGATAACCTGCGTCATTTTGGCGATTCATGAGGAAGAATCAATCATAAAGAGTTTTCAATCATTCGTTAGGGAGAGTTGTAGGGAATTCGTTTATAAGATTCGTCAGCGGCTCGTCAGGAAGATTCTTATTTTATTACCGTATTAAAACCTATGCCTAAAAATATGCTACAAAAATTCATAAAATTTTTGTCTGTGGTCACTGAAATATCAGCGACGGATAAAAAATGTTTCATATCACGTAAGGAGTGAGATTGTAAAAATCTTAACACACGTTTTACCTAATAATTTTGTTTGGGTGTAAAATTTAAAAATTTCTTTGTTCTAGTTATCTTTGAAAAGTATGTCAGTTGTTATTTTTAATGACAAACATGTTGATTTATTGTGGGTTTGATCAAAATGAGTGAAGAAAAAGATAAGTACGTCTTAAAATTATTAAAAATTCTCACAAAAACCCAAATTGGTCGTACAAAAATTGGCCAAAAAATTGAAGGTCTGCCGTCAAACTGTTTCCAATGTTATTAAACAGTTTCAGGAGAATTTGGCCATTGATAGGAAACCTGGTTCGGGAAGAAAACAAGGACTACATGATATTGGGAAAGCCAAGAAAATAGAAAGCATATTGAAAAGATCTCCAAACACATCTGGTAGAAAAGCTGCCCGGCTGCACTAGCAGCCTTAGAAAAAATTGGGAATAGTTTCTAGGCAATTTTCGTCTTTGGGTATATTATTTAAAACAATATAAACCACAACACACTTTCTTATAGTCATAGTTATTGCGGCTTTTGTCGACACTTTATTAAAGAATGGGATCATTAACGCAAAGTTAGGTCCCTCCTCCATCAGAAGGTTTTCGGTCAGGGGCACTCCGCAAGAGAGAGCTCTCCCTCCGCTCCTCTGGAACATAACTGTTAATGATCTCATATCGAAACTTGAAAACACAGGATGCAAAGTGATTGCCGGATGATGTCGTCATCGTTGCTTCAGGGAAATTCATTTGTACACTTGTAAATCTATTGCAACGAGCACTGAATCTCTTGCCATGCTGGTGCATTGATCGAGGATTATCGGTCAATGCAACCAAGTCTCTGAACATGCCAAATATCGTGACCTAGATAGAAAACACAACTGGTACGTATAGCTATAGGCAAAAAATTGGGACTACAACCCAAGATAATCATGTGGTTGTGTGCCAGAGTTATACGACCTATTCTTTTTTATGGCGGAGTAGTTTGATGGGAGGCTCTTTCTAAGAGCACCCATCACTAGCAATTAAACAAAGTACAGCGAATGGTTTCAATGTTATTTACAGGAGCCCTGAACTATTGGTGATCACTGAAGCCGCTTAACTGATAAATTGTAATGCGATTACCTCTAGTGATATCTGAATTTTCACTGATAGTCAGGCGGCGATAAAATCTCTCCAATGCCCCGCTAACAAATCCTTAGTCTCCCTCCAATGCCGTTTGTCTCTTATGGGCGAAAACCATTGTGACGGCTAGAAAAATGAGTGATTTTCGGTAATTTTTTTGCACTTCATTTTATTAAGTGCACTTCCAATAATACTTCCATATATTTTTATTAAAAAATATTGAATAGTTTTAAATGTATGGGCGTTGCCGTGAAGCCCGAAAAAAATTTCCCCCTCCATGGTCGCGTCGATTTTTCAAGAAGGGATTTTCTGAAAAAACAAATTTTTAGTTTTTAATAATCTATATAAGTATAATTCTAGTTGCACGTAGCGTTTTTTTTTTTTTTTTGTTTTTTAGTAAAATTCAAAAATCGGTAACGCTTAACGATAGCCACTGCAAAGACGAACAATTGAAAATCGGTTAATATTTGATCGAGTTATCGACGCGATCAGTTCGAAAAAAGTCGTTTCGAGAAAAACGCGTTTAAAGTTTTCAGTCCAATAAGTTTTCAGTCTACTTACTATCACTAAAATGGCTGCAACTCAAGTAATTTTTGGAATTTTGACTTGAAAGTTTGTACACATATATATTTTTGAATATATAAACTTTAATTTAAGATAAAAAATTGTTGACCCATCACAGTGGCCTCCCCCTTAAGGAGACATTCTGGTCAAGCGCCCTTGAATTTGACGAGTTTTTAGGATTTTTTTTTAAATGAAATAATGAGCAATAGTGTTTAAACTTTGGAGATATATTTTATTACTATTATACAAAAATAATAAAAAAAATTATAATTTTAAGTAAACTAAAATTGGTGTTACAGTTGCCTTCTTCAAAAAAACAGATCTTACTGGCGTGACATGTTTTGGATTTTTCACTGATCTAAAAAAAAAAAGAAGTTACAATCAGTATGCGTGTAGCTATCGCAGAAACTAAAATGAAAAAAAAAAATAACAAAATGGCTCGTTGTTGAAATTTACGTAAATTTACGAAAACATTACTTTTCGTATGTAAAAAGTAAGAAATATTCAACGTAGAAAGTTTTTTTTAGTTCCTGCGATAAACACTGGTTTACTGAATAATATAGTAAAATTTGAGACGAATCGGAGTAGTTTTTTTTTTTAGTCTCCCACCGTGCAGAAAAATATAGTTTCGATATAAATGAGTTTAAACTTCGGTCGGCCCTTTTACCTGCTTCTGCGCTCGCCTGCTAAATAGACTGTAGAACTCGAAATACTGGAAACATTGATACGAAAATTTTACAGTATACTTTTAAAAACCTATGCTTTTTTGAAAAATCTAGACCAGAAGGTGGCCTGGGCATAGCGACATTCAGTTAAACTGCAAGGCTGAAGATCTTGCTAGACTTGGCATGACTCTGAGTAATTCACGCATCTCTGGCAACGTGGGTATACCATTTGACACATGTAAACTTAATCAAAAACCACCATTCGCATATTGCAGAAAGCAGATGGAGGATGGAACCTACATGCTTCATTGCTATACAGCTATGGCCTATGCCAAATCAGAAACGCACTTGTAAACTTGGACCGAGTCCACATAAGCAGGGTAATTTCCATTCTCACCGGGCATTGTCTTATCTGTAATTATGTTCGTAAACTGGTCTCTACAACGACTTCTGCAGAAGCTGCAGAAATTAAAAGGAAGAAGAAAAAATCTTCCACCTTATGTGTAACTGTCTCGCTCTAGCAGCACGCAGACACAGACTGGAACATCTCTATGAAAGACACAGAACTTGCATTCCATGAAATCAGAGACATATTACGCTTCAACGAAACCACAAAATAGTTTAATTAAGAGGGATCAAGAGATAACAACTCGTCTCGTAGGGTATCACAATGGAGCAACAAGTCTCAGTGTGTTCTTTTTTGAACAGCCTCAAGAAT
Organism: Toxonevra muliebris; assembly: GCA_963691655.1. Lineage (NCBI taxonomy): Eukaryota > Metazoa > Arthropoda > Insecta > Diptera > Pallopteridae > Toxonevra > Toxonevra muliebris. Next base: position 69,147,612 of record OY829326.1, read on the forward strand.
CTAACCTAATCTAAGTATAAAATACTTCAAGCTGTTATCGTATCTAAACATTATATTAATATACCACTAAAAATATTGTTTGTGTGATGTCAAACCTTTTCATCATTGCTATTTTATTGACAGTAGCTGTACATCATTTTTTTTTTTTTGGTAATAAAGATTTTTTTAAATCTCGGTAATCACAAAATTTCACATATTCAGCAATTGCCTCATTGGTTAGTAGTTTTACATTCCAAAGACAGATGTTGCTTCGGAAAAAAATGATAATGGATAAGAATGTTTTCATTTTAAATGATATTGTATGTACTTGTTTTTTTTTTAGGCAACATCTTTCGTTATTTAGTTGTTTTTAACACGAAATATCCAGTATATTTTTACACTAAAAACTCCACTGCTGAACCTAAAAAGCACAACACAGAAAATTACTTAAAAACTCCAAATAGCTCACCTTTTAATCATCAAAACGATAATCGCTCTTCAAATAATCGCCACGAAGAGATCTTTTGAGTAAAATTCTAAGTCTAGCCATTTTATTAGTATAACTCTTCTAACAATCAAAGAGAAAAATGCGCATTGATTGTTCTCATCAAATAATCTCCTTAATGGTAGGTGGGTTACTCAACATCAGAGTCGCCCGAAAGAGGGTTGGGGTGTTAAGCTCATTCCGCCACTTGAGACTAGCAATTCATTAATTATTTTTATATAAATTTACATTAGGGATGCCTATTCCAAAACACTTCGATATTCGGAATTTACGGAATACCTCGAAAAATTCTTAGCGGGAAAGCTCTCACACCAGTACGCCAATAGAAATGAAACTGGTTCATGTTTTCGATTATAGCTCAAATATTCTGGATCATAAAAGATTTATACCTTATCTATGAAACTAGAGTCAATACAGAAAATTCAGTTTTCTTTTTCACCCATTTTGGACAAAAACTATTTAAATGCTATCATAAATATGAATGTATAACTCTTAATTATTTATATAAATTGATTTTTTAACTCATCATTATCCTAGATGAATATAAAAAATATGTATGTTAGGAAAACCTAAATTATAAGAAATTTTTCAAAAATCTTTGTAAACAATGTTATTATGGGTAATAAAAAATTTTCGAATAAAAAAAAAAAAGTTTTTAAAAAAATAAAAAAATTTTACAGCAAATTCACGGCCAGATTCGTAATCAGGGAAATCACCTTCGACAAAAATCTCTATAACCATGACACTGTGCAACAGCCAAAATCGAATTGGCGATTTGACATGTGGTCTAGAGTAATTTGAGGTTGCTGAGCTCGAATTCGAACCTGAAGACCCTTTTGCTTCATCACGTCAGGCTTTCGAGATAACGGTACATTAAATCATGAAAATGGCTTTATTAAGACTGTACCAGGTCACTCTTAATTTATGTTTTAACGTTTTTGTGTCTATGGAAAAGTTGTTCTACTAGAAAAAGAAACACATTTTTTGCGAACACAAGAATCCTCCATCTAAGCTCCACACCCCAAATTTTGGTAGTTTTTCAAGTACAACTTTGAACATTATTGCTTACAGGTGAAAGGAATAATAAAAGTAGTATGGTGTGTTTGAGAAAAGGTTTGCTTATCAAAAAGTATGGGAGGTTCTAGAACATCAAAACACCCTTAACTGGAAAAAAATATATGAACTTGATGAAAATTTGGGTATTCTTTTCAATTAAATGGTCCAATGATCCACCAAAGAATTTACAACAGAACATATTTGTTTATAGTCAAATTTCATACCGAGCGTAAAAAAATTACTCCCCTATTTTTAAAAATTTTCTTATGTGATGGGTGTCAAAAAACCATGAAACCATAAAAAATATACATTTTCACTTTCCGGGATTTTGGAGCAAGTACCAGGATCCCGGTATTTACATCTCTAATACACATTTATATAATTCTTACATACATATTTTAGTTTTCAAATCCCCCCTTGGGAAAATCCTGCGGGCGGTCCTGATCTACATATGCATATGTATGTATATATGCAAGCATGTGGTTTCGTGTGAACATTAAGTATAATTCCCTACTATTTTATTTGGTGTTGTTCTTGTTGTTGTTATTGTTAGCGCACGTGACAAAAGGCGTCATTGTTTGTATAGAAACATTCACTATACAAATGCCAGTACAGATGATGTTGTAATTCACTTTAAAATATTTAAATAAATTCATATAATACATCAATAAGTGCACCATAGGAAATGGTTGTGACGAAGTGTAAAAATATCACACGAAATGTAGTTAATTTAAATTTTACCAACTGAAAAATTGTAAAAACAGAAAAATTTTATATTAAAAAAAAATTCTATTCCTGACATCTTTAAGGGTTAAGGTAAATATTTTCAACTATCTCTCGAATTCCCCCTAGTGCGTGGCACAGAAGAGCGTCGATCTGAATCCGGCAAATGGATCATTTAGTACGTAGCACTAAAAGGTGACGAACAAAAAAAGAACACAAACTCACTTCGTTTTAAATTTTAGCTTTTGTTTAATTAGTTTTTTTTTTTTGAAGTTATATATAAACAGGTTAATTTTCAAAGTTATGACTTAAGTTCATGTCAATGTATATAGAGACGGGCAAATCAAACGGCCGTTTCGGAATCCGCCACAATTCCTCATCAGTGATCTTAGTGATAGTTCTTAATCTTTCAATATCCTATATAAGCTACTAATATTTGAAATCATAACCCAGAATTACGGATTTGATTCCAAATATCTTCACTGAATAGAGATATTGAAAGAAACTACCACTACCGTTCTATACACTTATGATGTTGTTTTTCCCCATTGTACAGGGTGACAATCGTAAAGTGACGCACACATTTCAGCAGTTATTTTCAAAAGGACGTACTTCCATTAAGTACAATTAAGTGTTAACATTGCTGAATATATAAGCATTCATTTGAACCCCACCTCATTCAATATAACCTCCTTTAGCCAGCACATATGCCTTCAATCGATCCGGAAATCGTAGGACTGTTCGCCGCAGGACTTCCTGATCAATTTCAGTCCAGGCTTTCTCTAATGAATTTGTCAGCGACTGCAGACTGTGGTGTTGAGATGCACAAGCCTTACTCTCTAAAATACTCCAAATAGAGTAGTCCATTGGATTCAAGTCTGGGGAGTATGGTGGCCATTCTTGAGATGTTATGAATCCAGAAAAATTGTCTTTTATCCATGTTTGCGTTAATTTTGCCATGTGGGAAGGTGCAGAATCTTGCTGGAAAGTCCAGTTTTCATTTCCAAATGTATCTTGGGCCCAGGGAAGAACATGTTCCGATAAACAACCTGGTCAATTTTAACACCCTCTTCAACGAATATTAGAGGGGTTCTGGCATTAGCGGAAACTCCAGCCCATACCATAACGGAAGCTGGCTTTTGAACTCGGCCAACAGTCCTATTTTGTTGCGATGATGATGTTAGCCACATTCGGTCATTTTGTGCATTGAAATGTTGTTCAACCGTGAAAATTTTTTCATCTGTAAACAAGATATTTTCAACATTTTTTAACACGGAGGAGCGTAGCAACGCCTTGCATCTTTGCAGTCGCAAATCTTTCTTTTTTTGTGTCAGATCTTGAGCTTTTCGGAGCTTGTACGGCTTAAGATTAAGCTTTGATTTTGCAATGATTCGCACTGTTTCACGGTTTACTCCCACTTCCTTAGCGATTTTTCTCATTGAGCGCCTTGGATTTCGCTTGATTCGTTTCCCCGGTCTGTATCTCCAAAACCCCCAGTTTCATTATATCGAATAATAGCTCGGTCTACCGTACGACTTGGCAAATTTAAAGCCTTTGCAATTTGACGGCTACTATAATTTGCCAAATGAAATTTCATAATTTCACGACGAATATTTTCCTTGTCCATTTTTATGGAAATTTCAAAATGTAATAACAAAAATTCAAATGAAATTAAAAGCAAAGCCAATGATGAATGAATTTGCTTTTTAAATTAAAGTAACGGTAAATGGCAAAGCTTGCTGCAGAGTATTAAACTTGCGTCACTTTACAATTGTCACCCTGTATAGTATAGTATATATATATATATATAGTTTATTTTTGTTTGAAAATATTATTTTTTTTTATTTTTTTATTTTATTTAACTTTAATTTATGTATTTGTCTTTTACATATATAACACTGTGGGGTGGACGGCGTGGCTTATCCCGATGATACTCCTGGTGTGTGGCACCAAAAAAAAATGGCTTCCTCAGTCACTTTCCTTCACTGTTCCGTCACGAGACACTCACCTGAATATGCGTCTGCTTGCTGCCGCGGTTGATCGCCGAAAAAGAAAAAGCTTTCTTCCTTCGCCGCCATCTGCTTGTGGTTTCGTTGTTTTTTCCTTCGTTGAGTTCGAAACATGGCGTCATTCAGCTAGATGAGTGTGTTCACCACTCGACTATTAATTTATGCAATTGAAGGGTTGCATTTTCGTTTTAATGTACAATTCTTCTTAGATTTAGCAATTTTTAAATTATTTAATAAAATAAACTGTCCCTTCATGGGCGAACAATAAAAAAAACTTAACAATTAAAGAATAACCAAAAATAAACAATTCATTATAATATAACAAAAAATATATAATAAAATAAACAATTCATGGTAATAAAAAGAAAATAATAAAGTAAAATAAACAATTCCTGAAAATATAAATAGAACTCCACTGGTGAGACGCAAACGAGGGGGTGGGCCGACTTGCGTCCTCACAGTGTTACATGACATTTGAGTAAATTAAAAAAAAAAAAAAACAATCTATAATAGTAATAGAAAATTTTCTATATTTTTACTATATTTTCTTTATTTACAGTAGTAAATTTTATACATTTATTTTACTTAATTTTCTACAATTATAATAGTGAATTTCCTATATTCATTGTAGAAAATGTTCTATATTTATAGTAGTGAATTTACTATATTTATGAAATTTCCGATAATTATAACAAAGATTTTCCTTATTTTTTTGATTGCACATAGCTTGTAAATCATATGCTTATGTAATATGGGTAACCGTTGCCAATATTATATATAATAGCAGATAAAATAATTCCATAAGTCTAGATAAACGAATTTCATAAAGAACGTCTTTATTTGTTAATATTTTATTAATTTATACAATAGCAGAACGGTTCAATTTGCTATTAACGACTCCGGAAGTCAAAATCTTCATTGACATATTTTATCTTTTTCTCTATGAATTTTTACCTCAAAGGTTATAAAAATTTATACATAACTTTGAAGAAGAAAATTTGTTGGTAAAGCTTTAAAATAATTTTTAAATCTATTAAGATTTATTAAATTTCATTATAACCATTGAAAACAATGAAGATTTCTCCTTAAAAAGAAATTTGTAATCCTAAAAGAATTTTTTTCAATTTATTTATAACAAAAGTGTGACGTCAGAAATAAATCTCATATTTATAAATAGACGAAACACACGAGAAAGCAATTAAAAGAGAGTAAAAGAGAAAACCAAAAAAAAATTTAAGCCGATTACTAACTGATTTAATGTCATACGCTGTCAACACTATATGGACTATACATATTTACTATGTCAGTGTAAATATATACTACACAGGTACAGTTATGGTCAAAATAATAGTAGTGGCGGGGATTTTGTATATAGGGGAGGGGATTTTGTATATAAAACTTACTTGTACCAATGAAAATCTCATACATTTTCATCGGTGGTCTTGAATAAAAAACAAAAATTAGAATGGAATGAAAGAATCAAAACTTTACCTTTGAAATTGTCTCGATCAGTTAGTGGTCGTGACATAAAGAAAAAATTTCATATCACAAAATAATATTTTTTTAATGATATCACTTGCTTTCTGCAAGACTGCCCCCAATTCGTTTGGCAGTTGACATACGTCAACTATACGTAATAATAAATGAAAACACAATATCGAAAATGCATTTCCCGACCCCAAAAACCACTTTATACGAAAAAAATCAAAAATAAAAAAAGTTCAGTTCTCGGCCCCAAAAACGTACTTCATCAAAAATATGTGGCCATGTTAAATTACCACCTTCTCAAGGTCATATCTCATAGGCTATTTACAGCCAATCCGAACCAGATTTACTACTAATAACGGTTGACAATGTTACCTATGCATACTCCGTGGTATATTATAAACAATTTGGGGATACTAACAATCCAAGACGAAATCAACAACTACGCTATTGATCACAAAATCTTCCCCCTCTCTTTTGGAAATATTATATGCATTAGTATTGTATTCATATTTCAATATAATAATAAGATTTTCTTATTGTCTAAATTTAGATTGATTGTAAATTAAATGAAACTTTTTCTTTATGTCACTACTATAATTTTGGCCGTAGCTGGTTATGGGTCGTTCCATGTCAGATTTACAACTAAAATTTTAATTTCAACCAACATTTTTTGCTTGCATTCTTGAGAAGAAATTAATCGACACTTATTTTTTTATTTCAATGTGATGTCTTTTATTTTCAAGTTGCCATATTTTAAAGTCTTGGAGTTGTAAAAATGGAACGTTTTTCAAACCCTAATTACTCAAAAACTAGCCGTTGTAGGAAAAAATTTCCAACTAATAAAAGTTCGTATATGCACAAAATTATCGAAAAAATATGAACAAAAAATTGTTTTTGTTATTTAACATATGAATTCTGGAAATTTTATAAATAAATTGAATTTTTCCAAACTTGGAAATTTTTTTTTTTAATTTTGTTTGGCCTGCAAATATTTATTAATGTGTTTGGAAAATTGTGTAAAAATTTCAGAGTGGGATGAGATATAGTTTTCGAGATATTCAAATAATAACAAAACAACTGCAACTAAAGTCGCCTGGCTTCGAGCGGCGCGCACTTGAATTTACATACGTTAAAGTGTAATTACTACCACTTTTGTTGTTTGTTTAGTTTATATATGAAATAGAAACATAATTCGATTCGATTCTTGAAAAACTAAATTTTAGGAACCGCGTGATCTGTTTGCTCTTCTTGCAGGAAATAAAAAATTTTAGTGCCAGTGATATTTGAGAGTACCATTTCAAAATTCGCTGCTCATTACACATAGTTTTATCGCGTCTAGGAGTTTTGAAAAAAAAAACACTGAATAACCCAGATAATGAGGTCATGAAATCTCAGAGACCGATGATAACGAATATCTGTTAAAGTTAAGATATAAATTGCAGAAAACTTTACTTCAGATTCTGAACCACACAAAGAAAAATCATCATTCGGGAATTCCCGTTTGTTTGGTTTACATGCAAAACAACAACAAATTTACCAATTTTTTTCTGTTTTACATATCGTCATCTAAAAGCCAAAAAGCCGTAACTATGCAAATTTTCAAAATAGACTTTTTGAATAATTATGATGCACTTGCCCAAACTACATGTTTCTGCAAAATTTTAAACTTCTGCGCCCAAAAATAACGGTTTTATTAACGAAATCCAAAAGGCCGTAACTACAAGTTTATGAATTTAATAAGCAAATTTACGTATTTACACACTTGAATGAGTATTTTTAGGTAAATATTTCAACAAAAATAAGTGTTCAATGAAAATACTTGAAAACCATGCCCTTGTAATTCTCGGTAACATCACAAAGATCACTGATGAGGAACCGTGGAGGGTTCCAAAACGGCATATAATTTGCCTACCCTTTTTTCGACAAAAAGGACATTTCAATAAGCCTGATAAAGAAATCTTTAACTGATGAGTTAACAATAAAGACAAAAGTCAAACTATGAAATATGAACAATTAGGTTTCAGTTTCATATTCTCTAATAATAATATGTAACTAAGTGATACTAAACCTACACAATTACATTCTTCTTTAATCTATAAAAATTTTTCATTTTACAATGTTCTTTGCTCCTCCTGTAAAAAAATAAAATGTTTGGATTTTAGATGACGATATAAACTAAACAAACAACAAAAGGCGAACGAAATATAGTAAGCGACAATACGTACATTTTAATGTACTTATGTAAATTCATGTGCGTGCCGCTCGAAGCCAGGCGACTTTAGTTGTAGTTGTTTTGTTATTATTTGAATATCTCGAAAACTATATCTCATCCCACTCTGAAATTTTTACACAATTTTCCTAACACATTAATAAATATTTGCAGGCCAAACAAAATTAAAAAAAAAATGTCCAAGTTTGGAAAAATTCAATTTGTTTATAAAATTTCCAGAATTCATATGTTAAATAACAAAAACAATTTTTTGTTCATATTTTTTCGATAATTTTGTGCATATACAAACTTTTATTAGTTGGAAATTTTTTCCTACAACGGCTAGTTTTTGAGTAATTAGGGATTGAAAAACGTTCCATTTTTACAACTTCAAGACTTTGAAATATCGTAACTTGAAAATAAAAAGAAACATTGAAATAAAAAAATACGTGTCGATTAATTTCTTCTTAAGAATGCAAAAAAAAGATGGTTGAAATTAAAATTTTAGTTGTAAATCTGACATGGAACGATCCATATACTTTATAAAATTTAGCACTCTTTGCAGTTAAGTGGAGACTAAGCACATCAGCATCATTGACACAAGTGTAGTGAATTAGACACATTAATAGCTTTTCAGTTTACAATTTTTTGTTTGTGTAGCCTAAAACATTCCAATTTCAACTTTATTTGCCAAAACAAAAAAAAAAAAAAAAACAGAAACTTTTATTTGTATTTAAAAATACAGGAAAGAGAGAACTACTGCTGAAATTCATCATATGGCACTATCGCTCATGCATTGCCAATGAGCATACGTCGCTCAATATGTCCATTTACAATATTATCGCTTCATACATCTCCCTCTCTCTCTCTCTTTAAAAGAAAAACAAAAGAAAAAACGAGACGTAAGTACTGCGACTATTTCAAAAGATTGTTGATAAAAATTTCAGAACAAAATCCATCTACTCTTTACCCTGATGTAAAGAGGAAATTGAAAAATGTTCTTAATTTTATGGTTTGGTTTTTGATACAACAAAAAAAAAGCGAACTCCTTCCCTTTTTGCAATTCCACTTTCACTACTACTACTGCTACTATCTAATACTACTAAACCATGCATGTGTATGTATAGAGTAAATGTCTAGGGTGTGACATGGGATTTAGTTGTGTAGATTGACGTTGAAATATCGATGAGGGGGCGTTGAAGTATAAGAAAATAGCATGATAGTTGATAGTAGTCGGATAGCAGCAGCAAAAGCAATGTATGAGCTTACAAATTAGGGTAAAGTTTTTCGTATTTTTGCTTTGTTTTTTTACATACGAAAATGAAATTTAAAATTTCCCAAATGTAGGGGAGATAATTGAATATGTACAATAGTTTGAAGAATATATTGAATAAATAAACAACTTTAAAGTAAACGTACACAAAAACTAAAACAAAGTTAATTTCCCTAAACTTCAGTTTTAATTGATTAATCTAGTGTATTTATTAAGATTCGTGCTTTTATGTATAGTATGAAATGATTGAATATGAGCGTCAGTTAAGGAAATATTGATACGAATACAATAAAATTAGGAATGAAAAGCAAGGTTAATAAAAGAAAAATATTTCAGCCATAAACCTTCAACATCGAATAATAACCACGCCCACCTAACGTTGAATGCAAAAAAATATGTTTAATGTCATTATATCTTTATTGGCGGCATAAGAAAGATTTCCTATTGAAGCGAATCGGCAGAAAGATTGGTTTCGGTTAGGTTAGAGGAGAGTGCTCAGAGCGTCACGGTAGCCAAAAATTTGGTCCATTATGATGTCTCTATACATTGTGGAATCTTTCACAGGCACGAAACAGATCTCCTCACATATCTATTCATCCTGAAATCAATCAGTGTCTCTGATTAACCTTACAAGGTCCTCCAGTTCTGTCAGTTCAGTCAGCCTCCTAAGAAACGGAGTCGATGGATCTGGAGATTCCGGCATTCGCAGAGGAGTTAGTGGATGGTCTCATTGTCTTCTTCGCCTTCGCGGATTTTGCAGTAGTTTGGTGCTGCGGCTCCAATCCCCAAAAGCGCAAAAGCCTTCGGCTAGAATTCTAGTTTGTTTTTTCTCTAAACAGAGGAAGTATTTAGTTATTTTCTTATCAAGAGAAAGGTATAAAGTTCGGACTCTTACAATCGCTTCGGGCTTGCCGGGACTTGTTGATTTTTTCCTATGTTTTCTTGTTAAGACTTACTTTTGATGTTCCTATGGATATGTTTGCTAAGACTGCTCGCTATTTCACCAGTTTGTCATTTCCTTTAATATTACTATGTCCAGGAACCTAGCTGAGTGAGTGGTGTTTCTTATTTCCATAAAACTATTTTAGATGTAATCAGTGTTATCTAGTGTATTGTGACCAGTGTAAACTGGGATAATAGCTCAATGATATGTTAGACCGCACCGCCACCTACAATTAGATCAGTTGGATGTACAATTTTATTTTAAATAGTTATAGACCACCCTGTTGAACAAAAATCTGAATAAAATAAGAACTTAGTTACTAGACAGGAAACAGACCAGTCACGTTTTTTAATTCCACTTTTCTAAATCTTGAGAAAACTCAAGCATCCTAACATAATCAGCATTTACAAGATCTTATGACCATATTATTCATTTCTTCGATTGCTGCTTGGCTGTCCACAAAGATAGTGGTCAGTGAGTTTCCTTGTGATATTGCCGTGCAGTTTTATTTATCAATAGCGGGGATCTAGGCTTGAAAAACACTGCAGTAATCAGGAAGTTTATAGTGCTCCCTGAAATGTTACAATCGGTGAATAAATCCCCGTATATTTAAACTTACATTTATGTGAGTGCCAATATTTCGTATGTGTTGATGATTGAGTCTAATCTTTAAAAGTATGTGTGCATTTTTAGTTCTATTTGGAAACTATTTACTGAACAAGCACTCAATTTGGTATGATTATGCAGATTGCTAATACAAATCCATGACCGGAAAGCATGCGGTATTGGTCGATTAGACGTGGCATATCCCATATAACGATAGTTGATGAAAAAGTGTTTGCTTGATCTTCCACGATCTACGATAACATGTTAGCATTTTGTACATATGCACTTTTTTCATTACAAATCGAATACATAAACTGGGCCAAAACATATTTCAATGATATTTCTGATACACTAACTGGTATACTAACCCGTGTTCATACCTTCACTAATGGTGAAGTAAGGCAGAAAGATAAACAAAAGGTAAGAACTTTCTGTTTATTTTCCGGTACTGAGGCAAGACAAAACTCTTCTAGCTAACTATAATGAGAGGAAATATGCATTCTGATTCATTGCTTTTGTCAAATACAATTTGCTATGTACTGTGACGACCCAAATTTCGCAGTACAATTATGGCCGCACAAACACCTGCTGCGCCTTGTGTGGCAAACAATTCCCCTGAACACCATAGCATAAAGCAGAAATGAAGAAGAGCAGGCATGGCAACAATGCAACAGAATTACTCTGTCCACAAGGAAAAAAAACAAAAACGACAAACATTATGCTTTATGCTGCCAGCAGCGCACACAAAAATAACGGGATCATCGTACGATGTAGACGGCCTACTGCGATGATAATCCAAAATTTGAATTATCAATAACACGCGATCGAGCAAGCCAATGAAAACAAGACTGCGAGACGACATTTCAAATTCCAGTAGCGACAGCGTCGACTGCAATTTGAGGAAGAAGAAGCAGGCTGTATATAAAAGCAGCTGCGCAAGGCAAATCGCTCTCATCTAACTGGTGAAATTAATTTTCGTCCCTCAAATTTTTAAGATGTGACATCAAACTTTATAATGAATTGACTTCTTTTGAAACACACTGTCAAATTTCATATAAATTTTAACAAGTTTACAAGGCTTTGCACGTTTTAATGAAGGCCCTTTTTAATTTTTCTTTAGCATAAATGCCAAAGTAAATATATTTTCTTTCCAAAAATGTTGCTTTGTCTCTGAAATCAATGTTATTAACATCATGAGTTAAATACTCTGGTCTTAAAATATTTGAGCATGGAAAGCATAATCAAAATTGTATCACTGGAAATCAAGTTCAACACTGATATATCTAGTCTTCATTCCTTCAAAAGATGTACCAGTTCCTGACGAGAAAAGCTTAATAGGTAATGTTTACATTATCTTATAGTAGATACAATGTGTATTGAAATGTGTTCATATTGGTGAAGAAAGCTTTTTTTTAATGATCATCACCAAGCCTAGACTTGTCATCAAATGGTAATGCAAAAGTAGATTAAGGTTTTTTTGTTTAAGAGCACACTTCTCACAGTATCGAGGAATAAAGACAATTGGTAAATAAACTTAGTCTAGATCGGTGTAGAAATCTTATTTTCACTATTAAAAACCAATTCACTAAAATTGTTAATATTTAAGTTTTTGGAAACTTACTTTTATCACATCATATTATCATTTAGTAGTATTGAGTTCAAAAAATAGTTAGAACCATATTTTTTTTCTTTATACATAATATAAGTGGTTGCTATTTCAACTTTCTATGCAGCTTTTACCCTACTAAGGGTAAAAATAAATTTAAACCTGTCTATTATTGAGAAGATTTTTGGGGCTAAAGTTTTTTGGTGCGTTAAAAGATATTTTTGTGATATACTATATATATAAAAATGGCAGAAGAGATTTTAAAATAAAAAAGTTTTTATGCAGTTGTTGTTGATCTAAAAAATCGTTATTTTTCAACAAAAATCGTCAAATCGTCATTGGGTGAAATCTGGCAATGCTGCTCTCAGATTACGCAGGCCGGCTTGGTGACTACATCGTGGGATCATAATATGGGTGAGTAGAAGACAAACAATGGGTAAATACAGAAGAATAGATATAAGCAACCAAGTATTTGGTATTGTACAGCTGGCTCAACCTCACCATACTATACTACAATAACCAAACCGTATGGTGCCACTTAGGTGATATAGTCCCTACCAAATGACCCCAGACGTCCGATTGGAAGATTACGATAGTAGCATAGTATTTCTTAAGAGCAAGTAACTGAGCGCTTAGTAGTACATTGTTGCCTTAACCACCACAATACAGTACTAAACGCTTTAACCAGACCGTGTGGTGCCATTTGGATGGTATAGTCCCTACCATATGACTCCAGACGTCTAGTTAGAAACTTACTGGAGTGGAGTAACATCCCTTGAGAGCAAGCAACCGATTGTTAAGCGGTGTATTGTTGGCCTAACCACCACAATACAGCACTAAACACTGTGATCAGACCATGTGGTGCCACTTGGATGGTATAATCCCTACCATATGATCCCAGACGGACTGTCGGAAACTTGAGGCAGCGTAGAAAAATAGCAGACAGTTACGGACGCTCTACTCCACTCTATCAGGCGTATCATCCATTGTCATCAGCGCTCAGTTAGCTCGCCCTATCAGGCGAACCATCCATTGTCAGCAATGTTCAGCAAGCTCGCCCTATCAGGCGTATCATCAATGTATCTCAAAAAAAGAAAGTGGGGGGTTCCCTGCAAATAACAAATTTCTGTAACAAACGAACCACTGGAGCCCGGCCTTTGGAAGAACGTATTGATGAGAATTGAAAGTCGAAGGAAAATGCCTTGGCTTGAACGTAAACCAGAGTTCATAAATAAACTACCAAACAAGATTAAAGTTGACAACAAAATTATAAATTTGCTTTCTACAAGATTATAAATTTGTCATTATTTTTATTATGTAAAAATGCGGAGGCTAATTTTGAAATTATGGTTTCTTTGCACAGATTTATTTAAAACCATCCGTAGATTCCTTTTTCTTTGTAGGCAAGAAATTTAACTCACCCTAATGTACATATTTGAGGAAGCTCAATATGAAGTAAAGAAATAATTAGAATATAAAACAAGAAAATGTCTGGAAATATAAGTAGTTTTCAAGTGCTTAATATCTAGCCAACTGCAATACCTGCTCACATTAATGAGGGACAAACTATCAGAAGGACACTCTAATTAAATTTTCTGCGGAAACGCAGAAACCTATAATAATTTGACTACATCTAGGATCGTTCATCTGCTAAAGCCCAAAATTGAGTGACATAGTATATCTGCTTCCAAAAGGAGTAAATAGAAATAAAAATAATAAGTTCCACAATAACAGAATTCGTCCGTTATCAACCGACTTATGCTTTATTTATCTATAGCAATTTTAAACATTTAATGCATACTTGTTTCCATCGAAAACTTATTTTACTTTTTCAACGAAAAACAAAATTATTCTTGTTTTTCTGGTTTTCGTCATGAATTTTCAGCTAGGTATGCCGCCACTACCACTCCCTTTTCCATATCGCTCTTCTTCGTTTTGAAGCCAAATTATACACTAAAGACAAAGTTCTTATCTTTTTGGTGAACAATTTTCGGTCCCAAAAAAAATCACCATTTACTATTTCCTTACTATATTTTTTTAGTAGTTGTTTTTGTACAAAAAACTTAAGAGAGCCACTACTTTTTGCTGTGTATGTATTAGGGTTGTCATTTTCGTTTTATATAATCCGGGGACAAATTGCCAACGGGACTTGCATCTTTCTCCCGGGACACAAAATAGACAGAATTATTTTTTGTGTTTAGTTTATAAATGTAATTTTAAAAGATATCTAATTTACACAAGATAAAAACAACAAGAGTTGTATTTTTTGTGTGTTTTATTTCTTTTTCTTTCCCTGTTTTAGATTCTTCATTATGTTATAATATTTAATCAGTGTTGCCATTAAAAAATAAGTACTAAAAATCAAAATTATACTCCTTGTATGAGGGGATATTTAATCATTTTTAAGCGTGAAAGCAAAAACTAAAATTCCTAAAGACCCGGAAAAATTTTTGTCCAGGCAGGACATTTATAAATTAATAAATAAATTAATGAAAAAATTCAAATCCGGGATGTCCCTATAAAAACGGGACGTTTGGCAACACTATGTATATTTTTGTTGTTTCAGATGTTACTATTTTTCCCCCCTGAGTATGTACCCAGTTGGAATTCTGCCGTGTACTCGTTTGGTGTACACTGTATTCATTGAATATTTCCCAGTTATTTTTTATTCTTGCAATTCTCAATTATTAGTCATCATTGTGGCCCTACAGACATTTTGAGAAAGTCGGTACGATGAACAAAGATTTTAGATCATTATAGGAGCTTGGTGTTTTTTAATTGTGGGTACTTACAAGTTGATCATTATAGGAGCTTGGAGTTTTTTATTTTTGGGTACTTTCAAGTTGATCAGCTCACTTCTAATTGCAATCGCATTGCTGCACGATTGAAAGTACCCAAAATTAAAAAACTCCAAGCTCCTATAAAAGCTGGAAACAAAAAACGAATGTGTCTATCACGTTCCCAATCAAACCAATTAAATCAAAAATCTTACAGTTAAAAAACTTTGCCTATACTGAAAATTGCTACTCCAATACTTTAGTAAGAAATCGAAATAAATACAGAATAGAAGATGAGCGCCACAGTATCCAGTTCTACTTATTGATTGGATACGCACATATTACCAGCTGGGTTTCGTTGTCTCTTTGTTTTCATGCAATTTTAAGTTTGTTTTCTTTTTGTTATTATAGTTTCCTCGATCATCAAACAAGGGGGTGGGGGGTGGGGGGGAGAAGGTGGAAACACGAAAATAAAAACACCACAATGAACGCGAAGAAAATTTTGAAAAATTTTTTTTGCTTGTTTGTTTTAAATTTTATAAACAGATTAGTTTATGTTACAAGAGAGAAAAAGCAGAGTTACTATGTCCACACTCCACTCTTACGCCCCCTTTCTTTTTCTTTTTTCCCCCCTCACAAGCCACCCAACGATAAAAAACAATAACAAAACTTTAACTAACAAACAACATGTTAGTAGTTGTCGTTGTAGTTGCTATTGTTATTAAACTAAAAGCACATAACAATAACACCAAAAACATAAGTAACAAGAACGACAACCACCCACTAATGCTACAAGGAGAACGAAAAACTTGTGCACGCAATATAAATATGCTTAAGTATAGTGCTCGCTACTAGTTACAACAAGATTTCACGAAATTTTTGTTATTTTGTTGTTTCTTGGTTTTAACAGTAAAATTTGTTTGATGAAACACGCAAGAGTAGGAACTTTAACTTACTTTGAGGTACTATATGAGATTGTTGCAGTTACATTTCTACAGGGTGATCCGAAATAAGTGTATACAATGTTTTACATGGTAATTTAATGTGCAAACAACTTAGGTCCCGGTAGAACCTAAATTTGTTGATGTGCAATTATCTTTTCAACCGCCCAGTAGGACCTAAATTTAATGTTGCCAGTAACCGTAACAGCTAAACTTAACAAGGCTTTAATACGTGAAATTTCTGTCAAAATCTCTCAAGTCTATATTTTTGTAATCATATTATTTTTCTGATTTTTCAGGTCAGCATGATTTCTCAAAACCTTGATAGTTGACAAACTCGACACAAACTCTAATTCATCCAAAATTTTATTTTTAGAAAGGAATTAAAACATTTCACAAACTAGAATTTTATGATTTAAAAAATTTTTTTTTCTAATGATTTTATATGTTAATGCCGTTTCTAAGACGCAATACTAAACACAAAACTGATTACTTTCTAATCACTCTCGCAGCAGCAGCCAAATTTTTGCATCTTATAAACGCAACCATTGTGTAAAGGGAGTGAAAATGAGTGATTGATATCTCTGTTAACTTAAAGCTGACAAGTCTCTTCGCTCAATTTCAATCGATTAAGGTGGAGCTACATACTATGCGTCACCGCTTTTCGTGCGTCAAAAGTTTCTACTTTCTATAATTTCTGCGCGTTTAGCGTGTCGAGTTACACAGCACGCTTTTTGCGCATACTCCTTGTCTTGAAAATATCGTCTTGATTTATGTGGCAGAACATTTTTTCCTGCATAAATTTTTCTTCCATTTTACCTTTTTTTCATTTGCATTATTATAAAACTGTATACGACTAGAAAACTATAAACAAGCAGCTGATCAATTGTCATGCGACAGCGACATAATGACAACTATCAGCACTTACATATAAGTATCTCATGCGATCATGTGGCGGCAACAATGGAACACAAACGGCAGTTCCCCCAGCCGTCGACCTCAAATAATTTTAATTTTTATTTAGCCACCAACAGCGCCTATGGGATGAACAACTGCCCAAAATATCCCTGGCCATTAACTCCAGCGCCTCCGAAACCACTGTGTACAGTCCCGCTCTCCTCACTCAAGGCCGAGAACCACGTCTTTCAAAGGCCTTGTACGACGAAGCAATGCTGGGTCCTGGGGAATCTACGCCCACCATCGATGAGCGAGCTTTCAGGATGCGTGACACCTTCAGTATCGTCCGAAGAAACCTAGCTCGAGCTACACAAGACCAGGCGTATATATATAGTGGCGTATAATCTTTGGTAACGCACAGTGCTCCATCTCCATATAAATGGAGGGAAAAATAGAGTTTTGGTCAGAAATGAATTAAATTTGGTTTCTTAGTGGATAACAGCATGCTAATTCTAAAAATGCGTTTTCGTAAACCCTACAGTTTTTTCAAAAATCGAGGCTTTTGGGTGAATTTATGCAGTTTTAAAACGCATTTGATTTGTTTGTTAAAATTAAAAAAAAAAAAAACTGTACAAAATTTGTTTTCTTAGTAAATGTCTTTGCTAAAAATAAAAAAAAAAATTAAAAAATTATTTTAAAAGAACACCGAGTTATTGTGATCAAATTATTAGCCAACCTTAGTGTTCAACCTTTTTAAATGCTACATACTTTAAATGCGATACTTTAAAACTTAATATAATAAAAAACATTGTTTATTTTATTTAAAAATTAATTCCATATTTATCACTACTTTCAGAACTTTCTTTAGAAGAACTTAAAAATATCTTAAGCGATTCATTAAGAGGACATTCCAGTTTAAATTCTGAAAATATCGATTTATATATATTTATATTTATATAATGTTCAACAACAAGTTTTGGAGAAAAAGAACAATTATTTGGCTTCAAAATCGTTATTCAGGAGTTTTCAGAGTCGCTGATATACGATTTTTAAAATTCAAAATGGCGAATCCAATATAGGGGAAGAATTTTGAAAAATTTAAAAAAAGACCCTAAAGAAAGGGGTAGAGAAAAGTTTTACTTTTTTGTGGTTCCACTTTTGGAGAAATGTCTAGTAAACAAAATTCTATATAGTTTAACCTTTTGTCTTTATTTAGAAGCACAGAATCCATCCTACCACCAAAAATTAACTTTTTTGAAGATGACTCCACCGCCACCATCTTGGATTAAAAGTGGAGAAAAAAAATTTTTTTTTTGTCCTTCAGTAAGATATTTATAACATCTCTAAGCAATTTTGTAATAATATATCATAGTTTCTTAAAAAAAAAGAAGTAAATTTTTTTCAATTTTAGACTTGAATGTCCCATTAACTTCTACTCCTGCATTATCTGATTGTCCAAAGTAATAACTAACATGTTTGGCAATCAAATCCTTTTTCTTATTCATGTTTTGTCTTTTAGAAAAGAAAAGCATAGAATCCGACGACAAAGATAGATGCCGCATAAGATCTATATTAGTATCTTCTCGTCCAGTTTTTCTTGTATGTGCCAATCGATTTCAATCGAACAAAATAGCAATAATAACTTGAATATTTAGTATCACTTAAATAAATAAGATAATTACTAATAAGAATTTTTTCAAGTGAAAATATTTTAATTTTGTCTACTCCCAAAATGTTATGTTCTAAAATTTAGGGAAAATTACTAATACAACTACATTATCTAATCATTTTAAAATGAAAATAAGTTTACCTTACTTATTTTTAGTCAAAAATGTATTTTTGACAATTTTTCTTTTGAATTTAGTGATTAAAAATTAATGCCAGATTTGAATATTGCAATATAAAAACCAGCCACTTTGAGATGTTGCATCGAGGTTATGGTTTCTACTTAGTTGGACTTTTAACTTTAAAATGATACCAATATTGCTAACTTTGGCGATACTCATTTTTACTATTTTTGTCCACCGACGGAGCACTGTGCGACGTGCTAGTCAGACAACACCAAGGCAGTTGACAGCTTCGCGGCGAAACTAGCCCCAAAGTTCGATGGGCCTTTCCGAGTACTATCCTTCGATTCCCCTGTTATCGTCAGGATAAAACAGCCGGGGACGACGTGAATACGAACAGCCCACCTCAGCGAACTGAAGGAATTCCATACCGGGGAGGGATCACACTACCTCCGAGACCAACGACCTCCCCAGGCACCCCGATCCTGCGTACCACCAGAGGGCATACAGGCCTACCCAGCACGAAGCGACGCCCGGCGTAGGCGCATCACAGCACTGGGAAACAACTCCCGCACCGCCCCAAAGGGAAGGAAAACCGAAAAAAAAGCGGTTATTTTCAAATTAATTTATTTCATCCAACATGAAGTGAATCTACGCATGCGACCCAGCAGCAGCGGTTATTTTCAAATAAATACAGTGTCTGTTTTTTTATTTAAAAAAAAAGAAGCTAATAATAGTAAAATAAAATAAATCAAGCCTACGCATGCGGCAGAACAAATTAAATCAATCATTCGAAGTTTATCCACCGGAGAGACAACAATGGAAAATAAGTTTAAGCGAAGTATTGAAAAATTCAAAAAGAGGATGAAAGAAGAACGAGATAGGAGCAAGCGGACGCAGACCTTGGGGGCCTACCCAGGTCCCCCCAGGAAGTGGCCATTGCAGTCAATTATTTTGTAGTCCACGAGAGATAAAGCTTTTAGATGGAAAAATAATTTTTCTTTGCCAGCTGTTCGCACGCTACAAAGTTGGGCAAAAAAAAAATTGATATATCTCCAGGAATTATTGAGCCTGTAGTCAAAATTTTGACAGCAGCTACGGAGATAGGTGAAGCTGAAAAAGTTTGTGTGCTGAGCTTCGATGAAATGAAGATCAGGAGAACGTACTGCTATGACAGGCAACGTGGCCGTTGATAAATTTCAAAAAAAAGTATCACAGAGTTAAAAAAGTCTCATCCAATTTTTTTTAATAAAAGGAGTTTGCATATAAAAAAAATGTATTGATGTATTGAAAGTAAAAAAAAAATTAATTATCCCAAGTAATTAATACATTAAGATACTTCACGAAAAAAAAGTTGTTGTTCACCTCCAAAAATTTACCTCGGTTTATTTTATGATGATTCCCAAAATATTTCAGCTCTACCGATTACCGTTCCATTTTGAAAAAAAACTAAAATATTACATTCTCGAGTCTGCTAGCAGATTTGAAAAAATTTTAATGCAGAACCCTAGCATTGTTCAGTATCTATCATTTGTGAACTTTTAATTGACCAATCAATTTTCCCTAAGTAAATGTGGCAAATTTGAAAATAGCAATAAGTTTGTAAAAAATCTTATAAAACGACAGTGTTGTAACTAAAAAGTATGTATGTAATTAGTTTTGCTAACTTTCAAGTTAAAGGTAATGGATTTTTCGTATAATTTCATGTGAATATCACACTTTTTGCAAAAAAGTCTCAAAAGTTGCAAGGATTTCAAAAATTGTTTGGGTATTTTCGAAAAGTCGTGTCAAAGTCTGCAAGCAGCCAAAAAGGTTGCAAATTGCAACTTTAGTCTCATAACGGCCACGCTGATGACAGGTCTTCCGACACGATCTTATCCCTGTCAATTATGTGCAAGTTGCTATGCTGAGAGGTAATTTCTATTTATATTGTTTATAAAAAATTTGTATACATTTAGTGATCCCTTATATGCAGGCTTAATTTGCAAATAGAAGCAGCCGATTTTCTATGAATTCGACAGTCAAATAACCAAGGATATATTATTCAAAATTTTATCAACAGTCAAAAGGTGCGAATATCATGTGGTAGCCATTGTTAATAATTTGGGTAAAATAGAGCTTTGTAAAAGGAACTTGAAATTGGAATTGAAAAGCCACTGTAAATATACTAATTTCTTGTCTTTAAAGTTTGTAAATAAATGTACATATATATATTTTTATTGAACTTTAAGGTTTTCACATGAGGGAGAAAAAATTTTTGTTTATGCGGACGTAACACACCTCATCAAGCTTCAGCGGAATCATTTTCTGGATCATGGATTTGTTATCAATGGAAATGTGATTACTATGGCAAGGAATTTTATGCACTAAAAAATCGAAAATATGCGCATATAATATGCACTTAAAGTTCAAAAAAATATGCAACTGAAACTGCAAAAAATGTACTAAAAACATCTAAAATATGCAATTAAAAACATTGCATGTAATTCAACAAACAAAGGACGAAAATGATTTATTTTAAAATATAAAATAAATTTGTAAAAAGCAACAAAATATAAGATGAACATAAAAAGTTTAACACAAATCGTAGTTAAGTAAATATGTAAATTATCATGAGATCAATCTTTATTTATTGTTTTATTGGCGTAAACAACAAAAATTTTTTTAAGTTTTCAAATACAAAACTTTCCCGATCGGGTCTTAAAAAAATGGTCCTATAAAGAAAATGATCGCTCTACATCAACACTCGGACGATAGAAGCATTTTTGAAGGCACAAAATTCCTTTAATTTTCATATCTTCCCTAAATATCAGAGGCCTCGTCTATGCAAAACCATAAGAAATGGTTTTTAAGGTCTGCCGCTGCAGGTAGTAATTAAACGCTGTATTGTTTTTTCTGAGCGCCGATTATTCAATTCTTTATATTTCTGGCTTTTCAAATGCTAGTCAACTTGAAATTTCGCAGCTCAACTAAAAGTTATCAAAATTTAATAACGATTGAATGCCATTTTAAAGGATATTTCTTGATTCGTAAAGATAACTTGACCATTTCACCTTTGCGATGTCCAGTAAAAACATGCATTTGCATGGAATTCCTTGCCCTAGTGATTACTAAAGATATTGTTTTTTAGTAGACTATGAAAATTAAATCTAGAGGTTAATTTTCAAAGTCATGACTTAAGTTCATGTCAATTTCGTTATTTGAAGTTATATATAAACAGGTGAATGAGCAAATGTAGTCATCACAACAACAATGTATATAGAGACGGGCAAATCAGACGGCCGTTTCGGAATCCGCCACAATTCCTCATCAGTGATCTTAGTGATAGTTCTTAATCTTTCAGTATCCTATATAAGCTACTAATATTTGAAATCATAACCGAGAATTACAGATTTGATTCCAAATATCTTCACTGAATAGAGATATTGAAAGAAACTACCACTACCGTTCTATATACTTATGTAGTTGTTTTTTTTGCCATTGTAGCTAGTCTGCGTAACAGTTCGATATTTGAAAGTCTAGTACATGAGAGAGTGTGTGTGTTTGTGCGAAAATGATTCTAGGTGTCATTTTTTCTGAACGGTCCCTTCTTTTATTTCTAGCGAGCTTTCGATCACCCACAAAATAACGACCAGGCATCTTACTGTTGCTGGAGTAGAGTGGCAAAAGGTCAAACTAGAACAAGAAGTCCTGGAGAGCTTTTTTGGTGTAATAAGAGCTAAAGGAGGTCTCCACAATCACCCATATCGTCAGGAGTTTAAGTACAAGCCACGCTCCTACATACTTGGTCGAAACGACGGCGCGTTATCTGAAGGTAGAAATATAAAGGGTTTTCCATTAAGGACATAACAATTTTATCTACTAATAAAACACAGAATTTTTTGAGATATTGAGTTCAAATTTATTATGGGTGTAGTGCAAGCATTACATTTTATGAATGAAATTCGATTTCGGTTATATAACCACCACGAGCTCTGTTTAATGAAAAATTAAACAAAAATATAGGTTTTGAAAAAATTCAACAAACGTTTTAAGTAGTATCACATCCCCAAATGTAAAAAAGGGATAAGTTTTTCGAGTCCTCACTTCAATGAGGTCACTGAAAAAACTTTCAGTTCACTAAAAATGAAACTTTTCAATTTAGGTTGGGCCTACTGATTTTTTAGATAAAAATCTGGCTAATGTATATGGTTGTGCATGTTATGTTGTAGCAACTTATTTTTTAAAGATTTTATTACTGGGATGACTTCGATTGCTCTAATGTGACAATTTGATAAGATTTTTTCGTCTGCTTTCTTTTGTATTTTAGCTTCTTTTATGTTGTTTTTTTTTCTGTATTTTTGCTGTCCGTTTCCGTCTTTCACTTGTCGTTTGATATTAATCCGGTAAAAGTTGCACAAAAACAACAGCAACAAAAAACACAATAAGCACAACAACAACATACACATACATCCATACATACAATAAAAAAAAAGTAGTAAAATTTTTCTTAATCTCTTAATGGATGCCAATAGAAAATAACAATAGAAAACAAACAAGTTGTAAAAAAAAATAGAAAACCGAAAAGGAAAGAATAAAAATCAAACTTCACTAAAAGTAAAAAACACTAAAAAATACAAGAACATTAAAATTTCACAATAAAAGAAGCAACAGAATGAGTTAAATGACTACGAGTAAACTATTTCAGGTTTTTGCAATACAAACAAAGTAAAAGAATAAAATATAAACAGAAATTTAATTCAGATGCTTAATAATATGATTAATTTATATGAAAAACAAATGCAAATGAATATTATAATGAAAAAGTGGTAAGAGAGTAAGTTCCCTTACACAAAATGGATGTATATTTATATCTGCAAATTCAAACAAATTCAAATTCATATACTTCAGTAACGGATCCAAAAGGGAGAGGCTGGGGAATGCAACAATGGTTGAGAAAAGTACCAAATGTTTTTCGGGAACCCTTAAAGAAATCAGAAGAGGTGCTCAATTAACATAATGCCCAAACAATAAAACGATCGCAGCCCTATCATGAGATTAACAGCTCTAAATGTCAAAACTATTACACGTATAACAAATAACTACAAATTAAAAATGAGTGGCAAAAATTACGAAAGCAAATTCCCTAAAACTAGACAAATTTATTTAAAACCAGAAACATCTCAAAATGCATTAAAAAACTATTCACTTTCGGAATCTTGCGACAAGGAACGGTGCTAGATCTCCAGAAAATCAGTTTAAAGATGCCCTACTTTTAGACCGCTTAGTAGTGGTTTTTAATCTGATTTTTGGCTTTTAACTTATCTTAGGACTGGTTTGTATATTTTTGGTCTGAATACACAGTTCAACAGCAAATTTTAGTGGCTGATGGACAAAATTTGAAAGAGCAATTTGGGGTGGCTGTCCGGCCTTGCCTTTAGATTTTCTCTACTACGTCTAGGACCCCTTAAGTATATATGGAACCAAACTAAAAAATTTAATTTTTACCCGTTCATGTTTCATGGCTAAGAGAAAGTTACTCATCATGAAAAAAGAGACACAAATTGCTTAGACAGCCCTCTCACCCCGTCTAACCCATTCTTTAGGCATTTATATAAAGCCTTTGTCTTTTACATGGCCATAGTCTAGAACAATGTTTCCCATCGAAAATTAGATAAATCACTGAAATCCAAAACTTTTTCAAAAAGTTAAACCTTGAAAAACCAAAAATTTTTTCTTGTAAAATGCCTTTAATCTGGATTAATCATTAGAAAAACAACAAATAGCCCTAAAAAAATGTATTCTTTTAAAAAGTTCATAACATATATAAAATTCAATAATTTTTAAAGGGTTGATCTTAGAGTTTTGATTTTTTTTTTTATTTAATTGATAATATTTTACAAAGTACAGAAAAATGAAATTTTTATAGTTTTAACCACTATTTATGAACTCGTGCCCCTTTTTTGGTAAGCCTTCCATTAGAGAATTGATAGTTGTTTAAAACACATTTTTGGAACAAATTGCTCATCTCCTTTTAAAATCTTCGATATTTTGGGACACCTTTTCTGTGCTCTTTAAGTTTCTTTTCACATGACTCCAATATCTCTCCACTGGTCTTAGCTTCAGACAATTTGGAGGATTGAGATTGACCTCTCTTGGTACAAAAACTATGTTATTACTTTGGTACCACTCCAGAGCTTTCTTGCCGTAGTGACATGATGCCAAATCATTGTGCTCTCTTATGAAAGGATGAAGTCTTTTTTCAAACATTCTTTGATGTATATTTCGGTATTTATAGAGCCCACTGTAACAAATGACTTGCTTCTTTTGCCTCAACTGCATATAGCTTGCCATACCAGGAATTTTTTAGGAAATTATGTCTGCTTTTGGATTCTAAATTGTTCTTCGACATTTCCTCGAGCATCAGCAACATAAAAATTTTGACCCGGAAGCTTCGTAAAATCTGCCAGTACATACGTTTCGTCCTCCATTATACAACATGAATATTTTTGTATGAAATTGAATTTTAATTTCCGAGCCCTACTTTTGGCGTCTAAATTTTTTGTAGCATTCCTGTCTGGAACTTTTTGGACTTCGTATGTTTTCAAACCTGCATTGGCTTTAACTTTTTGTACCAAATAGTCAGAGCACTGGGCTAACCGGGCAGCTTTTATACCAGATGTGTTTGGAGATCTTTTCAATATGCTTTCTATTTTCTTGGCTTTCCCCATATGATGTGGTCCTTGTTTTCTTCCCGAACCAGGTTTCCTATTGATGGTCAAATTCTCCTGGAACTGTTTAATAACATTGGAAACAGTTTGACGGCAGACCTTCAATTCTTTGGCCAATTTTTTGTAGGACCAATTTGGATTTTTTTTGAAAATTTTTAATAATTTTAAGACGTACTTCTTTTTCTTCACTCATTTTGATCAAACTCAAAATAAATATTTGTCATTAAAAATAACAACAGACATATTTTTCAAAGATAACTAGATTAAAGAAATTTTTAAATTTTACACCCAAAAAAAATTATTGGGTAAAACGTGTGTTAAGATTTTTTTAAATCTCACTCCTTATACCCGATTAACGATTAGAAAAAACAACAAAAACTACCTTCAATGAAAATATTACTCATTGAAAAATACTTGGGGTCGCTTGAGGTTATATGTATAATAATAATAATATTTTTAAAAAATTAACACTTGAAATTAAATATTTTGTGCTTTTCAATAATCTCTTTATACTGTGTTAATCTCCTCCTTATTTGTCAGTCTCCTCCTTATTTGTCAGAATAAATTAATTATGTAAAATTTATATTGTAAATTGTCGAACTTTGCTCAGTCTGATATTAGATCTGGTTTCCATTAATGTCTCTAGTTTAGTTTAATTTCCACTGGATCATTACAAAAACATTTTATGCGTTCTGTTTTACTTTTTTACTATATAGGTATTCTAAAATATATTAAATCTTTAATTAATTCTTAATTTAGCAAAATCGTCTCCCCCAAAGCCAAATCCTAGATCCACCACTGCACACATCCATACATATTTACATATGCAACAGAGATTTCGCAATCATAATATTGCGACAGCATTCATATAAGGGCGCCCGCATATTCTTATAATAAGTAATATGATTAGTCAGACACTCATATGTGCATTTGTATACTGCACGCCCCTCTCCTTTGTCAAAAATAAGAGGCCTTAACATATTTATTAAGCTAATCAAATGAGCAAACATGAAAGGTGAGTGTAAACATTGTCTGCATTTCTATCTACATCAGTATGCTCGGTATTCTTACTGAAATTATTTAAAAGCTGGTAATGCCAACTTTAAACTACGCCAGTTTTTTTTTTAAATAGTCGAAATGATTATGCTCTAGGATTTAAAAAGAGTAAACTGATCCTTGGCTATTCACTCACACGTGAAAATTGTAGGCCAAGAGAAAAAAAAATTGGTTTAGTATTAACGAACACAAGGCAGAAGTGAAACTTCTTGTAAACTAAATGAAACACAAGCAAATGAAATTTTTCAATCGCTAAATTTTTTACTTCATTGGCTTGTGTTTTTTAATTTCATTTGCTTGTGTTTCTTTTAGTACACAAGAAGTTTCACTTCTGCCTTGTGTTCGTTAATACACAACCAATTTTTTTTTTTGGGATTAATGCTAGAACAAAAATTGCAACTCTGTACTGGTAATTTCGATGACAATTGTAGCGAACTCTTTTTGTGTGCGACATCTTCATGTAATTCCTTGACCATTTGCGTCATCTGTATGTGAAATGTATAACTGTCATAAACTTTAAGATGGCGACGCTACACATTGTTCTTTCTGCCATAGGCGTGTGTGTAAATAATATGTTACATTGAATTAAAACTATTAATGAATCGTTTATTGTATAGTTTGCTCGTGACTTCAGTTGCGGAATATTGATATTTAGCCCCTCATGCACATTGCTCTACAAAATTATGTCGCATTGCAAACTTACGCGCGACGTCTCATCCGGTTGGTTTTACTTTAGGGACAAGAGAAAAGAAGTCTCACTTCAACAAAATATGTATGAAAACAACAAATTGTATTTACCTGGTAGTTGTGTAATTGGGATTTAGCGTTTCTTAAGGATGTTGAGACGTCGGGTGGCAAAATTAAAAATCAATACTTTGCGTTATTGATTCAGTGAAAATCTAGATTTTATTTAATTCAGTCAAATTAATTCAATTTCCAAATACAAATCAATTGTTACTTACAATTGTGCTTTCAAGCACTCCGTTTCCCAAATGTATAAAAATAAGTTGATGTGTGAATCAGTCAGCAGCTGCAACAGAAAAAAAGAAAAAATAAATGCGCAGACCAACAGTTTTGACAGTTCGCTTCTCACACATTCGCATGAGCAGTGTTGCATTGCGGAGTACCTTTGAAGGTGCAGACACAATAAGTCAAGCTCAGCAATAAGAGGGATTAAACGAAATCACTATTCTCCGAATGAAATTAATTTGGCCTCACTTGAAGGCTAAGATATCGCAGTTTTTATTATGGGCAAATCAGAAGTTCAATTTTTGTCTTTGCTTCTCCAAAGTTATTACTCAAAATCGAAATATCGAAAATCACTCAAACCTCAATTATGGATTCAAAAAAAAAAAAATTAATATCAGAACCTAAATCAACACCTTAAAAATCATTAACGGAAATATGCATTTATAGAGAAGATCTTCATAAAAGTAATAGCGACCTAGTTTCGACATCCACTCTACTGCGCGGCGTTGAAAATTTTACCGGAAGATGAAAATTTGTTATAGAGCACCCTAAAGTAGCTTGACAATTTCAGATTCAAATTTTTCCAGTTTTTTTTCTAGGCATATCTTACTACATAGGCAACCATCATTAATAACCATACTTTAATATTTCCATTAATAGAATTCAAGAATCGTTGAAAAAAAAAATTATTGTCGAAAACGAAAGTCGCTTACGTGAATTTATTCATTCTAGTAGCAAATCGAAGATAGTGCACAAACTTTCTAGTGTTTTCTTTGTATATATAGTGTGTTATAAGACAATCGAGTGCAGGCTGAAAATCTTTTTGGTCTCCGGAGCACTCTGTATATACAGGGTTCATTATGTTCAACCAGTGTTGCTAAACGTAGAGTTACATGTCAGACGTTTGGAATTGCGAACACCAAATAACTAGTGCTCTACTGGTCGATGTAGTTCGTGTTGTTATGGTGCATGAAAGCAGGGTAGCCAGATTGTTTTTACTAAAAAACCAGTGCATTGAACTTGAATTGAATAAAAAAATTTCCATAGACCTTTTTACTTTTTACTATAAGCTCACTTTCCAAAATTACCAAGACAAATCTCTTTCTTTCCTTCCCCTTAAAACATTAGATTGAAAGTTCTTTGATTGAACTCACTCACTTTCATTGAAGTGAGGAATCGATTGCAATATTTTTTTCTAGCGGTTTAGGAGGTACAATCTTGTGTGCTCCTTCCTTTTTATATTAACTATAGGTATATATTTATTATTTTTATTTATTATATTTACATACCTATATGAAAATATAATATTAATCAAATCCAAAATTAATCATTCATTATGTTTTTCTATTCGTTTGAGTGCTTTCCCTAGTATTCCTTGGAAGCGCTCTTTCATATAGTTAAAAGCGTTTTCAGGAAGCTTAATGTCAGCTCTACCTATTTCCCCACTTACTAGCTTCCACGAAAGCACAAAGTTGGCGCTTCAAAAGAGCTTTTTTGGGTAGGGCTCCAAATTTTTCCGTTGGGTATTTACTTACCAGGTGCGTGTGTGTGTATGTGTGGGTGCGTGTGTCTAAGGCAAACTGTAACTATAATATTCATGAAACATTTTTCAGTTTATTCTTTATGATGTAGAACAAAATGTTGCAGAGAAATCGCGCAAACACAATTTTTGATACATTCTTTTTGAAAGTGCGCAGCGCAACAACAACAACAAAATTAAATTACCTTAAACCATGTGGTATGAAAGTAAGTTTTTCATTTGAATATATTCGCTCATTTTCCTGTTTTGATGAAAAAACACACAACAACAACGAAGGTACAAATTAATTTTTGCCAGACATGCTGGCGACATGAACATGTCATCGTCAGCGCCATCAATGGTACGTACAGTCGCTGCTGTCACTCTCACTAGCTGCCATTACACTGTTGCCAGTTGCCATTGCCATTTCCGCTATTACCATTGCCGTATTCTCGTTGTACTGCTGTTACTGATGCTGTCATTGTCGTTGTCGATGTTTGTTTACACCGCGTCAATACCCGCAGGATAATCTTTAATAATAAACTCACGTCATAGACAAGTAAACGCATTAGTTCCATACAAAAGTATGAAGGCGTGAAGCTTTTTTTTTACTAGGCATGCATATTTATTTGAGTGAAATAGGTGGAAAAGTATGAGAAAACATGTGCTGCTTTGTGTCTGGACGCATTTTAATTATACCTTTTAGGTATGCATATGTACAATCTATATATATCCATATGTATGAATGTATGTACACAATGGTTATTTCCATATATTTCTCACTGTGTAGCTTTATTTGTAATTTTCCACCTCGACCCAACTCAGCTCGCTGACATTGCTATACTCTACATTCTGTTCTGTTTGATTTGATGCTCTTGGGGTAGAATTTTTTAGACACTTTGTCTATGGTCAAATAATAAATCTGAAAATATATACCCAAGCAGTGGCGCAGTAACGTAGCCAGGAAATATTTTTGGGGAAGGAGGGGGCAGGGCCGTAAAATTTCTTCTTATGTTAACCATATTTTGCCGAAAACCACAAATTTTTAAAAATTATATTCATTAAAGAATCGCCTATCTTCCGGCATCAGAGTGATCTAAGACAGGGATGATAAATGGATTTAGCGATTTTGTGACAAATATAAAAAAAACAATGTACCAAACCAGTCAAAAATATATCAAAAATTTTAAATTATCCATTACCGCGGAGGTCTTAGTATGTGCTGCTATAGGAATTTCCGCGAATGGTAAGATATGCTCAGCTATAAAACAACTGAGTCTTACTTCAAGGATTTTTGGATTTTTATTTGGGCTGCAAGAGTCCAACGATGACTTAAAGCAAAAAATACATTTAGCTTTGATTACGTGGTTCTTCAACAAGCGATGAATTACATATGACGTACTTTTTCCCTTGAAGCGTATTATGTTGTTGTAGCCACGGATATTTCTGTGGTCAAAAGCAATAAGATAAAATAATAATAATCAAAAAAAAAAGTGTCGAAAAAATACGCCAGTCTCCCAT
Source organism: Toxonevra muliebris (assembly GCA_963691655.1). NCBI lineage: Eukaryota > Metazoa > Arthropoda > Insecta > Diptera > Pallopteridae > Toxonevra > Toxonevra muliebris. The sequence goes on from OY829326.1 coordinate 69,178,186, forward strand.
ACAAATATTCAAGCTATACCTGAAAGAAGCTAATTCTGCACTAATCTACTTTTTGAATTAAATGGATTTTTGCACATTTTTAATACCAAAAATTGATACCAAATATCAATATCATCACTGATCTAAACTAAAAAAAAAATATTAAATACCTTTTTATTTTTATTAACCGATTAATCAATCGCTTACAATTCAATTTTTTTTTTTTTTCAAATAAGCCTAATTTTCAATTAGCCAATTCACAAGCTGTCTTATTCGTTGTCGTATCCCCTCATTTGTCATAAATTCTCTCATTTTTCATACAAAATTATACGACAATATAAGATAGCTTGTGAATCGGTCAAATATATTATGGGATATAATGTGTACACAAACATGATTTCTCAAACTTTTTAAATTTTATTTACTGTGAATTGAATTTTTATTTTTGATCACACAACAACTCTGTGGGCCTGAACGGAAACTCTAATAATGTTCTTACAGTGAAAAAATTCGAATATTTTGATTTAGCCAAATATTTGAATTTATTTTGATGTTAGCAGGCGTTGCTTTTTAGCATTTTATTGCGGTTCTTATGGCCACACATTGCTTTACGTGTTTTGTGCTCTTTGTGTTTTGTTTTGAAAAAGTAAAGTCGGATTTTCAGTACTGTCTAAGGTATTGCGATTTGTATTGATATTTTGTTATTTATTTATTAAAATTTATACAATAATAAATTATTATACAAATAAAGGAAACAGCACTAGCATCATAGGCCATCAGCTATTTATGGTATATTTGTGATTTTTTCATTATTTCAGGTATGTCCTTTCAGTAATTAATATTAAACACTAATTATTAATTTTTATTATTTTTAATAAACGACTAATGTCAGAAGTGCAACGAACATTCTTACTTCTTGAGTATGCAAAACTTTTGAAACAAAGCCTTGATTCCAGCGACAAAACAGGCTACATCTTTGGCGGTTCTAGAATTTGTATTTGGGGCTGATTTTACTAAATTAAAGGATAAAAATCATACTCAATATCAACCAAAACCTAGACCTAGACCAAAAACTAGTGCAGGAGTTGAATCAATGTTCATACCGAAAATACAGGCCAAAAATTAAAATATAATTGTAACAAAATTAAGACCAAAACTCCAACTAAAATCGGATAGAAATTTAGAGGGAAATTTTGACCAAATTTTAAATTGAAATTCAAAAACTTTTTTTCAAATCGAAGTTCAAACCAAGAAAGGACCAAATTCAGATCGAAAATCTAGATCAAAATGAGACCAAATCTGAATTATGACTTGTCTGACGGATTTATATTATTTAATGATCTATTTAGATAAAACAATTTGATACATCTATATTTTTTCAGTAATTTTTTGTCGAAACAAAAACCCGAAAAAAAATTGAATTAAGATAACAGTTGATTTGGAAAGTACATCGAACGAATTTTCAAAATACATATATATTAATATCACTCTTAGCATCATATCACTATTGATATCGGCCTGGTGGTGAGTTTATCATCTCACAACTCTAGAACCAAGCACTCCATTTTTATGAAAATTTAAATACATTTTAATTTAACCAAAAAAACAATACATTTTAAATTTCAATGAGATCCGTACACGCTTTCGGGTACCGGACAACAACCGGTTAAAAGACAAACAATGTTCTGACCACGAATCGGACCAAAATTCCAACAAAAATCGACCAAAATGAGGCCAAATTTATATCAAAACTCAGGCTAAAAACCCAAAATTCAGATCGAATCCAAACCAAAATCAGTTAAAAAAAAAAAAAAACAAAAAAAAATTTAGACCGTAACTCAGCCTAATAGTTAGACAAAACTTTAGTTCCACAGGACGCCAAATATCGAAGGAAAGCAAACCAAAATTCAGACCAAAAACTGGTGGAAATATCTGATAAATGTTCACACCGAAAATTTTAAATCAAATTAAACAAAAACTGGATCAAAATTTCAAACGAATTCAAACCAAAATTTAAACAAAATTCAGATCAGTTTCGGACTGAAATTCAGACCAAAATACGTATCAAAATCAAGCCAATTCTGACCAACATTTCGATCATATCTCCAACGAACAGACTATAGGTAAGGCTAAAAGGACGCCAAATACAAATTAAAAATACCAAAATTTAGACCCGAAGTCAACGGTAGTCTGAACAAAATTTTGTGCCACATTTTAGACCAAGAGTTAAACTAAAACTCAGACAAGAAGGATCAGGATCAGACCTAAAATAAAACAAAACTCTGACATGCAATCAAACCAGAATGCAAATCAAGGACGGAGAAAAACCAATATCAGACTAAAATTCAGTACAAAATTCAACCTAAAAACTAGACCATTATCAAGCTTTCTAAAAGTAAGATATCTATAAACTTATTTGATTATATTTTGACAATTTTTCAACAGCTTTAATAATAAATTCCTTCAAATATATGAACATTTCGCGGGTGTGAAATGATAATGATATCCAACCGAAAATACTTGCCAAAATTTTAAAATGATGAAACAAAGCAACGAGGAGATATGCAAAGCTTCTGTACCAATTGCATCTTAGTGGTAACATGGATGGTCAACCGAGCCATGTACTTGGCTTCTAGCTTTATGGATCTTTGCGAAAAATAATTGAGAAAAAATTGGCGCTGAAAAATGCTGAAAAGATTAACATTGGCTGTTCACGATTGATCTCGTATTAAAACAAAGAAATGGGAGGAGTGGATCTGTTGGATCAAAAGAATGTAAATGAAAAAATATCTTTTATGTGATTTTCGAATAGATTATAATTATTTCTACTTCACACACCTATTATGATCACGATCGCAAGTCAGTTATCTGGATCTGACTTGTGGCTGCATTGCTCTTCAGCCTATAATAATGTAAATGCTTATATTATATACAGCAAACTAAAAACAAATTCAGCGGTGGTAATTGTGTAACCTTGTTTGATTTTCGTTCTCAGCTTTGCACGCAATTAGTGAACAATTACTCGAAGCGTCAGAGACAAATTTACGAGCGTCAAAAATGCGCCAATATTTCGCATCTATGGGCAACTGGGCGAACGCAACTACAGCTCTTGGATCGTATTCAACATCGAGCGATAAAGCTAATAAGGTTTCCAGTTCCTTGAAACATCGTAGAGTTCTGGCATGCGCGACTGTATTCTATTGAAATTTTCATGGTATATGTTATCTGGAAATGCATGATTTGATGCCCCCAATTCGTGTGCTCTTCAGAGCCAAACAAATCGCAAGCGAAACTCATGCACTCCACGTGGGCACAGTATTCCAACGCATCCCGGATTACATGAATTGTTCATTACTCTGTCGTACTTCCTGACAAATTAAAAGGAAAAGACTTTAAAATAAATGTGAAAGTTGCAATTTATAATTCTGTTTTGTAAAAGAAAGAAACGTTTTTGTCAAAATGCAAATGTAAAAGAAAATTTTAATAAACGATCTGTTTTATCATGTTTTTGTATTTTTAACCAAATATCAAAGAAGCATGTTCTGAAAAAAATACTAAAAAGTTACCCTTGACGACTATTGGGTCACCGATGATCCATGAAAATCGGCCTTAAGAAAAGATTAGTTTTTACCAAAAGTTTTAATAAGAAATAGAGGTCAGAGAACAAGAATCCGTGCGCAGTTTTTCGCCATACTTTGTTGCACAGTCGGTCACCTTATATTTTCGTTGTAGACCAATTACTACTACACCCTTTTAAATTCACAACAAATTTTTTTATGCAATAATGTTTATGAGTGTTGAAATTGAAAGGTTAAATTGGGTCACGATGGGTTTAAAAGAAAATTGCATTTAACAATTGAGAAGTTTTAGGTCTTTTGGGTATGTCTAGATGAAAAATGATGTAAAAAATTAGGCTTAGCAGTTTTTTGAACCTTAGTTCTACGCCCCTCTTGAAGATTTCTTTATTCGCCACTGTACCCAACCATGTATGCCTGTATTTATTTGTGTATAAACTCCCGTTTCCGGTTGCATACATATCATATTCATACACTCATATCTCTTTAATCTTACCTATTTAAGAGTTAGCATATTTTTACAAAGGGGCCCGCTTACATTGTCGAATGAGCGACCCCATAATACATAAGGTAGTAACTATAGTAAGCAAAGCAATGTATTTTTATTTGATATGCAAATAAGGGTTTTCAATGTTCGTTGCTCGTGTCTTCCTAAAACCAAACATTGTAAAAGAAACTTATAATTAAGATAAAGTTGAAAGCTGGAATATCGAATTAACATTTTTGGTAGGCGAACACACTCATCTATTTAGTAAATATACGTAAGTACAAGCGATTATACCATATATCTTGTTGCTATTTGTATTTTAATTTGATTTAAATCTAATTTGTTTGATTTGTATTCGTATAGAATTTATGAAACTTCGCACTTCCTGCGGTGTTAGAGAGCTCAGGTGTTCGTCACCCAACACTCCAGTGCCAAATATACTTACTTTGATTTGGCAGAAAGCGGGGCAGACACTAAGAAAGTGATCCGCCGTCTCTTCACTTTCTTCCTCCAAACCACAGGAAGCACAGAAGGCACTAGCTCCCAGATAAGTGACCTGTATATAGTCCCACCAGCTGCCTACAGCTCTTTCTGTTAAGTGATTGACGCTTCGAGATAACAGGCAACATGGTCTTTGTCTGTCTAAAGCCCCTCAGGTCCTCCCATTTACGATTGTGGGTCAAGTCGACCAACTCACTAATGGTGGTCTTGATGGCTGTAGACGACAAAGAGAGTACAGGTTCTGGGCCCAGGAAACCAGTTTCCGAACCTTTTCTGGCCAGAAGGTCAGCAGATTCATTTCCTGAAAATCCTGAGTGTCCAGGAACCCATATCAACAGCAGACTATTGTGCTTTCCAACACAATCAAGCCTGGATTTACAATGTATAACCAGTTTAGACGTGGTTAGAGGATTAAGCAAGGATTTAAGTGCAGCCTGACTGTCACTAAATACACAGATACTCCTTTCTCTCCAACCATCATCAATAACATGGTCCATTGCCTTTATGATTGCAAAAATTTCTGTTTGAAAAACAGAAGCATACAACCCAAGGGAGAAGTGCAGTTCCACTCCATCATTTTCAATGAAGACTCCAGAACCTGAACCGAATTCTGTTCTGGAGCCATCAGTGAAAATACGCTTACAATCAACTCCCGAAAATCCGAATGGCCAAGCAATTATGGGCGATTTGTAAAGAGTATCAGTTTAGATATATCCGACAGTTAAACAGTTTGTCGTACAGAAGCCAGCTAATGGCAGCAATTCAATTAATGAAGCTCTAATTTCATACTGGAGATTCGACTAACCTTTTTTTTATCGAAGAGGAAAGCATTGAAAGGCTTTAGTCTGTATGTGATTTTTACCCAATAAGTCTACCTCATCATCAGGGGCCGTCATTATTATTATCGCTCAAATCTTCCTTTGTCAGTCTATATCGCATCTGTTCTTGCATACCGCTTAACGGCAACCCGTCTGTTGCAACTTATTATTTCCGCTTTCATCCAGATAGCATTATCCGAAATGGTGCTGCACCCACAAGCAAGCCAAAGTGCACAGAGCTTCAAACTAGAGCACAATTCTCTAAGATGTGTCTTCTTTGCGTTGGGCAGCCGATATGGCTACATACAACATCACCGAGCCGATGACCCTAGATATTAGTTGCCGTCTTTCCTAACGCGACCTCTCAAAATTGACTATCGTTACGGCAATGTTTTTTGTGATATATTATTTATTTGCGAAATTTTTATTCGGATGTTCAAAAATTTCAAATGTACATTTTTCCCATTTTCTACCTTCTATAAAATCTACAAGCAATTTTTCACATATTATTTCACTAGTTTCTGGTAAGAAACTGGTAATATGCCAATTTCATATTTTTCAGTATTTTTTCTATATATTCGACCTCTAACCGGATCACGCAATAACTTGAAAAATTGTAGAAATCATGTAGAAAAATCTTAATAGAAAATTAAAGATGAAAACTAAGAATAAGCTTTGATAAATCGATGGAGTTTATTTATTTAAAATATTTATTTATTTATAACACGGAGTGGTTTGACCAGCGTAATTTAAGTTCGGGTTCAAGCAAAAAAACAAAAGGTTCAAGCAAAAGTGGATTTTGGATCTGGTTTAGGATACGAAGTCAGGTTCGATTCGAAAGTCTATTTAATAAAAAAGCGATTTTTGTCATGTTGCTAGGAGTAGAATAGGAAGATGCCGATTTAGACCAACTTTCAATTATTATTCGCTCATAATTTTCATTCAATACTCTCTGTCAAGGTAAACGACCCTAATATATAAAAATGAAGCAGCAATTTAACAGACATTTGACAATTCCCCTCACCCTACTTTATAATATCTATGCAATCAAATATATACAGTTGTCGTTAGAATATAGAATTTTTATATATTTTTACAACTTTTAGTTTATATGTGTGTATGTATATATTTTCACTTTCATTTTATATCATTTTGAGCAAATAACTTTGACTTTTATCAAAATGAGTTTGAAATAGAGCATGAAGAAGCAGAAATATTGTAGTAAATGTAATAGCAGCAAACAAATAAATAAAAAAAAAGAAATAGTGAGGAAGGTAAATTGCGTTGAAATCTAAACGAAGAAAATCTAGAAACGATAAGACTTTCCTTCATTCTTTTTTTCTCAGCTTCATTTTTCTTACCAGAGATTTTTATATACGTCATGGCGCCCAATTTAGTAGCAGTTTGTCTCGTCCAAAACTATAATAATATTAAAAGAAAAAGATTTGCTATCGGCTAAAATGAAAATGCGAAGTGGAAAACTGAATGAATGAACTATTGAATGGATGAATGAAAGCAAAAGGCGAAATAGAGCATTCAACTCTTGCTAGCAAAGTTATTCAAGCAAAATTTTATTTTTTATGTAGGTATATCTCAATTCACTCAAAGAAATAATCAATAAAACAATATAATTGACAATATAATTTAAGTATGGTATTTGATTTTTTTTTAATTGCAGTAGCGTTTCCTTTCAAAAAAGCATGCAATTGAAAACCGAACCCCGACTCGTATTCTCTTGTTACAATTTTTGATCAAAGGAGACATATTGCGCCTCTGAAGGCTTGAACTCCCATGGGTTACGAGGGACCTCAATGGGATTTTTTTTAACAACTTTTAATTTTACAGATATATAAAGTTACTAAGTATTAATTCTTCACTTAATCCTTTCTTGACCGTAAAGAAACTTAACACGGTAGAGTAAAACTGAGTCCGGATTCGCAATCTTTGACCCCCATTTAAAAAATTTCCATTAAAAATCATCCATCACCGGTGACCCATAGCAAAATTTGTATTTCCAAAAAAGTAAACAAAATTTTAAAAATATGAGAAATTAAGGTTGAGTAAATAGTTTTTCCTACAACATATTAAAAATTTGACGTATTTGGACAAATTTTATAAAAATTGTGTAAATAGTTAAAAAAAAAAAAAGACTAGGTAACAATTCAGAACTTTTCACCGAAAATGATTTTATCAAAGTCGGTCAAATAAATTGGAAAAAAGTATTGTGGGTCACCGGCGACCAATGCTTCCGAAAAGGTTAAAGCTCCTTAAATTTTTAATGAATCTATTCAATTAATGGATTAGAAATATATCTATATAGACCTCTTTACTGGCAGATGGTTCAGACCAAATCGTTTATTCTAAAAAAAATACATACACAATATATTGAGCAAGAAATAAAGAACTTTGTAATTACATATGCTAAGCGATTAATATACATATTTATTACATACATAAATACAGTGCAAAAAATAAACATATTGCCACCTATACTTAGTGCATACATATACAGTATGTTTCGGCACAGGTCCCTCCTCACAACACAAAAGAAAACACACAGCAATTTAGTGGAAAAACCAATGCAGGAAAAAAACACTTTTATTGTTCCTCTTTCACTTCCGATCTGTCCAATGTCTACAATAATAATAACAATTCAATTCAAAAATGACAACTAGACTCCCGAGCTGGGATCATCTTTCCGCCTTCCATAATCAAAATATTAGCGCAGAGTCGCATTTTATGCTCAATAATCGTATTGCGCATGCAATTACATTACATTATGTACACTCAAGGAGAAATAAAAAAGCTGTGGAATTTGAAAAATTTGTTGTCCAAAAAATTTTAAAAATTCATAATTTATTGTCGAAATATCGGTATTTTTAAGACCCTTTTGGAACCTGAAAGCGTTATCTGATTTCAAAAATTTGATTCCACATTTGTTCATCTGGATCTGAAGAAACTGTACTATGCTATTACTTTTTAATTAGACGCCATTTTTGGGCTATTTTTTATGTCCCAAAAATGTCCCTTCATTTGCTCAATTTTGTTACATACTGTATGTAAATAAATATATAATATTAGTTGCCAATTTCTTTGTTAGTCGCTTACGCTTGAAAGCTAATTTTAATTTTTCTTTGGAATTTACGCAAGTGACAACTACAACAACAATTTCATATTAGTGCCAAATCACTAAACATATACGAATAAGTATGTATATATGCACACATAAATACATACATACATGAGCAGCTTCAGCATAACACACAGTCAGACACAGACGCAAAAGCCACGAAAATAATATGGCATGAAATGGAAAAAATGTTTTTGTTGGTTGCATTCTTGTTTGTTTTTTAATATATTTTTTTTTTTTTTGTTTTTGGTGAAAGCATCGCCACATTCACTTCCGCATACGTAGAAAAAGATATTTTTAAGTTTTTTGCAGCGTAACGTTTGCTAAAGAAAAAAAAGAAGCAACCAAAAGAAGTTGGGCACGCGCACGCTCCTGTCACTCTCACTTAGAAGACTTTGGCTGGCTTTTGTAGAATTTTTCAATTATACCCTTTCAAGCGTGGCTTCATATAATATACAAACCACACACAAACACACATACATATAAAACAAATATCTAGTATAAAAAAGAAAAGTAGCAGCATGATCGCACACACACACACATTTACACACTAGCAATGAAAATGAAGAAGCATACAATGCAACGTTGCGTTAAAGTAGAAAATCCCAAAAAGTTTCGTTTCTTTACTCTTCTTCTTGGTGCACAAGGAATATTCTAAAGAAAATGAAAATAAGAAGAAGCTAGAAGAATACTAGAGAAGATTTGTTTGTGTAGCAGAAATGACATGGCATTGTTCGCCTGTATCTGTTTGTATGCATGTATGTATGTACATATGAATGTTGGTAGTGAAGTGTGATACCTTGGAATAAGATTTCTTAGCAAAATGTATATTCTGCAAATACTGGCATATATTATTATATTTTGCATAAAATTAAAAAATAAACATAGAGAAAAGTGACTCTATACAAGTTGAAATAATACTCTTTAAGTCCTATATGCATGTCATTATATACAGAGATAGAAACAAAGTTGTATCTAAGCATAAAATATGTATTAAAACAAGAAGAGAGAGAGAGAGAGAAATAAAGAATAAGAACAATACAACGAAAAGAGTAACTGGAATGAAGCGAATACCTTAAACACAATTGCGTTGGACAACGGAATATCAATTGATCCATTGCCGCCGGAAAAGCCATACGAGAAAACACAATTACGACGGACGACGATAATCAGTAGATAGCTTATTTTGCTAAAGTATTTCAGATCTTTCTTGCGACAGCAGAATATGAAAACAGGGTGCTAAAAACCAAATAAAATGAAAAAAAAAAAATTTTAATTTGCGAAAACTGTATGCGCTACTCCGAAAAACGTGATTTAAAAGGATGTTTTACAATGGATTTGGGATCTTGAATGGAAAAAATATTTATCTTGCACATAAAAAAATTTCAGGTATCTAAGCAAAAAGTTAATTTAATAGCTCAAATATAACTCGATTTGAAAAATTTTGTATTTTAAATAAACTAAATTGAATTACCTACAGACCTACGTACTTTAATTTTAAAAAAATTACCGCTATCTTCAAAATCCTAACGGGTGAATTTAAAAATTCTTAAAAAGAAGTACACCAAATGGTCACTTTAAGCGCTAGGGGTGGCTTTCAGTTCAGTTGTATCAAAACACTGGCCATTCGCCATTCGCTTAAGCGGCCTATTATAGAGGAGTAGATATCTGAAATTCTTTTATGTGCAAGATAAATGTTTTTTCCATATAAGATTCCAAACCCATTGTAAAACATGCGTTGAAATCACGCTTTTCGGAGTAGCGCATCCAGTTTTCGCAAAATTTAAAATTTTTTTCATTTTGTTTGGTTTTTAGCACTCTATTTTCATATTCTGCTGTCGCAAGGAAGTTCTGAAATACTTTAGCAAAATGTATGGAGCAAATTAATTTGAAGCGAAATTACTTTGAGTAAATTGTTAAAAGAAAATAAAAGCCAGAATTGTTAGATAGGTGCGAAAAAAATTAACTTCAAAAAGCCAAACTTCATATACCATTAACTTGTAAAGCAAATTCAAGCGCAGCTGCCGCTATTCTAGAATGCTTCAGTTTTATATTTTAATAAACTACACAGTGCAACAAGGTAATATGAGGGCGCTGATCACAAATCTGAAGTTAGTTTTCACACAATCTGGTTCTGAATTCGAAATATTGGGGTGTTCAACGCCTGAAGAAAAAAACACTTATCTTAATACATACGAATTTTACATTTTAAGCGAAGTTGATCAGCACAATGAAATAATGAATTTTTGTAATGACATCCTTCCTCTATGCTTGAGCTCCCCCTCTCCTTCTCCCCTCAAATTACGCTTTTCGGAGTAGCTTCATGGCCCCATTTTTCGATAATTCTCTATAGAAAATATTCTTTGTTAAAAATTACGGTGGGTCCTTGAACAACAGAATCACCTCCGAACAGGCGCGTACACTAAAAACAAGTTTCGGGGGAATTTTCTAAAATATTTTTTTTTTTTATTGCAAAATTTAATTTTTGGTAATCTATGTTTTTCTTATTATCTGAAGTGTAATGGCGTGAGGAAAGTAATTACAAATAATAAAATACAATTTGTTTGTGTCAAGGGTTTTACGTAATTTCGCAGAATTAACGAAATTGAAAACAGAACAATATTCGTTTCAAACTTTCTTTTTGATGTCTATTAAAATGTTGTGAGCAACATTTTTCTCGAAGGTATTAACTTTCTATGGACCTTCGCAATAGACTCTTAAGGGATGAAGATAATGGGTTAACACATTCCAAAAATATATTCTAAGTACGATTTTACTATATGTAAAGTGCTGAACACATAAACGTTTTCAGATGCAAAAATAACCAGGATGTCTTATGGTTTCTTATAGCAACATCTTCATAAATGGGCAAACTTTTGGATCGCTTAAAAAAAAATTTGACCTTTAGGCCCAAAACGCAGTTATATACAGTGATGTTGAGTGCTTTCGTTATCCAACGAGAATACTATGATCCCGATCACTTTTGGACGTCTTCAATTTGTCGCATTTTTAAAATTAGATTAGATTTAGAGGTGGGCTTGAAGGATACAGACCTTCTAAAGCACTCAGTCTTTTGAACCATTTTACTATACCTAGATAGAGAAAAAAGAAAATAGAAAATATAAGAGGAAAAGGAAAGAAGAATTTTTACACCAAATTTCTTAGTCTCCTTAATAAACCTGAGAAGATCAAGTAGGGGAATAGAGTGCGCTGAACTCATCTCTAAGACATCGCTTAGGAACGACTAACTTTCAGTATCAACTTCAAATCGAATTCATTTGCCAATACTGATTTTTGCCCCTGTTTATCATTCCTGAAGCGGCAAAAAAAAAATATTAATTACACAGGCCTACGAGATTTAAATTTTTTAAGATGATGTAGAACAAACAATGGTCTTTCATGCATACTTGTGCTGTGAATCCAAATCGAGATGCAGAATTTTTCCTTTACGTCAGAATTTCGAGAAATTTTAATTTCATACTCAGCCAGTTTTTTATCCGATCTTTAGAATTTTGAGAAGTGGAACCTAATAATGTTATTTGTTACTATTTTTGTTATATGTTCGACCAGTTGCGGCATAAACTGCTTTACTTTTACTCTTTGAACCGGTTGGGTAACTTTTAGATCTTGTCTTGAAATTCATTACAATTTGGAGAAATTCTAACTTTGAAATGTAACATGGGGATTTTGATTTTAATTGAATTTGTAAAACATACTTTCCGTACTTTGGTACTGATTTTATAATAAAGTACTTTCCTCACTGTAAATTTTTTTTTATATTATTCCGATCCGATTTTTGTTCGCTGATAACAAGTTGAAGTTTAAGATATTCTGAGTACAGAGACTTGTCAGCCTAGGCATCTCAGGAGATGTAAGTAGTGCATCTCAAATAGGTCTGAATATGATATTTCATCTCATAACGCTACGCGTGTTTGTTCATGGCTGTAGCTCTTAGAATAAGCGAATCCAACGTGTGGATATCGGCAACTATGGACACTCTACAATATTGAGTGAAAGTGGAGTGGAGGGGTCAAAATGGGATCAAAGCTGACTTAGATGTGGTAACTTAGTGCACAAACACTCACCTACTGGTTTTAAATCATCTAAAACCTCGCTGGCCTGTGCCAAATTTATTAATTTTAATATACCTACTGCTCTGGGGGTAAAATCTACGGGTCTGTTAGTCTGAGAATGTTGGCAGCTCTACTTTTTGAGTATGCGGTTTTTCATATGACATAGAAAGGATGCAGAATCAGTATCGTAGCCGAAATTTTCGGAACTGAGTGACTTTGATATTCACGTTTTTCATTAACTTTAAATAATATTAAAATATGAATATGAACTTTTTTTCATTTTATAATCCGTATTATGAAGAGAATATAAGGCAGCATTCTAAATATCCAAAAAAAAAAAATTGCAATAGGGTTGAAATCTCATTTAAAAGAAACAACTTTGTTTCCATTATATTATTTCACCGATCTCTTTAATCAATTTTTTAATTTTAAAGTTAGATGCATAGATACTAAGTGCATGCATAAGTATACATACATCTATATTTTTGTTTATGCAGATGTGTATATTGCACGTCTGTATGTAAATCAAAAATGCATATAACGAACTTTATCTGTAACCAGCACACAACATGCAGGAAATCAAATGAAGCGGATATCCTTTTGAACAAAATGATAAAATCACATAGCCGCAAGGGCACACATAAATACTTGCATACATACATATATATGTGTATTTATATTTGCATATGTGCATACATATGTATGTATGTGTGCACGTTTACAAGTTGCGATAAAAATTATACTATACCGAAAAACAACAACAACATCAACCATAAATGAAAGTGTTGCATATAATTTTACGCTAGCATGCGATTAAATCACAAATGCAAATTTGTTGATGTTATTGTTGTTTTTTCTTTTTCGTTTTCTTTTTGTTGTATGCAAAGCCAATTTTATGCATATCAATCAGTGATTGCACGTAACTAAATACATACATACATACAAGCATGCATTATGCAAACACCGGCAGAAAAATTTTGATGTAAAGCGAATTGTGATTGAATTTATTATGGGTCAGGGTTAGTGGAGGGAGTCAGGTGGTGCTAGTTCGTATTTACATCTGTGGGTTTGCATAGACCTGCGAAAATATTTCATAACTATTTTACCAAAATGTGTGAATTCTTAGATTGGAATGTGTTATTTCATTTCAAACTAAATAATAATTTGTGGTTTAATATGATTTTTATATTTGCCGTCTGGTTCAAAGATGTTGCTTTTCGGACACTGACAATATAATCATAACAAGAATGTCTTTACCGAACAGTTGCTTAAACAGGCCAGAAATCATTGAAATTTTACTCTAAGACGCCTCTCGAACAGTTTTTGGACTTTTTGAGCTTTTGGTACTTTGAATCAAACCACTTATTCAATTCGAACTGATAGCCACGTTAGTCGATTTTCTCCTTTAGTTAGCAAATTTCTACTATGCCGGAGAAACAATTTCGAGCACATTTAGTTAAAATAGTAGTTGCAAACCTCGACATTAATTTCGGTTTTCTCATGTTATAGAGAACATTACACCAGAATGAAAAACAGAAAAATTTCCGAATCGAATCTTAATAGTGCGGAAAAATTGTCATTCATCATCGTTCGCGCATCGCATTCAAAGTTTATGAATTTAACCCTTCGGAGGGCGCGCCGCGGCAATTTAGCCGCAAGGTAAATTTCATAGTATCGACTGCAATTTTTCTTATTTATAGCAAAAAAAATCATTAAAATGAAACAATTGATTGATTTCTAGTGATATTGAACTATATTTTAAGCATTTATTTTGAAATGTTTTTTGTCATCATTTTGACTTTGAAAAATTTTCACCAAGCTACCCTTGAATTTTTTTGTTACACAAAAGGGCGCGCCGCGGCAAATTAGCCGCAAAAGCGAGATACCAATTTTCAAACAAAAATAGCGGCTAAACGAGGTAACGCAGAAACCAACGGTTAACGGTAAACCACGCTGCATCTCAAAACTTACAAAGTCACTTGAGTGGCAGCAATCGGCTACTATGATTTGTATTTTAAAAACACAAAATAAACAATTTGCGGCTAATTTGCCGGGGCGCGCCCTCCGAAGGGTTAAACAGAAATTGAACCGATTCATATAAAATCGTAGGAGAACTAAATGACGTTCGATCGAGCTAATTTTTTGTACGTAGCATGACCGTGAGGTATACTACAACAAAAAATACCAATGATTTATCTATCTGAATTTTTATACAAGATAACCTTTGGGCACAAAGTTGAAAAAATGTACCCCCCTCTCCACCCCTATGTCTGGTAGGAGGTGGGGAGGGGGGCTGAACTTTTGTAGCTCATGGCCCACCCTTTTTTGGACGGCTTAGAACTCACCACGGTATGGTGGCTGCATCCACACCCTTCTCAACAAACGAAACAAAGAAAGGCGTGGAAAATAATTCAGGAGTAGGAAATTCTGAATTAGAGTCAGCTCAGTATAGTAAAAAATTGTTTAACATCGAAAGCAGCGTGGCTAATTTTGGAATAGAAATTTCAGCCTCGTGGTCCAGCAAGAAAAGTGTTACTATTTCGTAGATTGTTGGCACATAAAATGATTTCGAACCAGTTCATGTCACAACATCTGTCCCACTTTAATGAAATTGTTGATATGGGAAATGGAGATATCAATACCAGACGAGTTACTCCCAATTATCCTGATGAATAGTTTGCCAGACAATTACGAGTCATTTGTTGTGGCAATTGAGTCTCGTGATGAGTTACCATCATTAGATGTCCTGAAAAATAAACTGATGGAAGAATATGAGCGTCGGAATGGAAAATCTGATTCAGAAGATCATCAAGAGAGGATATTTTTCAACAGATTCAATCAACCAAGAAGGGATAATGGGTCTAATCGTGAGAAGAAGCTGCAGAACTGCAATCGAAGGAAGGGCAATATTAAGTCTTACAAATGCGGTCAAAACGGTTATGAATGCTACATGACTTGCAAGTTTAAGGCATACTACCTTGATCAAAAAGTTCCCGGAATTCATTCAGAAAATTAAAAATACAAGTTTATTCATCTAAATCTATATTGTTCCCTTCAAAGTAGTCCCCATCGACTGTAACACACTTATGCCAGCGCTTGATCCAATCCTCGGAACATTTTTTATATTCGATTTTTGGTATGTCCATCAGTTCTTCCTGCGATTTTTTCATTACTTCCTCTCGGCTGCTGAAACGCGTTCCCCGTAATGGTTTTTTAACTCGATTGAACAGGAAGAAGTCACAGGGAGCCAAATCAGGTGAATTCGGTGGCTGTAGGATGGTATTTGTTGCATTTTTCGTCAAAAAATTACGAATAATAATGGCTCTGTACGACGGTGCGTTATCATGATGCAAAATCCACGAGTTTTCTGTCCACAGTTCTGGTCTCTTTCGGCGAATTGCTTCACGCAAACATCTCATAACGCCCAAATAATACTCTTTGCTTACTGTCTGGCCTTCTGGCAAAAATTCATTATGCACTACACCATTGTAATCCATGAAAACCGAATGACTGAAAACGACGTGTTTTTTTTTTTTTTTTTGTCTCGGCTCATTTGGTGAACGCCATTCACTTGTCTGATGTCTGGATTGCGTGCCGTACTCATAAACTCACGTCTCGTCCCCAGTAATGATCCTTTTGATGAATGTGGGATCGGATTCAGCCTCGCAAATCATGTCTTTTGCGACGTCAACACGGTCTCTTTTTTGCATGAAATTGAGGTCTTTTGGCACCAACTTTGCTGCTACACGACTGAAACCCAAATCATTAACAAAAATGTCTTGGACGGATCCATAAGCTTGTGCAAGTCCTGCGCTATCTCTGTGATGGTTAATTTGCGGCTATTGACCAAAATTTCTCTTACTTTATCAACGTTTTCGTCGGTTTTTGCAAATGTCAAGCTATGACACTAAGATTTAGAGGGAATATCAACAACAGATGTACCAACTTAACGAAAAAAAAAACAGAACTCAAATCGGAACAATGGGAGCGCCACAGTGGTTATTCCGGAAGCTTTTTGATCAAGGTGGTACAACGAAATGCTTGGGTGTTTGATATCGGATCCACAAGTCACATGTATTGTGATGAGAAGATGTTGTGATGAAGCAACATGAAGAAGAAATTCAGCTAGCCGCTGATTTCGTCGTTTCCTCAGTTGGAGTTGGTGAAGTTGCAATCGAAACTAACACGGGAGACAGTATTATTTTGAAGAATGACCTGTTTGTACACACATTAAAATTCATTATTATTTCAATTTCAAAATGTGTCGAGAGGGGGTATGATGTTACTTTTTCTCGAGGGGATGTAAAAGTTAGCTATAAGGGCAGCGTACTCTTAACGGGTTAAAAGCTGTGTTATAGTAGAAACTTTCTGATGGGTAACAAACGAATGAATTGAAAATTTCATAACTTCAGTATCAATAGATCAAAATATCAAACATACAAAAACAATATTCATATACAAAGTGTTTTCATTACGAGTAAATAGGATATGATCTTCAACAAAAAGAAATTGTATTATCCCAAGTCTCCTTTCGCCGGCAAAAGAGGTAAAGTAAAACCGAAGAATAAATAGGCTGAATCTAAAAATTTCAGCTTAACATACAAATGTAACTTATACTGCCACTTAATTCATATTGCATTACTGCTTTTTGAAATATATGTAATTCGGAATTTTATTTATTCTTAATTTTATCTTTTTTATAGGATAACTTTTCATTTTTTTGTTGGGAAATTATGATATCAAAGGTGGAACTATGATAATTTTCTGACAAATATGTAGGGGAGTGTTGCCAGTGTACCTAAACTAGGGCCACCTCTTCGTTGACGAAATTTTTCCGCTAGCAATATCTATTTGCTGTAAAAATATTCGTTTTGTCGACCAAAAACTTTTTATGACAGTCGCAGTTAAAATCTCAGTTAAATCAAGTGTGTGATTTTTTTTCCAAAAACTTTTTTCGAGTGTTTTTTAAAAGTGAATATCTTAAAAAACAAGCATGCCACGATCAAAGTAAGTAGAGAGAAATGGTTCGTTGATGTCTCTACGATAAGTTTTGCATATTTATTTATTGATCGCAATACGATCTTTGTCTCTAATTTGATGTCACCAGATTCGGGCCACAAAAAGCACCTTTGTTTTGACTGTTATTATCTATTTTCTCATCGGAAAGTTGTTTTTAAGGACCAGAAATAGTGAAGAACTTTATTTGAAAATTAATTTTAGTGACTTTTGGTGAAGCCTCGTTGCCTCGACAGAAATAACTCCATCGAGTGCAAGGTACCAGTTCATTTAAACTCCGCCAATTTGACGCGATGCTACTTTATTTGTTGAAATTGCAATTAATATTCGGATTAATATTCAGTCAATTTTCTTTTTGCTTTTCGACCTAGAACAAAAGTTATGACAAAAAAAAAGCATGATCCGAGTCTGGGAACACTCCCCTATTCTTAATATCAACTATTTTTAATTGAACACAACCAAACCGATGAAATTGAAAAAGCTATAAAAGCCATAGTTCATAGTAGGTAATTTGATCAACACGATTTTCTAAAAATTATCTGTAAAATGGCATAAAATTTTTTATGTGTTCCATGTATTGCTTTACTTTTATATATGTGGCGAATCACAGTGCGTCCAGGGAAAGTGCACAAAGAAATTATGAAAATAACGCAACTCTTACATCAACACCTTAAACTGCTAACTTTAAAATTTTGATTTATGTATGTACTTCTAAATGAGTAACTAAAAATTACTAAAAAATGGAGTGATTCCAAACTGAAATTCCCATGAAATTCTCTATTGTGCCACATTCCCGGCATGTATGAATGTATGTGTGTGTACGCACAACATTTTGGCTTGTTTTTAGTAGACATTACCAGAGTTCGACCGAACGTCAATTTTTTGGCCGAAGCCGAACAGAACTTCGGCCAAAATTTTAATGTTCGGCCGAAGCCGAACCGAACATTTGAACAGAAACTGAATTATAAAAAGTATAAAACTAAATCAATAATTTTTACTTTTCAAATGATAAATTTGGCCTAATTTGAAATACAAATGTTTTGTGTATTATTTAAATTATATTTTTTTATATTTATAATAGTATCACGTTTAAAATTCAGAGCGTTGACTTAGAAAAAACCACTTATTTTTATATTTTATTGAACACAAAGTACAAACACTAAAAAAAAAATATTATTTTTAATCAAAGTTAAATAACTGTATATTATAGTGTAAAAATAACAGTTTTTCGGCATTTGTACCAAGCAATTGACAAACCCTATCTTTATAAAGCTGGCCTGCAGCACTAAAGAGTTGCTAATTAGCAACACTAGATGAAGGAGCGATAAGATTTTGGGTTGCAATTGTTTTTTACCATCATTTCTGGCTGTAGTGTCAATATTTTTCAGTTCGGCTATTGTTCGGCCAAATTTTGGCCGAAGCCGAACCGAAGCCGAACACCAAATTTATGGCCGAACATGGCCGAAGCCGAACGTTCGGTCCAACTCTAGACATTACCACCAGTTTGCAGCCAAACTGCTTGCTACAATGTATCATTATTCTATGTATGCTGCTGAATATCTTTTTTGGGAAATAATTTTTTTTTTTTTCTAAAATATCAAAATGATTGCACCAAAACACACACATATGAATATGCATATAGTATATGTACCTATATATGTAGGTACAAGCTCATAAATGTAGCTTTTGCCAGAAAAGCTAGAAAAATGAAATTTTTGTTACCCACTGACACGAATTTATTTATATTCTTTTTTTTATTGTTATTGTTGTAGTATTTGTGTGGAGCTTAGCTGTTAGTTTTTGTTGTTATTATTTGCTGCTCTACTCTACTACTATCGCTGCCTTTGTATGTTGTTGTTACTACTATTACATGCATACAGTTGTTGCGTATGTATTCTAACTGAATTTTTATTATCCTTTGTATAGCAGTAACAGCAACATTCCGTTACAAAACGATTTAAATGCGCTTTATACTGTCTATGTATAGTTTGTATGTATGCATGTGTGTGTATTTCTACACTATCCGACAAAATATGAAGCATATTTTTTGGCGCAACATAACTAAGAAAAACAACAAGAAAACCCAAATAGACACAAGCACGCTGAACCCAAGTGAAAAGTCATTTATCAAAACAAAAACAAATAAAAAAAAAAACGCAACAAAAAAAGAAAAATAACAGCAACAAAAACTCACAAATATTTATAAAGCACAAAGTGAAAAAATATTCTAAAATTCAATATAAAAATAACGAAAAGTCAAAAGGTAATAACGAAAAACAGAAGGCAACGAGTGAGAGATAAAATTAATATAAAAACGAACCCAAATATAAAAAATTAATATTTGCAACGGTGGGGAGTTTTGCATTAAAAGGACTTCTGTAATACAATCTTGGGTGTATTGAAGCGCATTGTTTTCTACACTGAAGTCATCTTATGCCTTTTTTATATGCCATGTCCGGGAAAAGATGTATGTGCAACTTTTTTCCATCCAAAAGAAGTGTATGGATTGAATCGGGTTGAATTGGATTGAATTGGGTTGAATTGGATTGGATTGAATTGGATTGAATTGGATTGGATTGAATTGGATTGAATTGGATTGAATTGGATTGAATTGGATTGAATTGGATTAAATTGGATTGAATTGGATTGAATTGGATTGAATTGGATTGAATTGGATTGAATTGGATTGAATTGGATTGAATTGGATTGAATTGGATTGAATTGGATTGAATTGGATTGAATTGGATTGAATTGGATTGAATTGGATTGAATTGGATTGAATTGGATTGAATTGGATTGAATTGGATTGAATTGGATTGAATTGGATTGAATTGGATTGAATTGGATTGAATTGGATTGAATTGGATTGAATTGGATTGAATTGGATTGAATTGGATTGAATTGGATTGAATTGGATTGAATTGGATTGAATTGGATTGAATTGGATTGAAATTAATTGTATTTAATTGGATGGAATTGGATTGAATTGGATTGAATTAGATTGAATTGGATTGAATTGGATTGCATTGGATTAAATTGGATTGAATTGGATTGAATTGGATGGATTTATGCCAATATTAAAATAAATTTAGTAAAATAATATGTCCAGAACTCTTAATCCTAACAGTTATCCAATGAGGCACAAGGAAAGCTATAACCTTTGTAACCAGGAATTATAGTAAAGGTATAGCAGGGTTAACGAGGTTAAAATAAGAAAAATACGAGCAAACGGTTTTGTAGTTTAAGGCTCTTCTCGTGTATCTTGTCAACCACGAAAAACACAAAAAATTCCATTAAAAAAATGAACGTAGCTATCTACAATGATTGATTTTTTCGAATCATAGTTCCATAGAATTTTGCTATGCATTACGAATTATAAGAGGTTGTCAACAACCAATTTAGATTTATAAGAGGTTAAACAGACCTTGTATTAAAAAAAAAACGAATTAGCGAGGAGACCAAAATGTGTAGAATTTTTGCGAATTAAAGCGATTTTTTCAAGGGACCAGCAGTTTATTACGAATTATTGAGACTTTCGAATTAACGGGGTACGAACTATCGTGATTCTACTGTATATAAATTTTATATGTATATATTTTAAAGATAATACGCGTTTTTTCTTCCTTTTAGCAGATTTTGAAAAACAAAAGTTGGCCACACTGTTTATTACATACCGAATTCAAGACTTAGTTTGTGTAAAGCAAAAAGTACGAGATTGAATTGGATCTTCTTTGTTCGTAATCGGTGGGCTCAATCTAGTTCCAGCAGAAAGCGCAGTTAATGCTTAGCAAAGTGGAAACCCCTTAAAATTTTTCGTTGGATATGAGTCTGCAATTCAAGAGAGCCAGACTTGCTCATTTACTGAATTAATTTATCTCTCTCACTATCTCTCGCTAGTTACTCTCTACTAACATATTCACCAATTACATGAGAATATTGCCAACTGTTAGTGAAAATCTATCAAATATAATGAAAACACAAAAATTCACCAAATACAAATTCAATAAACTAAAATGATTAGCTATGTACATATAAAATACATACTACACAAATACACTTTTCAAAATGAATAGAGCAAAGTAGATGAAAATAGGGAGAGAAAAAAGAGGGTAAGTAGACGTGGACGGGATAGAGTGAATGAAAGAAATAAATAAATAAAAGGGGTTGCTATTTGGTGCTTGATGCTGGCTGTAATTGATTTCGCATAAATTTACACACGCCTTTGTGAAATATGAGATGCCATCATGGGTCGAGTGGTGTAGATTTGTTTCATCTCAGAAAACAAAAAAAAAAATACAAATTGAAATATTTAAAATGAATGCAAGTGTCACTCAAAATCAACACAAGCACAAGGACGAGCACGAGCACGAGCACTTTACTCCATTAGTTAGCCTTTTTATTAATGGAATTTCCATTGCCATTGCGCTTTATGGCAAGTGCTGTGAATAGAATGGGGGTATAAGGCAAGGCCGTTTTAGGGGGAGGTTTTGGGGGTTCTGACCCCCTCCCACCTCCCCCAAAAATGTCGAAACTTTCTTCTAATTTTTTATATTAATTGCCAGTGGATGGCAAAAAAGTTGAAAATAAAATCTATTGGACGATTTTGGAATATTTTTTACTTCCATCGTTTTTTTTCTACAAAGTCAAGTAAACTTGAAGTCTTAGTTACACTATGGGACCAAATCTGATTTGTTTTCTTTGACATGAGGTTTGACTTCGGATGCAAAAAGAGAAGGTAATGCTGAGCAATCCTGTATTCATAGTTTTTCTATGTCCACTAACTGTTTTTGATTTAAAGTTTCGTCGTGAAACATTTTGAAAAGTTTAAAAATTAATAAAAAATAGAAAAAACTGTCGGGTCCTTGCAAAATTAGACTTATTTGAAAGGTAATACAAAGCAATATTTGCAGTTTTTCTACCATCAGATTTCTCTTTCATTCTAAACTCGTCCGCCATATTTGATCCAGTATTTTGAATTTTTAAAATCTGACTGCAGATTTGTAACCAGCGGACCACTGCACTTTTCGTTATGTCTGGCCGTGGGTTGGAGTAAAATAATATCCGTTCTTTGTATCTTTTTTCCTGCACCCCTAGACATAAACACATGCTCTGCTTTAAGGGCGCATGAAAACAGTATGACTTAGGGCTTATTTGAAAGGGTATTATTCAGCCTTTAATTTCTAAATTTCGAAGTTTCTAGCACGTCAAGGTTCAGCTCCACAATTAAAAAAAAATGGCCAAAAACGCTATTTTTAGTCGTAATGTGAAGTTTTTGACCTCAGATTTGTGTTCAGCATGGTAAATTCATTCGCAAACACTAGGAACTATATTATTCGCCAAACCCATGCAGGGCAGTGTTAGTGGATCAGCTCCAAAATTTTTGGAGACAATCTTAAATTGTAATTAATTCTTTAACCCATTGCTGCTCGGAAGATCCTTTTTAATACTGTGACTGTTCGAATTTAGGGAATATATGCCAACATCATCTGGGCTCCTCATCAATGATAATGACCCAAATTCCTACTGATAATCATTTGGAAAAATGAGCCTCAGACTATTTTTAGCATTTTTGGTAATTTTTTTAAGGTTGGGTAATGGGAAGTCAATGAGTTATCAAAATTATGTCTTTCACGATAAAAAAAATGCACTGGAGTTCATACTTAATAATATTTATTTGAAAAAATTTAAATTGATTATTTTGTGAATATTTTGTCATTTTCGGCCACTTTTGTTTTACGTTAAGATTAAAAAAAAAACAAATCCTAAAGCTTCAAGGCATCCACTCTTGTCCTTACTCTTATAGGGTCGATCAAATACAACATCGTATCTAATTTATTGTATTTAAACATCAGTTTTATAAAAATTATTTACGAATATTTTCTTCGAAAAAAAACCCTCTGAAAAAAAATCCTGGCTACAGCCTTGGTATAAGGGATGGGTGGGAATTAAAAAAATACTTTAAAAAATTGTCATTAGTATGTTTCTTTACTTGGTGTGTACGTTGATTATAATAACTTTTTCATATTCTAATAGGAGTAAATAAATAAATATGAGATGTTTCACAGAGAATTTAATAAAATTAAAAATTCTGACAAAAGAACTAAAATAGAAACATCTACCAACATTTGCAGGCAAAGCGAAACTACAAGGGTAGAGACGTCTATGCGAAATTATTAGATTGTAGATATCTTACAGCATTTGCCGTGAAAAATCTACAATCAACAACATCATTCGTAAATATATAACATTTTCCACACATGTTTAAAATACAGTTTAGGGTTTCCCAGCTGATTCTTTGGACTGACTGCCCCCCTGGTACTGGTGCCATGATCCAATTTTGAAAATTTTCAAAACACAATTTCCATATGTTATCAGTTAGAAATTGTAGTACTTAAAAAAAATAAAAACAATTTGTTTCTGAATTTTAGAGGGTGTAGTAGTTGAAATAGAATAAGGTAACCAGGTGTAAAAAAACTAAAAATATTTCTATGCCACATCATGAGCAATAAGTATTCCCTGGGATAAAATGTATTCAACATAGTATTTTAGAAGTTATGATAAGTTAAAAACAGCGAAATGTTGATTTTTTTCTTATTTCTCCACATGTTTTTCACAACAGTTTGGTCGGCTGTAGCTTCTTAAAAATATACAAGGACATGTGAAGTTATACTTAATTTCTAGATCAAGTTTGTTATTTTATTTTGGTGAATTTCCCATTTCAATGCACAATAATTAATTTTACTATTTTTTGTTAATTTTCAAAACCATCTTTCAAAAAAGTAAGTCTGTTTTATCTGGCCTTGAAGTCAGGGGAAATACAATATTTTTGAATTTTCTGAATGCAATTTAAAAGTCGTTATATATAGAAATGTTAAACAGGGATTACATTTGGATAAAATTTATTTTTACGAATTTTCAAAGTTGCTGTTCAATTAATCTAACG
This sequence comes from Toxonevra muliebris, assembly GCA_963691655.1. Lineage (NCBI taxonomy): Eukaryota > Metazoa > Arthropoda > Insecta > Diptera > Pallopteridae > Toxonevra > Toxonevra muliebris. The sequence goes on from OY829326.1 coordinate 69,202,708, forward strand.
TTAAGACGATATGAGTTAAGCAGTTAATGCAGCAACAAGAACAACAAACTGAACCAATTGTCCAGCAGCGGCTGGAACAGTCGGGAAGTGTTGATAAGATATAAGAGAGTTGCTCTGCTCTTAATTTCGATAAGCTGGAAGAAAAATATTTTGGAATCGACCAGAAGGTTGAGAAGAAAATTCAAAAATTCGACAAGGAATTTCTAAGATCAGTTTTTTAAATAGACGGAAAATTTCGGATGTTGAAATGAGACAATTCTAAGTGAGTAGATCAACAAACAACTTAAAAAATGTCTTAACAGCACTGCCACAAAATTAAGTAAAAACGTTGCTATATATTTGTGCTTGTTTTCTACCTTCTTTTTTCCTATAAATAGTTCTACGACACGAGGGTGGATCAAAAAGTTTTGGGCTTAACATAGAAAAATCAATTTATTTTTTTTTAAGTGAAACTTCTTTAGCGAGTGTAAATCGAAAATTTTGCAACGGAGATCGCATTGTTGTTGCACTCATACGAAATTAATAAGAAACTAAGTTATGCTGTCATTAGTATTTAGCGAACGAGGTCATATAGGGATCGGCTGCATACAATCATGCAGAGAGGCAACTGTGCTTTAGTGAGAGGGCTTGATTGCATATAGCTGCTTTCTTCCCATGTGTTATATATGTGTACTACGTCGCGTATGTGCCGTTAAGTGTAGAGAGCATCAACAGAAGAAAAGCTTCAGAAAATAGAAAGATAATCTCGTCATTTGACGATCATTTTTTTCCTCTGAGCCAAAATTTCAGCTTTGAAAACAGAAAATAGTTACTAAGGGTCTGATCCGGTGAATAATGGAGGTTGTCAATAAATTAGTGTCCCAATACGTAAATTTTAGCTATGGCTACTGCCGAAGTAAGAGCCGATTTATTGTCTTGATGAAACAACATTTGTTTCTTTGCCAACGGGAATGTTTTCAGTGATTGCTGCCTTCAACTTATTCAAGTATAATCCAGTAAATGTTAGACCCTTTCCATATATCCAATTACCAATGCGCCTTTGCTATCCCGAAAAACAGGAGTAGGTGTACCTTTCTCAGTCCACTGTTCTGACTGTTGGTTTGCCTCAGGAGGATAGGGGTGAACCCAAATTTCATCCACAGTGATGAAAGCCAATGCTTCCCTTAAAATGTTCAAACAAAGCCTTGGAAATATTTATGCAAATGGATGAAAGCGAGCAAATGCGACACCTAATGCACAGTGGACTTTCACACACTCAACTCTTCAATATTGTCAATATTTTCCAGATTCCTCCATATTATATGCACACAGCCTCAGTACGCTTTCTAACTTTGATCGAAAACCCTTGGGTATACTATATAGATATTTTCATCGGTAGTTGCAGTTTTTTGCCACATCAACTTTTAATAATGTGATACGATGGCGCATAGTCCTTGTAAACTTCGTCCAGTTCGGACGTAATTTGTAACGGCGTATTGTTTTTTAATAGTTAATAATCCTTTTGTCCACTTTGGCGAAGTCTCCGATGTTGATTGGTGTGAAAGGTTATAACAAACAACACCAAAAACAGCTGACACTTTCAGGGATGCATCGAAATTTAGTTGTAATAAGCGAAACAATATATATTCATGTTGACACTCAAAACTTATTGATTCACCCTCGTAGGATATAAATATGTATTGTAGTAACTTTATTCCAATTTCATATTAAGTACGCAAACAGAAACACCTTTTCCCTCATTGTATTCATCACCAGCGGATCCAAGAAGGGATATTTGGAATTAGCCCCGCCCCCCTCCCCTTTACCGTTGAAAATTTCATGAATTTTGATTTTTGGCCAAGAGTCAAAAAATAAATTTTAAGGGTCGAAAAAATTAAAACCTCCTCCTTAGGAAATCTCAGGATCCGCTAGTGGTATTCATGATTCTCCACATTTAAAAAAATAAAAAGTGGTGGTGGACATTAACCAATACAAACCATAACTTTCATATTTTGAAATCTCGCAATTAAATTGTTTGACAACTTTCTTACATTTAATTTCTAAACTTTTCTACTTTTTATATCATTCATTCGCGCACTTCTAATAAATGAAAATCTTATAATCTAACGAATTGTTATTTTGCGCGTTGTTGCTGTTAATTTAACTGCTTTCTTCTTGCTGTCATTTTATTGGACTTTTTAACTACTTTTTCGGTACTTGTTGTCGTCGTTGTGCACTTTTACTTCTGCTACTTCTTCTTCATCTTTTGGCTAAACTGTCATTTTACTTTTTGATCTAATTGGTGTGTCATTGTCAAAATATTTTCATAAGAAGGCAAGAAAGCTAGATAGACACAGAGGCAAACAAGCTCGCATATATTCATACATACATACATACATTGTTAGTATTGTAAATAAAAAAATGATACAAAAATAAAAAAGAAAAAAAAATATTCCTTCATTATCAAAAAGGGAAAATTGCTACGGAAAATTAAGCTCATTTTGAAGCCTTTTAGCCAATTGTTGTTGCTTCTGCTATATCATGCTCTCGTCCCTCATCAGACATTGATTCAACGTTCTCTTCAACCTGGTATCTTCAACCTCTTAGTTTTCATCTGATGAAAAATCTTCATGACTTTTTCGAGTTTTGCTACTCTTGCTGCTATGACTTGCTTTCGTCCTTTCGTATTTTTCCTGTTTTTTATTCGCTTGCCATTTTCTTACCCTATTGCAACACAAACATAAGTAAATGAAATATTCCACGAAAAAAAAAACAAAATTTTGTCCGTTAAGTACAGAAGAAGTTGTAATGTAGCAGCTACGCTGGTTGTCAAAAAGAAACCTCATTGCTGCAGTAAGTAATAAAAAAAATATTAAGCTAACAAGATATTTAACTTTGTTTTCATCTTCTCATACAATTTTTATATATGTACATATGTACTCTTCTTTACTTTATAAACACATACACATTCATCTTCAGCTTCTTATAAACAACTTGGTAGCAATGTGCTAAAACCATAAAAATTTGATTTGACAAAATTACACGAATGTACGTTCCAATTGCGTGTTCATTTTCCAACGCATTGAAAGCGCTTCTTTTAGAATTAAACTAACTAGCAGTTTGTTTCGCCATATAAGAACGAACGAAATCCAATGCAGGCTCGTTTCTTTCGTATACTCATATGTGCAAAAAAGCAGCACTAAAACGGATTCAATCCAATTTCTTAATTGTCACTGTGGTAAGTTTTGTCGCTATTGATAGAATAGCACAATAAATGTAGCTGTCATTGTGAAATGATAGAATGAAATTGATGAATCCGCACTATTTTCTGATCTTTTGCCTCTGCTCTCTTTTTTTAAGTCACAAAAGGGTTAAATATGTAATAAAAATATACTGAAAAAGTTCTTTAAAATTGTCTATTGAGAATCACCGGCTACCCATGAATGTTCAGGTCTTTGTACTATTTCAAATCTTACAATTTTCAGGTCAGGGAATCCGAATTCGAGTTAGGCTCTGCGTTATCTCCTCTGGTTTCCTTACGATCTCGAAAGATTTAAAAAAGAACATCTAGAAATTGTGATAATTCAGTCCACACACTGGGCTTGAAACAAATTATTATGAGAAAAAAATACCGACAAAATCTGTGAATAGGGCGTTGTTCTGGATGGCTTCCTGGTCTTTTTCCAATATTTTTGGAAATCCGAGCTGATCCCCCCTTCGAAGAAATTTAATATATAGAAGAAAGTTAATCTAGAAATACAACGATTTCCTCATAATGATATTATATTTGAATTTTAATAAAATATTAGGTGCACAACTAAGTTCTCGCTGTTTTTTTTTTATAAAAATGCAACTTTATTGTCAAGAAATGGTTACAAATGTATCATTCGAAGTATTGTCCATCGCTAGCTACCATTTTTCCCCATCTTTTTGGCAGAACTCGAATACCTTCACGGAAGAAATGTTCGTCTTTTGAGGCTATCCATGAATCAAGCCATTTTGTGATGTCTTCATGTTAGTGGAACTGCTGACCAGCCAGACCATGTGCCATCGAACGAAACAAGTAGTAATCGGACGGAGCAATAATACAGAGGGTGGGGTAGGACTTCCCATTTGAGTGTTTCCAAGTAGGTTTTAACGGGTTTGGCAACGTGAGGTCGAGCGTTGTCATGCAGCAGAATGACCTTATCGTGCCTCTGCTCGTCTTGTGACCGTTTTTCGCGCAATTTTCTGCTCAATCGCATCAGTTGAGTTCGATATCGTTCCCCAGTGATGGTTTCGTTCGATTTCAGCAGTTCGTAATAAATAACACCGACCTGGTCCCACCAAATACACAACATAACCATCGAAGCGTGAATATTTGGCGGAGAAGACGACGTAGAAGCATGACCGGGCAGTCCCCAAGATTTTCTTTTCTTTGGATTGCTGTAATGAATGCATTTTTCATCACCCGTAAAACCTTTTCTTTTTTGCCGCTGGATCAATTGTTCGCAGATCAAAAAACGACGCTCAACATCTCTTGGCTTCAAATCATAAGGAACTCAAGTTCCTTACTTGCAAGCTTTTGAATTATTCCCAACGCATGCAATCGTTTGGAAATAGCTTGGCGGGGGATCAGCTCGGATTTCCAAAAATATTGGAAAATGACCACGAAGCCTTCCAGAACAACGCCCCATTCACAGATTTTATCGGTACTTTTTTCTCATAATAATTTGTTTCAAGCCCAATGTGTCCATATGATCACATACGGGTCAAAGAAGGAGGCAGAGAGAATATGGCTCCGAGTACAAAAAAGATGAGCAAGATGATAAATGAATGTTGATTTGCAATTCTTCGCTGCTGGGAAAAAACATACACACTTTTTTTTACTACTTCAAAGAAAGTTTATTTCTCTTTACATCAGTTGAATATATGAACTTCTACTTTTTTCTCTTATTTCTGTTTGTTAACAAGTTTTTCGTATTTTGGCATGAAATTTATAGTTAATATGACAAAGCAAAGTAATTGCAACAAGAATTTGTAATGTATACGTATGTACATATGTTTGTGCATATATGCACTTATATATAACTCCATATATGAGTCCATAATTCTGTTGTTGCTACACAATCGTAATCAGCGTCAACTGCTGCAATTCTTTCTTTACTTGTTCATTTCTACGCTAATATTTTTTCTGGATAGGTAAGAGTTGGTACCTGCAAAGAAGCTAAAGTTACTCTACTTTTAATAAAAAAAAACGTTTGGTTTATAAGGCAAAAGAAAGAAGTGGCTTTTTGTTGTTGTTAATGTTATAACATATTGGTAGAGCTTGTTAAGAAATTGCGTGGTGCTCTCACATTTTTATTCATTGAAATATGGTGAAGGAAGCTATCATGATACACGTTGAAAAACAGCTGAGGTTGAGTAAAAAATGTTTAAGATTCAAATTTCTGACAATAACGAGGATGTTGGTTAATTTAAAACTTAAGTTGAACCAATATTAACTCTCTTACGTCTGTAAATGCCCGAAAAAATACATTATTATTGGGAGTATGAATGTATAAACTCGTAATTGTGACTAACTTCATATCTATCATACGCACCATTTTTTTGACATTGACAGCTATTCTATCTCGAAGAGCGCCAAAAATACTATAAGAATTGATCTGTCAAATAATTTTCATAATTTTACAAAAGTGTTTTACTATAGCAGAAAATGTCGAATTTCGTGCCAACAAAACAACATTTGCGGGAAGCTTTAATTTGCTTCTTCCATTTAAAGAAAAACGCAGCTGAAGCACACTGGAGCTTATCCTGACTATGCTATAGACGTTAGAATGTGTCAGGTGTGGTATGTCCGTTTCAAAAGTGGTGATTTTGATGTTGAAGACAGGGAACGTTCAGGCGGCCCGAAAAAGTTCGAAGATGAAGAGTTGAAGGCATTACTCGAAGAAGATTCATGTCAAACGCAACAAGAACTTGCAGAATCTTTAGGAGTTGATCAATCAACCATTTCTAAAAGATTAAAAGCATTGGGAATGATTCAAAAGCAAGGAAATTGGGTGCCGTACGAATTGAAGCCGAGAGACGTCGAACGACGATTTTTCACATGTGAACTGCTGATTGAACGGCAGAAAAGAAAGGGTTTTCTGCATCGTATTGTGACTGGCGATAAAAAGTGAATATGTTACGATAACCCAAAGCGTAAAAAATCATGGGGACCGCCCGGACATGCATCAACATCAACTGCAAAGCCGAACATCCATGGATCCAAGCTCATGCTGTGTATTTGGTGGGATATGAAAGGTGTCGTGTATTATGAGCTGTTGAAACCGAATGAAACGATCACTGGCGACCGCTACCGACTACAATTGATGAGTCTGAGCCGAGCATTAAAGGATAAGAGGCCAGAATATGAGAATAGACACGACGAAGTTATTCTTCAGCACGACAATGCTCGGCCGCATGTTGCAAGGTAAGTAAAAACATACTTGCAAACGGTGAAATGGGAAGTGCTACCCCACCCGCCGTATTCTACAGACATTGCTCCTTCTGATTACCACTTGTTCCGATTGATGACACATGGCCTGGCTGAACATCACTCCCGTTCTTTCGAAGAACTCAAAAAATGGGTCGAATCGTGGATAGCCTCAAATGATGAGGAGTTCTTTCGACGCGGAATCCGTATGCTACCAGAAATATGAGAAAAGGTTGTGGCTAACGATGGACAATACTTTAAAGAATAAATTTATAATCACTTTTTCACAATAAATGTCCAAATTACGAAAAAAAATACGAATTTATACATTCATACTCCCAATATCATTGGTTAAAAGAGAAAGATCTGAAATGTAGGTATTATGATCTAAAAGATTAGCTGCTAACTAGGGCGAAATACTTTTTACTACCCTAATTACGACTAGACCACATTTTTTAGAAGATGCTCTGATTGTATCGGCCAATGAAAAAGTCTCATTAAAAATTCCCCGTCTCCATAGAGCCAGTTCACATCTATTGTGAGCTGCTCTGTCTCATTTGATACATCTGAATTATTTCGGAAATATATGGTTACATAAAGTTCATATATACAATCCAACAGCAGTCTGAGATTCGACTGCAGATATTAACTTTTAATAAGCAAGGAGAACAGCAAGATTTTCAGATTGCATGAGTGCCGGGCGAGTTCACAGAGAAAGTATCGGCCCAATTGTGAACCCTTTCTAGCTAGTTCATAGCAAGATTACAACAATTTCACTTTGGCAAAAAACAACATATCTTTGTTTTTTCGTCAGATACCATTAAATGTCAAAATAAGCAGTACAACAAAACAATGGGTGCGTTTCGCGGATGTAAAATCAGAGAAGCTGATTTTAGAGTGTGTTCGAAACGCGTCGCTGATTGTTTCTGATTAGCAAAGCTGCTTCCTTTTTTACCCCATTTTTGTAATCATAATATTTTTCTGATTTTTCAGGTCAGCATGATTTCTTGAAACTTTGACACAAACTTAAAATCGTCCATAATTTTATTTTTGGAAGGAAATTAAAACATTTCACAAACTAGAATTTATTGATTTCCAAAAATTTTACAATTAATGCATCATGCCGTTTCTAAAACGCAAACACTGATTACATATTTTTATTAATCACTTTGAAATCAGCTTTTCTGATTTAAAGTCCGGAAAAAGCACCCAACAACAACACATCTTTGTTGTTGCGGCCATAATAGCGGCCTGTAGTGAAAGTCAAAATGGTGTAAAAACGTAAGCAAACAATCAAAAGTAAACAATGATTTTGACAGCTTATGGTATTGGTATTAACTTCACCTGGTATAAATTCACCTTGAGCTAATTCATCGGCAACCTGCGACATCACAGTAGCTAGATACTCAACAGAGCGTAACTTTGCTGTAAGAAGACAAGCGCAGGTGACTCCCAAAATATTTTTTTATTAGCCAGACAAAACCTGCAAGCTCAAAGAGGTAATTGTCGCTGTTTTTTTTTTTTTTTTGAATATATGAAGCTACAAGATCAAAGCATAACTTCTGTGATGGAGATACCGGCAAGACCTTAATTCGATGACAGCCGAGCCTTGCAGAACTTTAGACTACAACACAAAAACCGCATAGGCTGCCAATGACCTAACATAGTGTAAAGGCAGAAAAAGATCTTAGGAGTAAAACCCAAACTTTTTAAAATAGTTTTCTGTAAGACCAACAAGCCCTAGAGGCTTTCGAGAGGACATTCTTTATGTGAGTATTTAAATGAAATGTAATATTCAAGCTCTTAATTTATTCAATGTAGTCATTAAAAGAGTTTTAAATGGAAATGGGATCATGGACCAATTTGTACCTTCTTGTAAAGGCAAAAACGAAGGCTTTATCAGAGATAACCGACAGGCTCTCTGTGATCCACAAATGTAGAAAAACTTGCAGTTGAGCTTAACTTTCCAGTGACAACGAACCAATAACCAAAGTTAGTTAAAAGATTAACAATTACCAATGACCACAATAGACACCATAAAAATCCACGTTTGGATAGCCACACTTTCGACTTTTAGCTGAAGATCTGGCACTCAGGATTTTGAACTATCATTTATATGTATCTCTCCAAGTGGCTGTTCAGACGAGTGCAGGCATGAATCATGTCTGAAAGAGAAAGGTAAAAGAAATAGGTAGAGAGAAAGAGATAGCAGAGTTGCACCGAAAATGCAAAAATAAAATAAAAATCGGCGCATTGATGAATGTTCCATGTTTTTACACGACTCGTGTAAAAAACTCTAAAACTTTTGATTGCAGACCAACAGGTCCAACCGTCGTTCATTGCGTTTACACGGCAACCGCGCGAAATGTTCGCTAGTCTAAGCTTCCCCATTGAGAACGACCAACATTGATCGCAGTGCTGTCGCTGTCACTTCAAATGAAGTTTTTCACTTCACTTTCAAACCCGACACTTCGTCACTTCCTCCTTCATAAAAACACTTCGGTTTCCCATTTTCAATGAAAAACTAAAATCAATGAAAAAAAAAATCTAAATATGCTCATCTGTATAAACTATTTCGTTGAATTAATTTTTTGCATTTCTCTTTAATTTGAAAGGGCATCATTGACTGTAGCTAGATAGGTGTGTTTGAATTTATATTCTCTATAAAAAGTAGGACGATACCATTTAGGCTGTGGTTATGTTCAGATTTTGTTCGGCGAACATCTTGAAATTGTTGTTGCACCGAACACAAAGTAAGAATCTTTTCTCATTCTCTCGACGAACACGATATGCTGGGTGAAATGAACACCGAGCACGCCGAGCTTTCAGGGTGGCAATGAACTATTTTCCAAAGCAGTATCATTACATACAAAATAGTATTAAACAAAGGAGTACATTTCGAGCAAAAGCAGCTCTGCAACGAACTCAATGTAACCGCCTACCGCGGCATGCACCGCTTTTTTCTTTAATCAAAAGAACCGTCAGCTTCTGAAAGCAGGTAAAACAGTTAATATCATTCATTACCGTCGATAAATGATCAATTTGAACGATCAGAATGGGCTGCAGGACATGAGAACTGATTTTGCAGCACGATAACGCCCCATCACATTTAGCGATGGCGGGAACTCTTGTCCCCTAACTTGGCCCCCTAAAATCAATATTGTCAATATTAAGTTTTTCAATGATTTTGATAAAGCGTGTCCCCTTTAATCTGTTCTGAAAATTTTAGAGGCATACACCGAAAACTTACGATCCTTGAGTTTAAATTACAAATTCTAGAAACGGTATTCCCAATGTCAAAATGTTTTTGGTTTTCCGTAAAATTTAGCTACAAAAATACATATGAATTTAAAATTAAAAATAAATGATATTTTTTTGGAAAATTATATATAGTTGGAGCTCGGAGCGGAGCACAGAGTGGAGCGGGGCTGGAGCAGACAATACTAACCAAATGTACTATAGAAAATCTCATATATACTTTAGAAAATCCCAACTGCTTATAATTTAGAAAATTTTACATTTACTTTATACCATGTTCCCACTGAGTCGAAATTGCGTAGTTTCGGAACTGGTTTCGATTATGGTTTCGTTTTTTTTCCCACCTTTTCTGCCCATATCTCGGCCATGAGTCTCTTCTCGCGCACTTCATAAATACCTTTTTTATATTTTCGTTTCTCCATATTAATCAAGTTGTACGCAAAGCAAAATATAAATGTCTGTATTGAAATGGCAGAGCAAATTCATTCAATATTGATTTCAGTGAACACATTCAGATTTGCACCAAATCTAAAAAATTGAATGGGTGTGGTTTTATGAAGCCAAAAAAGTTGAATGCCTAAAAGTATTTGTTGTTGAATAGACTTTTTATACATTTTTTTTAAATAACTAAATATTTTGTACAAAAAATTAAAATTCCTAGCTACTTACAGCTAGTTTGACGGGAAGTATTATATTCATTGAAGATACGATGAAAATTTAAGCGCAATCAGTTAGTTCATTAGTTTTGGAGATATAGTGGCAGCCATTTCGAAAAATGCTGTTTTGAGAAAAATTAGTTTCAAAGTTCAAATATGTACGACTGCTGTATTAAGGTCTGCAAATAAACATCTGTAACTTTCAATCGACTGTGAATTTCAGAGAATTCCTTTACACATATATTCTAGAGCGGTTTTAGCTTAAATAATTTTAAATTTTTTTGACCTCCTTGAAAGCAAAAAAAAAAATTAAGCGCCAGTAATGGAAAATGTCGGATTCTCTAACAATTCACGCTTCAATTCAATACGCTTCAATTAAATACGCTTCAAGTCTTCGTTAAAAAGTAAAAAAGTTTGGCTTGCTTCTGCTGCCTCTAATTGTATTAGCTCCAGCAGGTTGTTCGTTAAAAAAAATCACAGAAATCACTGATAACTGTTTGTACGGTTGTAAATCTGTGGTTAGGTTAGGTTGGAGTGGCTGTCGAGAGACACACTTAGGCCTGAACGGCCCATTGTGATACCACATAGTTGGACCTACAGTTTAACGCCGATTCCGAACGGCGGTGTGGCAATTTTTTATCGGCTTGGTGGTTTTGCCATTACCAACCAACTTGTACACTATCTTATAATTCTCATACACTTCATATTGATAGTGAATATAAGAAAGTAATGAAAATCAACCACCAAACGAAGACGGGAATCGAACCCGAACCTCCCAGATGAAAGTCTAGTGCACTATCCACTAGGCTATCGAGGTCGTCAAAAATCTGTGGGTTACTTCAAAAGTAAAAATGGAACCAGCAAACGGAGAAAATATAACACAGAAATTGTAATGTAAATAATTTATATAACCACTTCACATTTATTTGTATAAATTTTTACTGCTAATCTGCAGTAAAAATTATTATAAAATAAAATGCTTATAATCTTCGGCATCGGCAAAATACTTCGGCCAAAACTTCGGCCATTTTTTGCCGAAGCCGAAGGTACAATTTTAGGCCGAATAGCCGAAGAACCGAAGCCGATTATTTGGTCGGACACTAATCCCAAGTATAGTTCAGACAATCACAAATGTACTGCACAAAATCCCAAATATACTTCAACAAATTTCAAATGTACTTCAGAAAATTTCATTTGGAGTTTTAAACAGTTTTTTCAATAGAGTAGTCAAAAAAAAAATATTAAAAATTACTTATTATAAATAAATTAGTTATGGGCAAACGCGAAATGATAAAAAATTTGTATTTAAATAAATTAAAAATAATACCAAAACAGTACTAAACTTAAAAAATCATTGCTTTTGCGTACTGATATGGCATATACATATAATTACTTTTGCGAAAATGGGTACATTTACTGGTAAAATCACAAAGTTTGGTAATCCTAGAATTAGTAATACGTTTTGCGCATGCATTAACCCTAATGTGTCCAATGTGATCACATAGTTACGCAAAAACAAATTTATTTTATTCTTATTTTTACTAACCCTTCTGTTACATTAATGTCATCTCGTGACCTTTTTTTGCTTAGTTTGCCAATATTTTCTAAAATAAACATAATTTTGAGATTTCCCTTTGTGAATTCCTGCATCAAGGGGAAACCCTCCGAAAAAGTATAAAAAGAAGGATTTTTTTTATAAAGTAAGTGGCAATATCAAAACTAACGGCTGTGCACCATAAGGTCATTCAGTGACCATCACCTCTTTTATACGTCAAATATGTAGTTCCCGCCTTTTTTTGTGTTTTTTTTGCGCGAATGATAAGATAATTATTACTTTTAATAAAATGCAAAGATAACCAGTTTCAGTAAGTATTTTAAATTTGTTATTCGTTTGAACCAACGAAGGCAGGTATGTTAATGAGTGTAGTGATGTTTGGGTGCGAAAACTATTTAGTGGAAAAGTTTGCGGACAACGAATATTCTGACGACTATATAAAGAGTGGTGACGAGGAAAGTGTTGTTTGAGTACTATCGGCAAATGATAGCATCATTCCCATGTACTAATCGAAGGATAAAGATATTGAGTGATCAATGGAACCGACTGGACCCACTAATGCTAAGTCCAAGGTAGAAAACGTCATTCCAGGACGTCCTGGAGTTACTACATATATGAGTTATTCGATCTATGCTTCATAGTGCACATGAAACAAATTTTCGTACAAACAAATTGATTAAATAGAATTGTCTACGTTTTATGGATAGAAATTAACCCTCTAGAACGCGTCAAACATATTTAATCGAAAATCTGGGCTTAGACCTCCTTCAGAGGGTGATTCGGCATAGAAAATGTTAGCCAATAACTCAATTGTCGGCAGTTATTGTGTAAAAATATTCGGGCAGAAACACAAGAGCCTAGCACTTCGGCAGGCGCTGCTCTGAAGAAGAGAAAAGCTAATCAATTTGCGCTGTTTACTCAGCTGGATTTGCCGTAAAACGTACGAATACTGCACTATTTGCAAAAAAGCTGCGTATCAAAAACCCCTTACGGCAATTACAGTTTATACAACCTATTGCTTTGAGGCCACATAGTAAATATATACCTATATATAAGTATGTAAACAGTATTAAACTTATTAATAAGCAGTCAAACTAATAAATGCTAAAATTTTAATTCCAAATTATGAGTTTTCATACGATATGCATACAAAATACTGGTCAGGTCATTCCGTGACCTTAATATCACAAGTGTGATTTTTTCTTAATGTAACAATTTCATTTGTAAAAATGAGAAATTCACTTTTTTTTTTCAGTGTTACTGCTACTTCCTGTTGTCTTTCTGTTTCGCAAAATTCATATGTGCAATTTATGTATTTAAAGAAACGTACGAGATGTACTTAATTTGAAAGGCAACAACAAATTGGATTTTCTTTTTGTAAAATCCACAATAAGAACAACAAAATAACCAACAACAATGAGAAAAACCACATTACCCGCAGTATAGTACACTTGGTAAAACTTTTCTTCTCGTTTTTTTTTTCCTTTTTGGTACGTACCTACTCAGTTCTAATATATCAAAAAGAATAAAAAATGCAAAAACAATACAAATTTTACATTATATAAGGAAAAACTTTAAAATGCTAAAAATTACAGTAAATTCAGAAAAATTGGTAAACCTCAAAAAACTTTTGAGAAAGCCACGGTATGTGAGCAGAGAGCACCCGGTTTCAGTTTCAATTTATTTTTCATTGTTTTGTGGCTTTTTTTTGCTATTACATTTTTTTTTACTCACTTCTTTTTTGGTGCTCGCTGCAGATTTACTTTTAAAACTTTTCTTTTTTCAGAGGGAGAAGAGACAATCAAAAAAAAAAAAAAAAATCAAAACGGGAAGAAAGAACGAATTGCACTGCAAATTTTACGCAAAAGAAATTATTGTATATATATTTTTAAATGTACGAATATTTTTTGTTTCTTTAGCCACAAGAAAAATCCGCATTGTACCCATGAAAACCGCAAAGAAAAATAATTTCGTCCACTGTGCTGCCACTGCCGCTGCCGGCATTTTTGCATGCAGCAATTGCTGTTCCCTTTGTTGTTATATTTTTTTTTGCTTGTTTATTTATTTTTTGTTTGGTTACTGTTGCAAGTTATTAGATTTTTATATTATTATGTTGTTGCAGTAGCAGCACAAAAATGCACATTGATGCAATTTTGTGGCACAAATCCACTTTTGTGGTTCATTCCTTTAACCCATACTCCTCTTCACTTCAAGCAAATAGCTCAAACAAAATAATATTAGAAATATGTAAGTAAATGAAACGAAAAAGAAGAAAAGGGAATCTCTCACAAAATCGTTTGGTGGAGATTCCCCATACGCTCCGTAGTCCCATGGCTCTTTCGGTACAACTTTACTTAAATTGAATGCGCTATAAAATTTCTTAGCGTAGTTACTCTTTGTATTCAATATCACGTTTCGTTAAAAACGCATAACAAAGTAGCAGTGACAGCGACAGCAGCAGAAGCTACAACATTTTTTACGATTTTTATTTACGATTTTCCAATTTGGCTATGGTCTTTACTTTGATTTAACTCTAAAACGTTTTAATACTAAACTGTTTTGTAGCTTGTTGTTGTCTTCTTTTTTTTTTGGCTTTTTATAGATAACATTAATACAAATATGCGTATTCGATAAGAATTTTATATCACGACATGTATGCGTATAAAAATTTTTAGTAGAAATTCGTGCATCGCGCAAATTGTGAGCGTAACCAAGTGATGGGAGTGGAAAAATAACAATGGAAAGTTTTAGTCAATTTGTTTGTTTTAACCGGTACCATTTGAAATCATTTTAAGCATATTTTAGTGTTATTATAAACCACATTTATTGAAAGCTAAAACTCTTTACTAGATGACGCCAGTGGCCGATTTAGAATTTGGGTTAACGGAGAGGAGCTGATTTAACTAAATTAAAGGCATCCATTAAAAAAAATTATAGGAAAGTTAAACTATTGAGTTGAGTAATGGTGGATCTCAAACGTTTTCTAACTTAAAAGCTTTTATCTGTAGTAGCCAGAGTTAGAACATTGCAATAAATATTGGAATTAAAAAAAAATTGTTTTGTGATGGCCCAAAGTAGACTTGAACAGACTAAACACTAAGTCGGAAACTAAAATCCCGACCAAAAGTAAATCAAAAATAAAACCAAATCAGACATAAAGCCAGCGCAAAGATCTGCCAAAAATTCAGACCCGAAATTTGACCAAAAATACAGCTCAAAACTCTGACCGGGAGTCAGACAAAATTTTGACTAAAAATTTAAGCAAATTTCAGACCGAAATTCAAACAAAATCTCAAAGCTAAACTTAAATTAAAACTTTGACGACTTTTCGAAGCATGTGTCGGACCAAGTTTTGATTAAAACTTAAACCAAATTCAGAAAAAAATTTAACGAAAATCTAACCAAACTCAATCCTAATGTCAGACCAAAAATCAGACATAAATTCAGACTAAAAACTAAACCAAAAATCAGACAAAATTAACCAAAAGACAGGCCAAATCCAGGCAAAACATTAGACCATATTCTAACCAAAACTCATATATATTTTTCAGGCTAATCCAAATAATTATTTTTAGTATTTTTCATAATATTTTGGGTTTGTAAATTTTACATATGAGTCGTTAAATATAAAAGAGGAGTGAGTCATTTTTGTTTATAATTTGGACTTTCACCTCCAGGTAATAATTTTAACCTCATTCTGTTTCTTGTGAGAGTGGTGTAGGTACAAGTTGCATTTTAGAGTCGTTTACGGGTTGCTTGGATATTAATCTTGAGCACACACGAAAATCATAACCAAAACTCAGAGCAAATTGAAACCGAAAATTAGATCGAAATTCGGATCAAAATTTTAATCAAAATTCAGGCCAAAAATCAGACCAAAAATGTGTCTAAAATTCAGATCATAAATCATTCCAAAATTCATATCAAAACTCAGACTGAATATTCGTCTAATTATCGGACTAAATATCGGATTAAATTTTCATCAAAACTCAAACTAAAATAAGGCATAAACGGAGGAAATTTTAACAGAAAACACATATCGAAAATCAGGCCAATACTCAAACACGAAATTCAAAACAAGCATCGGGTCAAATTTAAACCAAATTCAGACCGAAAATCGAACAAAACTCCATACCAAAAAACAAATCAGATCAAATATCAGAAGAAAATTCAAATCAAATATCGGATCAAATTCTGAACGAAACTTAGGTCAATATTCAAACCTTAAATCAAATCAATTTTAATCGTTATGTGGCTGATAAAAAAAACACCTTCTGTTGGCTGATAAGGTACCCGGGTACCTAATATACAATATCCATCTACAATTCGATTTAATTTTACTTTAAGAAGTTAAGGGAACATTTATATCAGAACTAAACGTTTTTCAAACATGTAGTTATCAATTTTATTTTGAAATCGACATAGTTCCAGTGGTTGTGATTATAGTATTGTAAAAACGTTGCTTTCAACGAAGAAGCCACTGTTTGTCCTTATGTGCCATAGAAAAATAAAAATGCGATCCTTCTGCCTTCTGTGCATAGGACCCTTGGTATTGAAAACAATGTTAGGGGAAAACCAAAGAATATTTTATATAGCAATAAAACTAAAGGTAGCGTTCATTCGAAATTCTACTGAGCTTGTCGTTGAAAAACTCAAAACTCGAAGCAACGTTGAACCCTCACAATAAAAAAGCTGCTTCATTTGTAAGTCTGTAACAAAGAAAAACCAGAAAATACTGCAATATTTGTTCAAATAGAGTTTGAGGCGAACATTCAAGCGGCTATCCCGTGTGCAACACTAATATATTTGTATTATACAATATTTGCCACTTTTTAAATGTTTTTCTGCGATATAAACATTAAAAAAAAATTTAGGTACCTGGGTAGCTTATCAGCCTTTTCTGGGCTAGGTTTTAGTTTTTGCTATTTTTGTTAAGAAATTATTATAAAATAATCAAGGAAATTATAATTTTGGATTCCAAATAAAGTCTTTAGAGATGTCACGAGGACTCAGCCACGTAAAACCCATATTTCGAGAAATAACACCGTTTAAAAACCATTGAGGTACCCGGTAACCCGTTGAGGGTTAAACCAATAATCAGAACATAACTCAAAGCTAAACTCAGACCAAAAATCAAACAAAAACTCAGATTAATACATATTAAGATGTATTAATCGGACCAAATTTTTATTAAAACTCAGATCAAATTCAGACCAAAAATCCAGAACAAAAAGCAAACCAGAACCCAGATTAAAATCATGCCTCATTCAAACAAGAAATAAAATCGATATTCAGATCAACAACTAGACCAAAACTCAATGCGAATGTGAAACCAAAAACCAGACAATAACTTAGACAAAATTCTGACCACAATTCAGACCAAAAATCTGTCCAAATTAAGACCAAATGCCAGACCCTAATTCAAAACTAAACTCATACCAAAATTCAGGCCAAAGCAGACCCAAACTCTGGGACGAAATTCAGACCAATAACCATATATAATATAACACTAAAAATTAGATCAAAACCACTATCCAGTTCTAAAAAAAGGGTATTTATAACTTACCCCGAATTTCTAGAATTTTTTTAGTCGACGTGTATAAAATAAACAATTCGACTGTTGAAATTTTATAAGCATTAACATTTTTGGGAGAGCCCAAAGCTCCTAGAGCCTCTCCTCTTGATTTGCCTCTGGATAAAGCCTCAATTTTGCCTGTCTCACGAAAATACAGAGCTTAGATTTTCTTTTGCTTGATAGTGCTTGCTTTTCACTATGTCATATTCCCTGTCAAAGAGAGAAAAAGAGAGAATTTTTTATATAGAATTTGCCAACATGCAGGCAAATTTAAAGGGGGAGGGAAATTTATTTCAATTTCCTTCCTTTAGTTCGCTAATGACTGCATGTATTGTAACCTGATTATTGTTGAGGCATTAAAACTATTTATTTTTCAAAGACTTTGTTTTTTGAAATCGCAATTCTTCGCGAGCAGCTAAGCGGGTTCTCGCATGCATTATGATCGACCGAACTGTGTACATATGCCATAGCTGTTTTCTTCAGCACAAATTATTTTCCTTTCAGACAGCGTGTCAAAAAAATACAAAGATTTTCGGCTTTCGTAGGGGGACTATGAGGCCTTCCAAAATTGTGAATTCTTATAACCTCTAAATATATTTTTTAAGTTTTATTTAGTTTGAACTTTGGTCTGCTTATGGTTTCGATTTGATCTTTGGCCAACCAAAGTTTGTGGTTTGGAATTGATCTCCTTTTTGGTTTAAGTTTCAGTCTTAGTTTTGGTTTGATTTTAAGGCTGCATTTGCTCCGAATTTTCATCTGATTTTTATCTATATTTAGTTCCGTTTTTGCCTCAGGGTTGGTGAGCGTTTTTGGTTGCTTTCGTTCTGATGTTAGTTTCTGTTTTGAGTTGTGGTCTGAATTTGGTTTGAGTTTGCTCCAATTTTTGTTGAAATTTTTGTTTGAATTTTTGATCAGATTTTTGGACTGATTTCGATTAAGTTTTTGATTTGAATTTTGATTTCAGTCAAATCAGGTCTCTAAACTTAAATCCTAGCTTGACCCTTACCACCTAAGGGTTCTTGAAGATTTTAAAATTAAAGAATTAAATTGCCATTGCATTTAAAAACTTACTCTGAACGAGTAAAAACAAAACACCAATCACTTTTACAGTTCATCTTTGCTGAAATCTTACATAATTTCTTTAAATTCTGTTTAAGTTAACGACACAAACTTCAAATATATCATATTTTCTTATTTATCCCCAAAATAAAATCTATAATCTACAAGTGTATGGCCTTAAAAGCTTTTGAAGTTTGATAGCAATTTAACCCTATTTGAAT
This sequence comes from Toxonevra muliebris, assembly GCA_963691655.1. NCBI lineage: Eukaryota > Metazoa > Arthropoda > Insecta > Diptera > Pallopteridae > Toxonevra > Toxonevra muliebris. The sequence continues at coordinate 69,221,468 of OY829326.1, forward strand.
TCTAGCACACATTCCATCGCACACACACACACACATGCTCATACACACACAAAAGTCACATGCTTTATTGTATAGATACTGATGAAATGATAAGACGACAGCGAAAAATTACAACTCATTTATTAATATCTTTTGTAACTTGTATCTTCTTTGTGTTCAAGAAAGTGTCGGCATAAAAGTGTCATGTGTCATTCATGGCATAAACATGCATACCATACATATAAATATTTTTCTAAACGTGTGCATAGTATGAGTGTTTCATGAATGTGTATGTAAAATGAATTATTTGAGCCCCGTTTGTTATGTGTTGAACCTTTTAGCCACATACTTTTTAAATAATATTTTATCCATATTTTTCCCTTTTTTGAAGTCGATAATTGTGAGCTACATTTCATGGGTACATTAATTTCAAGACAAGTTAAATACATATTATATACTGTATATGTACGTCGGCACCTATAACTTATGCTTAAAAAGGTCACTGTAAATTCTAAGGTACTTGAAAATTTCGTATGATGGATATAAATAACACTAAAATGGATTAAAACTCGCCACTAGTTAGCGTTGGTTCTGTATTTGAAACGCAGTGTCGTTCTTTCGAATTTTCAAATTGTGCATTCAAGTTAATTGAAAATATATATTCCTTGATTGCAGATTCGGATTTGAGGTTGGAGTGGCAACTGAGTGAAGTTGGGATTACGTCGCTATGGCTTCAGTAATCTTGACAAGGACATCTTGTTTGGTGCTTACTTTAGTTGCTATTATGTTCTCGAGATACATAAAGGGGTCTACTTATTTTGTAGACTAGTTCTTTGCTTGAATACTGGAATATTTGGTGATCATTGCATTGCTGAGCTTTGACGGTTTTCTTAACAGTTGAGATCATGTTGTATTGAGTGTGTGAAAAGCAGGCCAATGTCATCTGCATACTGTTTTTTTTTTTTAAGTGAAACTTCTTTTCTCTTGTCCCCAAAGTAAAACCAACCGGATGTGACGTCGCGCGTAAGTTAGCAATGCGACATAATTTTGTCGAGCAATGTGCATGAGGGGCTAAATATGTATCATTATTTCGTAACTGAATTCACGAGCAAACTATATAATAAACGATTCATAAATAGTTTTAATTCAATATAACATATTAATTACACACACACACACACGCCTATGGCAGAAAAAACAATGTGTAGCGTCGCCATCTTAAAGTTTATGACAGTTATACATTTCACATACAGATGGCGCAAATGTCCAAGGAATTACATGAAGATGTCGCACACAAAAAGTGTTCGCTACAATTGTCATCGAAATTACTGGTACAGAGTTGCAATTTTTGTTCTAGCATTAATCTCAAAAAAAAAAAATTGGTTGTGTATTAACGAACACAAGGCAGAAGTAAAACTTCTTGTGAACTAAACGAAACACAAGCAAATGAAATTAAAAAATACAAGCCAATGAAGTAAAAAATTTAGCGATTGAAAAATTTCATTTGCTTGTTATTTGCTTGTGTTTCGTTTAGTTCACAAGAAGTTTCACTTCTGCCTTGTGTTCGTTAATACACAATTTAGTTTTTTCATTATTTGAAGACACTGCGACCTATAAGATTTATTATAACAAAACCCCAATACAAGAGTTGTTATTGTAGCACCATTCATTCCGAATGTCCGTGTCCATATGTATCAAAATTTGTTTTCGTGTTTTTTATGTGTCGTCGTTTTCTGTTAGAGAGAGACCAAGGAGTCAGGCCACGTTTGTGGGTTGTGACCATAGCGCTTCTGTTATCCAGCAGGTTGGACACATTCTAGACATTCGCCAGTGAACTCTTCGGATATCCTGGCCATGTAGCATTTGAGGATCCGACTCCAGCCTGATCTTAGTTGGGCCAGTATACACCCGGTACTACGTGGTAGGGTTATTTTTTCTGCAGAGATAAACGATGGGTGGCTTTTTAGCACTATGTTAAGCGTGTACCCATCTATCACCATCGTTACTGTTTCTTTATGTAGCTGGTTCAGAGCCCAGGTGTAGGTAGGTTTGTCAAGATGGCATAGTCTGGTGAATAGGTCGATGTCTTATTCAAACACGTTAATGCGGATGTTGCCGTGGTGAGAGTGCAGATTCCGTCAACTTATTGTTTGAATGGTCATTTTGGAGGCAACCGAAAAGGAAATGTTTCGTCAGGAGCTCACTGCGGTTTCTGATTTTGATGATGTTGGTTTCCTCATGGTCTTCGTGGGTCATCAGAACACATCCAGTAGAGGTTCTTAAGGTAGCATTTTGGCACGTCTGTAGGCCCTTCCAATGAGAGTCGCTGATGTTAGGTGGCTAGACGACAAAGGTGACGACTGGACCTACAGTTTAATGTCGGTTCCGAACGGCATTGTCTACCATGAAGTGTACTTGTACACTTCATTTTAATTCTCATGCACTTCATATTGATAGTGAATATAGACGGAAATCGAACCCGCAACATGCTGGATGAAAATCTAGTGCATTATCTAATAGACCACCGAGGAGTCTTCTGTAACTCTTTCAGTTGTTCTCTGAAGTTTTATGTCTGTGTGTATGGCTCGTCTTGTTTTATTGATGAAATTGCACAGTATCTCGCCGATGACGATAAGGACAAAGTATATGGGACAGCAATCATCCTTGGATTACGCCTGTGGTAGAAACCACACACGATGGTCTCGCTGATGCCGTACGCCACATCCGAAATTAAACACTATTCTGAAATTTCTGAAAGGCATATTCGATTTTTGCGCTCTGCTGGTGTGCCTCTTGAACAATGACAGTCACACCGGACTTAGAACCAAGCTCTAACAGACCGCTGTACATAAATATTGGAATGGGTTATAAGGGGGCACTATGCCGAAGATGTCTATGAATTTCGGAAGCGGCGCTCATTAGAGCAGCTACTGCTACTACTATTATAGCACAACAGCCGATGGGAAGCCTAGTCCGAGCTTTTCGCAACCATTCATATTGTGTGAGTTATATTTGTACAGGAATAAAAGGTACCTAAAGTTTTATACTAAATCCGAATGGCGAAATTAAATGGTTTTCATAGGCAATTTTTATTTTCTATTTTTGATTTTTGAGCGTGCCGAGATTTGAACTCAATATACAAATTGATAGCCGCAAAATAACGTTAGGCTTTTACATCGGAACAGCAAGTGAAAAAGCCCGTATGTGCTTTGCTCTTGCTCAAATGAAAACGGTGTCGGTGAACCAACGCAAAATCGAAAGCTTTTACTGACACAGATTATTCGATTTATGCTACCCTTGTTTGGATGAACACTATGAGAAAGATAGTCCACGCGAGGAAAATCAATCAACTATTTCGCTTTTAGCATTAAGGATATGCATATCCAGTTTTCCAGTAAGTCTTGACTTAATACTTTTTCTTTAAGAGAGAGAGAGAGAGAGAGAGAGAGCTAGAGAGGAAAGCCCAATAGGGGGTTTCAAGAGTGGAAACGAAGTTTAGACGATTCAAATTGTGGTCGCTAAATAAGTAAGTCACCGTAGTCTAGTAGTTTTAATGTTCGCCACAGCTAAAAATCAGAAATTTAAAATGGCACTGCACTTTTTCTTGGCTGGCAATGACAATCCTCCCAGCGTAAAAAAATAATTTAACTTCGCCATTCAGATTCGGCATAAAACTGTAGATCCCTACCATTCGTGTAAAATTTAACTCATACACTCAACATAACTGGTTGCGAAATGCTCGGTATAATCCCTCCATGGGCTGTTGTGGGCAACAATTATGTGACGCAGATTTTATGTGGCTACGAATGTTAAGAAGTTATGGGCACGACAGCGATATGACGGGTCTGTGTTACTTTTATAAATCTGAAAATATTCTTCGATTGCATTGGATTCGAGAAGAAGAAGAACGAAGTGGAGAACTTCAAAACGGAGCACAAGACACACCAACAGAATTTTAAATAATCTTACCATAACATACGTTTAGGAACTATTTATATTTCACATAATGGTTCCCTGAGAAACTAACACTTCGGACGAAATGGGGTTTCAATCAGTGGCGTGCCTAGCATTTACTGATGAGGCAAGCCCAGTGAATTTTTTTTACCAAACCAAAAAGGCTAAAATTGGCAATAAGGATGGAATGTTCTAGATCCCGATTGAAGCATTGAAGAAGGAAGCTCTGTCCTGGCTTTTCCAACGTTTTTCGACGTGCTAAAATATTAACATTAAAAATACAAAATGAGCATATAAATTCAGGAGGTGAACGTAGAAAGGACATTTTTGGACTAAAATCGTTGAGAGGTATACTATTTTTTAAACTAAACGATAACTTCTCTTAATATAAACTTTATTAATAAAAATGTAAATTATCAAATATAAGAAAAATGTCAACGGAATGAAAAAATGCAAATTTGCAAAGTAACTAAATGTATTGATGTATGTTTTGCTTCATTTTTATTTGAACTTGAACTTAAACACACTGTTATTTTTTGCTTGAATCTGAACACGAACCCAAATTTAACCGGTTCAAAACTCTGCTAAAATCTAATGGCGCAAAAATATAGGAGTAAAAGAAAGTGGAACAAATACTTTCCAAATGGCAAACAAAAACTGAAAGCCAGCTTTTAAATTCTATATAAAATCATACATATCCAACGGGCCCGATTGTCAGCAGCTCGCCTGAGGAGTAAAAGGTCAGCACTTGTTGTTTTTGTTTTGTTAACGACCACTTGCTGCCGAAAAGCAATCGTTTCCGAATCAAACAACGACAAGATCGTCGTAATTTCATAGGGTGGCCAGACTATACTTTTTTTTATCGTTTTCAAACCGAAATATTCAGTAATCTCATCGTTTTCAAGCCGATAAACTTTTTATTATATTTTGGTCACACTAAAAAAAAAAAAAATGCAAACGAAATTCAAAAATAAACGTAGGAGTCAGTCGCGTGTTGTTTTAAAGCGAAACGGTCACAGGCAATTGTTGAAAATAATTAAAAGGTATGAACGTATATATAAATTAAATTGAAAAAATATAACAAATGAAAAAATACCATATAATGTGTGTATATCTTTTGTATTTGCAGATAGTGTTAAAAGGGAAAATTTTGGCTTCAACCAATTTGAAGCAGCGATGAGTAAGACGGCATCCAATCTTATAGATGATGCCGCAAGAAATTCCGCCGAAATAAATTAAACTCTAATCTTCAATAAAAGTTTTTTAAAATATAAAGTGTTAAAACATGGAAATCAAATTTTGCCCTTATTTTATAAAGCAGAGTGGAGGTAAAAACGAATGAACTGCTGACGCAAAGATTTCGTGAGAGGTCTTTTGAAGCACTTAGAAAAGAGGAAGAAGAATGTTGTAGAACAGGGCAGTGGAAAAATGCGAAAGAACTGCTGACGCAAAGATCTCATGGGAGGCCTTTCAAAGCACTCCAAAAGGAGGGTAAACGGAGTGCTTTTTTCCAATGACATGCAATGTTAAAAACGTAATGGTGTGTCATACGGAGAGGAAGCGCCTACAGCTGACTTGTCAGCACTCCGAAAGGCCTTTTGGAGTGCTTTTTTCCCCGTTGGGTAGTAGTAGAAAATTGGTATGCTGCTACTTTTTTTGGAACTGCACATACTAAAAAACCTATTGAACTTCCAATTAGAATAAGCGAGATAGCATGTTATGAAAATATACATTTTCAAATTTTAAAGCCAACTTGATGAACTACGATAGCGTGAATGGTTGTGTGTATTCTATATAATCCACATTTAATTTTTTATTAGTACATATACGAGCTATTAAAAAACAGGGTAATACAAATAAAAAATTTTAAAAGAAAATTATTCTTTCAGTTAAAACAAAGGTAGTAATTTTGTAAGTACATATTATACAAATTTTCAGTTACCAATTCTTAGGCAAGCCCGGCTTTTGGGCTTATATGGACGTACCGTCACTGGTTTAAATGAGTGGAAGACTCGCATTGACTTCAAGCTTTCAATGCGTTTACTCTTCGTCAAAAAAACAAAACATTTGTCAACTTATTTATCACACTTTTTTCTTTGACTATCCTCCATGCACTCAGTAACTCATTGAGGCCCAAGTTGTTTCACGCAAATTATTCAGGAGATCATTCTGATCTGTTTTGAAACCTTTGCTTTACTACGCGAGCTCCACGAAGCCGTACGAAAACATGCAATGTGGCACTCAACATCATATATATGAATTTGTCATATCTTTTACATAGTATTTGGAATGCAGCTGTAAATTATCCTTGCTCATCACATTGTCGTCGACGAATGTCAAAATTTTTTGTTTTTTAAATTAAAAATATATTCATCACACAATCGAGCGGAAGAGTTGAAAAGGATGCGAAATTCGCGTATTGATTACATTACAGGAAAATCAAGTGAAATAAAATAAAAGTCGAATAAGAAAAATCAACAAAATACGTATGAGGAAACGTTTCACAGGTCAGCTTTATATTTTCTTGCATCTCTTTTCAGTTGTGGTCAATTCATACACCCAAAAAAAAAAAAAAAAAATTAATTATATGGTAATCAATAATACAGTAATTGGTTCCAAAGGGGAGATATAAACAAGAATTTCATAATAAATCTTTAGTTTTCTATAATGTTTGATAGTATTTTTACTATTTATACAATATGTATCCTATTGACTTAATTATTAAGCATTATTTTTCTCAGTGATTGCTGTTATACTATACATCAAATTGAAGAATAAAGGACAATCAACAGACAGCAGCATGAGTGTGAAGCCACCACACTTGGACATTATGTTTAAATCATACCAAAAAGTCGAAAAATAAAATGTCAGGAAGAAAAAACGACATTAAATAATAACAACAACAAAGATATATTGAAGAAGTTGGGTCGGGTTGAACAATGAATGCTGCTGGTTTAATGCTTTTGCTGTTGTAGGTACAAACATACATACGTAGTAAGCTGCCATAAAATGTCAAGTTAAGACATGTGTGTGACAAGATTTTCGGACACGCCTGGCTTAAGTTTAATTAACATGTAACGGTTAACAGTACAGAAGTTGCTGCTGCTGTCTGTTATATATGTATTTCTAGTGATGCGCTGGCGGTGATGATGATGGTGTCCTGATGTTGATGGTAGTGACAAACGAATGAACTTGTGGTAAATGTGACAGATTCATACATGCGAATTGGAAGCATAATATTACACTCATATATACGTGCATATAATAAAAGTACAAATGTAAGCAAGCGTTTGCTGCTTTTAAATGTCAGCTAACAGCTCAAGCAGGAAATTGAACTCTGGTAATGCATAGAAAAGTAATAAAACACAAAATCTTTTTCTTTTTTTTTGTGGATGACACATGAAATTTTACAAAATTTATGTCAAAGGATTTTACAGCTTCTGAAAATAAGGTTAAATGAGAATAACATAAATTCTAATTTCTATACCATGGACCACTAGAGGAACAAAGCGGCGAAATTACATACATTCTGAAAAAATTTAACCCACCAAATGGCTTGAACTTCAATTCAATGAGGAATATTTCATTTATGGCTTCCAACGAAATATAAAAGAGTGGTTCGGGGAGGAACTAACCATTTGGACGAATGAAAGTTATAGTGGAGGGAAGTCTTACACTGAACTTATGCTTTCAATGCATTAACTCCACGTCAAAAAAAATATTACCTATATTTATTTAACAATTTTTTCTTCGACCGTCTTCCATACAGCCGACGGTGGATCTGCTATATTGATCAAAAGCGATTTTACCCACTTTAAATCTAAACTTTTTTTTGACTGGAGTGGTTCTCTTACAGTTTCAGCTATTTACTAGCCCTCTTAAACACAACATCAAAGCAGAAACTTAAAAAAATTCTTTACGTCTCTAGGCCAACGTTTTTTTTTTTTTCAGGTGCTGACTTTACTGCTAAACACACTAGTTGGGGCTCAAGACTAGCTACTCTAAAAGGTCGGCAAATATTTATTGCTAAACTAAAATTACATTTAAATGCGATATCTACCGGGGAATCTATATATTGGCCTTCTGACTAAAAAAATATCCGATTTGATAAACTTCTACAAAATACACAGTGTAAGTCACTATATAAGCTGTCTTCAGATCACTCTCCGGTACAAATTTAGGTTGGATGTAAGCTCAAAACAAGAACAGCTCATTGCATATTGCATAACCGACTCACTGATTGGCCATCCTTCAGAGAACTAGTAACAAAATCGGTTGGATACCAAAATGTTGCTGGAAACAAAGGAGGATATCTCTGAAGTAGTAGAGCATTTTAATCCTGCCAAACAAAACGCGGCCTGGAGTTCTATGCCTTCTACAAAAAAAAGCCAAACCTCCTCAACATGTTCCATGACAGTAAGAGAGATTCTGATTCTAGCAGACAAACGTCGAGCAAAGAAATTGTGGCAACAGTACAGATCTCCAAGCAGTGTTGCCAGAACAACGATTTTATCGTCATTTCGACGATTTTTTGGCCCAATGACGATTTGACCACTCCAAAAAACTCTTTTGTTCTCTTCTTTTATTTTTATACATATAGTATATATATCACAAAAAAAAAAGTTTCCACACACCAAAAACTTTAACCCCAAAAATCGTCTCAGTAATAAATCTATAACGCTACTACGCTACTTAGAAACACTTTTCAAGTTTCAACAACTCATCCAGTTTACCCAACAGGCGCTCTCGTTTATGTACTACAACTTCGTTAATATTTTGAATTTTGGTATGAAATTTTTACAGTATACTTTCAATACATAATAAAAAAATCGAGTTTTTGAAATTCGAACATCAGACTACATCCTTAACTGCTTCTATGTACCTAAGCATGTATATAAAACGTTTCATTTACTCTATTTAGTGTTTGGAAAATTAATTTAGACCGCCATACAAATTGTGTCGCGGCCTAACGTCACGCGGTCTAATGTCCATCCACCGTATGGTACGAAGGCCTTCTCTATAAAATTAACTTATCTGTTTATCAAAGCGTATCTAAATAATCGAAACTTCTTCGTAAAACACGGAGAAGAGGTCAGAGAACTCTGAAATATTCAATCTGGTGTACCACAAGGTAGTGTAATGGACCCAGTTCCCTACCTACAATTTACATCCCCAGTTCTCTACCTATCATTTACATCAAACCGGTCTCTTACTGAAGGAGTCTTGATTGGAACTTTTGCTGATGACATTGCTGCTGTTGTAGTTAGTGAAAGTCCAACAACAGCTTCCAGCATACTTCAGAGAAGTATTAATAACTTTTCAAAACCTGTGTGGACATATGGGGTTCAACTGTGTGGCATAGCAGCAAACAGCAATATCGAAATCTTGCAAAGATTCCAAAGCAAAGTTTTACGACTGATTGTAAATGTATCATGGTACGTCACAAACCAGCTGCACTGGGACTTAAAAATTCCAACAGTTAGAGAATAGATTAAACTTTAAATCATTTTTTTAGAAGACAAATACACACCCATCCCAACAATCTGTATAAGACTTTGATGACATCAAAACACCGTTCAAATGGCTTCAACGTTAAGCCACGCAAAATCACGATGATTAATGTATTTTATAATATTTTTAAAAATCTTAACAAAATTTAAATTGACATATTGAAATATTTGGCTGCATCGCTGGATGTATTCCATGCAAGATATTGAATTTATAATATAAAATATGGTATATGTAATATAATATCTTTTGAATAGTATTCAGAATACAGCTGCTAATTTCTTAAAAAAAAAATAAATTTAACTTAGATGATTAAATCTTTAATATCCCCAACTATTTTTTGATGGAGAATATTTTTTTCGAAGACCCTATATTGTATTAGTTACATATCATATTAGACTTGCAAATACCAATATTATGGATTCTTGAACTCTATAGGAGGAACCCCAAATCAAGGTTGCCACTTACTCATTTTATTTTGTACCAATATCTACCAAAAAATTGACCAAATGGGGAAAAAATGTACCAAAATGATAAGTAACATTAAATGTTATTTATTAAGGATGTAGTCTGATGTTCGCGTTTCAAAAAGTCGAGTATTTTTTTTTAAATGTATTTCGAAAGTACAATATATTGAAAGTAAAATTTATCTCTCGTTAAAACTTTAAAAGCGTTTTTCTCGAAACAACGTTTTTTTGACCGGCCATCGAACGCCATCATGCAGAATCCCGAAAAAGTAAAAAAAAAATTAAGTTAAAGGAAACCAGAAGATAACATCACAAAAATGACTCATGAGATGAGAGTCTTGTAGTACCTTTATGGTTTCAAGCGGAGTAAAAATTTATCTTTTTAAATCAATAACAGTTATAGGCTTTTCATCAGACTACGATATGAGAGATTTTGTTATGATAAAAAATTCCCAAAATAACCTTAAAATTAGGACGGAACACCAGACTACATCCTTAATAAAAAGTAACACATTAATTAAAATATATTTCGTATTTTAAAAATAGTCTTTGGCCGACTAGATATAAGGAGACTCTTACCGTCCGACATACCGTATTATGTATATTTAAATTTTACCTTTTTCAACAAAAAATATTTTGAAAATAAGTTTACAGTTCTTAATTATTATGAAAGCTAACTTTGCCCACAGAATGTACCAGAATTTAAAAACATGTACCAATGTACCAAGCGCAGAAAAATGGAAAAAAATGTACCAGTTTTGGTAGAATTGTACCAAAGTGGCAACCGTGCCCCAAATCAACCTCAAATTAATCTTTAAAAGTTATTTATTTTCTATTTCATTGATAGGAAGAGTCAAATTGACAGTGTATAAAGTGTTCTAAGTAGTTTAAGGTAGTGCTTTATTTTTCCGTTCAGTTCGAGACTGCAAGTTATCTGATAAGTCCTTGGTAAATGATTTTCTGTTTTTCTTGAGATTTTTCTAACAAGCTTCAGTAATATAAGTCCCCCTTTCAAAGTTTGGTCATCATTATTAGTTCTTGGGTTTGACAAGTAGTTTTATCTCATTCCATATTTTCATAAAAAGCTTTTTAAAATTAAAGAAACTTAAAAAATATAAAGCAATTTGAAAAAATAAAATCGTTCACAAAACCTCAAGAATTGATTTTTTAGTTCCATTTTGTTAATTCATTTACTTATCAAAATAATTAATTTTCATATTTTATAGTTAGTCATTTTTTGTTATCGTTCTTTACAAATTGAATAGCTACTACTTCTTTATTAAAGTTTTTAATAGATTTTTTGAATTTATGTAACTCTCCATAGAGTGAAATGAGTAATTTTTGCAGCTTTTTTTCCCCCAATTAAACTTTTTAATACTTTTCAATTTCCCACATACTTTCACATAGAAAGTGACACTTTCACTTCAGTGCGCTTTCACTGAAACTCATCTTTAACCCAGTTTTTCGTAGTTATGCCTACAGCAGCAAACAGGCAGCAGCAGTAGCATACTTTTTAGCTACTTTTTCTAAGCTATTGTCTATCATTATAATGAGTTTTAAATTGCAATCCAAACAAAACCATTCACAAGGATACGTCACAATTTCTGCTTAACGGTTGCGGACCGGCTCTCCATACCTTTCTCTCTCTCTCTCTCTCTCTTTGTCTTTATCTTAAACTTCCACACCACATTAATTCAATATAAATGAACAAATGAATGAATGAGCAAATGGGAATGATCGTTGTTGCATTGATGCTGATGATGAAAGTGTGCTTCAAACTTCTGTTGAAACTCATTATTACTTACTAAAATAAACTTTCATTGCAATTTTCTGCCTTCTGCGTGGCGGAGTGAGTGTCAGAGTTGCCAGAGAACGTCAGCGTTTTTACCCCAAAATCAAATAGTGCTTCCTCCTAAAAAAGAATTTTTCAAAATATTATTATTACAATTTATTAATATAACAATAAAATTCTAAGACTGATACAAGATGAGAGCACTAGCTCTAAACTAAATATTTGAAATTGCTTAAATAAATTTTTTTTTTATATTGGGTGTATAACTTGAAAATGAGGGACTTTTTTACAAAAATATAGCTTTATAACAAATTGAATGATAAATTGCACAATGTAGTGGCCATCGCAAGCTATGACATTTTGTCATCTTTCAAGCAATTTAGGGATTCCTTGACAAAAAAACTCTTCCATCTTTTGAGGCTATGAACGAATCAATCCAATTTTTGATACTTTCATATGAAGTAAAGCGTTTTCTAGTAAGGGAATTCTGCATCGATCGAAATAAGTGATAGTCAGATGAGGCCAGATCTGGTAAATACGGTGGATGAGACAAAACTTCCCTACCACTACTTTCCAAATAATTTTTAACCAGTCTAGCAGCGTGAGGCTGCGCGTTGTTATGTTGGAAACTTACGATCTCGTGTCTGGTAGCATATTCTGGTCGTTTTTCGGTCACTGCTTTCTTAAAATGAATTAATATTTTTCGATACAGTTTTCCCGTAATAGTTTCACCAGGTTTTAAAAGCTCGTACTATATGACTACGTTTTGATCACACTAAATACAGAGCATTACCTTGGCGCCATGTATATGCTGCTTCGGCGTTGATGTTTCTGGTTGGCCAGGTTTCACATACGACTTCTTGTGCTTCGGGTAATCGTAATAAATCCCTTTTTATTCGTTAGTAATAATTTGAAGCAAAAATTACTTATTTTTACAGCGCTGAAGCAGCATCTCAAACATGCAAAATCGCCTTTCGACGTCTCTCGGCTTTAAGTCGTATGGCACCCAGTTTCCTTCCTTTTAAATGAACCCACAGGCGCTTGGAAACTCCCAATGTTATTCCAAATTCCTCTTGCATTTGGTACGAGTCTTCATCGAGTAATATCTTCAATTCTTCATCTTCGAACGGTTCCACTTGGCCAGGCCGTTCCTCTCCACTATTGAAGCATCGAAACCAGAATACACATGTTTTAATCGATGGAATATATTCACCGCAATGCTGTTTATTATTAAAAAAAAAAAAAAATAAATTTTCTCCATTCACATTTTTGGGCAACTAAAATTCCTCCCACAAAGTTTAGAAAGAAGAACCCTGATCTGGCAACACTGATGAGAGTAGTTTGCACGCTCTCACCACTTTCATTTCGCCAACTCTCACTATACTTGCAACAAAATTTGAAAATTTAATTCGTTAATCATAAAGCGAAATGAAGTAGCGAAAGTTTTTCATAAAAATTGACGAAGATGAATGGAAATATTTGAGTTTATGTGTACACTGTACACAGAACCGAATATTTTATACATTATACAAAATTATTGAAAAACTTTCTTGTTGAAATATGAAATGGAAAATTGAATGGAAATTTGAATAGCTAGAGCATGAGTTGTAGAGGGAAAAGCAGCAAAGCGTAAGGCAAATAAAACTGTGGAAAATGAAAAACAAAATCCAGAAAAAAAAAATTGAAAGTGGTTTTGCCACGAACTAAAAATGTTGATTTTCACGCGCTTCTGGACGTGCCACTTGTGCCAAATCTGCTGTGAATCATAAAAAAGGCAGTACGCCTCCTGGTTCTTTGTTTCGAGCACTCACTCTTCACTTTCACTCTCCCTCTCTTTCGTTCACTGTTCTTCTCTCTTCATCGCTTCATCATCGGCGCTGTTACACCATTTCAAAAACAATACCAACCATTTTTCAAATGCAATCGTAATAAAAACATAAAAATCATAAAGAACAAAACGAAATATAAAAAACAAAAAAAAAAAAAAAAATAAATAAAAAAAAAATGTGGAAAATATAAAGCGAAAATGCTCTTCAAAGTGTTTTATGCGAAAACAATGAAATTAACGAACCAAATACGGAAAATATGGTATATTTTCAGTCAGTAAGTCTGTCGGTCCGTCAGTCATTCTTTCCATCCGTCCATCACAGTTGCTAGCAAGTTAGCTAGCTTACTAAAAGAAAAGCAACAAGAGGAACGTGCAGAAAAAGAAGAGGAGAAAGAAAACGAAAGAAAAGTAAAGCAAATGGGGGAAATGCAAATAATTCCGCGTGATGCTAATATGCTTACAAAACCGTAAAATCAAAGCGCCCTCTATGCGCGCACAGATGGTTTCATAATTAAATAAGCATTCTTCATAAAAACAACAGCAAAAGTAAGAAAAAAAAACGCGTTGCCAATTGCTATTGAAACTGAGCGACTGCTGCCACTTCCATGTAGGTTGCTACTGCTACCACAACTAGTTACCACTGCCGCTGTTATTGCTACCGCTACTCCTGCCACTGTTGCTGGTAATGGTTGCTGATTGTATTGCTGGTGTTGCTATATTGCATAGTGCCATTTTTCTGTGATTGCTATTGTTTTTTTTTTCCTTTTTTTTTTGTTACTGCTGAAATTATTGAGCAGACATTTTTTTGTTTATTATTGTTTGTTGGTATTGCGTGAATGTGGGGTGTGTGGGGTTGGCTTAACTTATCAGCTATCTCCCACCCGCACTTGTATATCATACTCGTTTTGTAATTTACGTAATTGGTAATTGGCAAGGAAATGCTCAAAAATCGTCAAAGGAATTTTAATGGAATCAACAAATAAATAGATGCTGGTGTAATATAAGGTTAGCTATGTAATTCAATTTATGCAGGAATCTCATTTCAAACACTAAAGTGTGATTCTTTTCTACATTGTTCATAATTTCTGAGGGTGTACTTTGTAATCTGAAATAGTCGTGGGGTCATCTGCAGAAACATGCCACATTTTTATTTAAAGACATAGATACATGTGTATATATATATAAGCATATAAAAAAGAGATACTGTTTCATAACTTTTATTCTTCTATTATAAAAAGTTCTTTGATGTCTCTAAAATTTCAGCAACGTGAGACTTAAATAGGTAGAAAGTGTGACACTTTAACCCTCCGTCCGACAAACGGTTCCAGCCAGACCTTTTTTATTTTCAATTGCAAATAAAATATATTTGTATTTTAGCTATCGACTTGCGCTTCCAGGTAGCTTCCTAAAATTTCATTGGCTATCGAATGATGAAAAAAAATTTAACGAAAAGTCCTTGAATAGGATGTTGAAAGGATGTTTTGAAATCTATACCTCGCACCGACACATGGTGTCTGGGTAGACCCCTATACATTTTGTATGAAAACGTATGAGATATGAAGCATTTTGTTCATTCAAACCGGTTTTTTTTTTTCTTTTTCATTCTAAATATTCACTCAAACTGTCTTTTATGTTCATGCAGCACATACGTATGCATGTATTCACATACCTATTTTTCGTGCAGCAAAGTCTTATCGACGATTCCTTGCATTGACAAGATTTATCCGTTTCGATAATGGTCGTTCGCGTGAATTTCGACAAAGCACCGATAAAGCGGCACCAATTCGAGATATATGGAATTTTTTGAATGAAAATCTTGCAAAAAACTACGAACCCCATGAAAACATTACTGTTGATGAGCAACTCTTTCCATATCGTGGTAGAACAAAATTTACCCAATTTATACCATCGAAGCCAGCTAAATATGGCATAAAAGTTTGGTGGACTTGCGATTCAAAAACAAAATATCCACTGCAAGGTAAATTATACACGGGAAAAGGCAAAGACGAAGAGCGCGAAGTGAAACAAGGTGAAAATGTTTTGCTACAATTTGCAAACCGATATACAAACAGTGGTCGAACATTTGTTGCTGACAATTTTTTCACCACATTGGAAGGAGCTAAGAGACTTACCACTATTGGTCGGCGCTATTCGATCCAATAAAAAATGCCTTCCTGCTGAAATGAAAAAAAAATATACTAATCCTGTGCTTTCAACTCTTTTTGGTTTTCATGAAAATTTGGTGTCGCTTTGTAGCTACGTGCCAAAAAAGAACAAAGCCGTGAATTTACTTTCCACCGTCCATTATACAAAAAATTGTGAAGGCGAAACAATGAAACCAGAAGCAATTTTGTTTTATAATGCAAATAAATCTGGTGTAGATTGCATGGACCAAATGGTCACACATTTCACGACGAAACGGCCAACTAGACGGTGGGCTCTTGCCTTCTTTTTCAACATGTTAGATGTTATGGCATTGGCTGCTTATTGAATTTGCAAAGAAGTAGATGGTCTCACCAAAAACGACGCGCGACGCAATTTTTTGACTACGCTATCCAACACATTGGTTCTTGCAAACATCGAAAATCGAATGAACAATTTTCATATAATTTCACAGTTCACCACTCGTTTGGCTATTGAATCGTATTTTGGCAGATCAATCAATCTTCCAGTAAATACATTGGCAGTCCATAAAGCTGGAGCGGATACACTAACTGGTAAGAGAGACTGTAGACTTTGCATACAAGGAGGAGATAAGCTGCGTCGAAAAACTCGCTTCTTTTGTTCGATTTGCTCAAATCCAGTGTCTCAACAACACTCAAAGATCGCATATACATGTTTTACCTGCATGCCCAACAACCCATAAGAGAGCCCATATGATATTTCGTAATAAAACTGACTGAAATTCTATTTTGTTTGTTCTAATAACAAATATATGATTCTAAATCATGATGGAATTCCGTTTTTGATTTATTTTTCCACACACAGGTAGTTCAACATATGCGAAAACATTTCAGAAAGGTAAGAAGTAAAAACTATATATGTGAGTATTATTTTCATACAAATGCGTGTAATTACATAGGCGTCCAGCCACGTACCATGTGTCGGTTGAAGGGTACACGGAACATGTGTCGGACGGAGGGTTAAAATGTAATTTAACAAAGTTACACTAGTGCTGGAATACGTGAAAAACCTAAACCTAAGGCAAACACCACTGCACATAACTTCAGAAGAGGAGCTCGAGTCTTTAGAGCCCACCATCCACTCAGCAAATAAAAGTGAAACAACATCTGATAAGCTGAAAGCAAATACGAAATAAAAAATTGTATCTAGTGAAAGTGAATTATGAATATTTGAGTGCAAAAACGAAATAAAAATTTGCACTCAGCTGGCTTTGTTCTACTAGGCTACTACGATTGTGATAGGACTATTTCTTAAAAATACTTTCTAGCTTCCGAAATCTGTTGGTAGAGAACGGAACTTGGGAACTAACGGATTTGCCTTTCGAGAAGGAAGGCAATTGATAGTAAATGCGTATTGAAGGTCAAACGAAACTCACTTGGTGCTATTGATCGACACAAGGCACGAATTGTCGTCAAAGGCTATCAGGGACATTGACTACTACAAAACGTATTCTCCAGTCGCTCGTTATTCATCAATACGTTTCCTTTTGGCCACTGCGGTTAAATTTGATTTGGCGATTCATCAAATAGACGCGGCGCGGAGACTTGCAAGGCGTGCTAAATGAATAAATCTACATGCGCAGGCAGCAGTTTTTTGCGGACAAAAGCGGCAGAGTATGTCGTCTGCGGAAAACTGAATTCCGTACTAATGCAGCAACTTGGATTCACGAGATGGCCAGAATAAGTACCATCGTGTTAGCTGTATATGTCGATGATATATTAATTTTTGGCAGCAATAACACAATGATTACAAAATTAAAAAAGGATTTGTCTTCACAAGATGAAGGACATGGGAGTTGGTACATGTGTTCTTGGTAAGCACATTACATAAAACAAAGTTGGATCAATCTCCATAGACCATAAGCGATATTTGTCAGAGGTTTTTCGTCGATTTAATATGACAGATAGCAATTCAGTGAATACGCCCATAGATTCAAATCAACGCTTGTCGAAGGAAATGTGCCGAAAGTCTGATGCAGTACAGCTAGAAATGGATTTGATTCCATAACAGGAAGCGATTGGCTGCATTATGTACGCAGCACTAATCAGTCGTCCTGACATAAGTTTTTCTGTGAGTACGCTCAGTCGTTACAACATGAATTATGGCAAAGCTAATTGGTTTGCAGTGTATGGTTGTGAAATGATTTCCGGAAGAGGCGATGTGGAATGGCCGCCAAAATCATGCGATTTAAAGCTCTCAGACTTTGTCTCTGGAACTAAGTTAAGTCGCTAGTTCAAGCCAACAAACCAACAACTAAGAAAATTTGGCAAAAAACTAAAAAAAGGAAAAGACTCGAAAAAAGATTCGATAAAATTTCTTATAAATAGTAAAAATTGAAAACAATGCCCACGTTTAACCGCAATGACTGGGATCCATTAAAATGTTTTACCTCTAGCTGCTGAGCAGTTTCGTTGTGAATAACAATATAACGAAGAAGAAACTTAACTACTTGGACATTTTGTTCGCACATGTTAAACTAGCTGGCGAATAAAACGCAGCTAATGATCTCTTTCAACGTGGTATTTGCGATACCGCAAATTAAATGCTTTACGTTTCGCATGATTAAGATGCTGTAAACTTGATCTGTAGGTTTTAATCAACCTATCCATTGTTCAGAAGAAAACTTTCTTCTTCTCATTCTGTGCAAAAAGTGGACTGGATCGAAACATGCTTTCATCATGGGTATTGCCATAATAACCTACTACCACATAACGAATTCTAAGACGGTATCACACACAACTTGAGCTTTGAATTGAGTAAATACGTTTTTTTTTTAGAAGATCAATGCATCCAATACAATATGGTAGTTATTATGCCTTTCTGTTGAACTTGATCTTTAATCTTATCGGCTGTCCTGCCATCTCCAAGTCTGCGAAAGTTGTAGGAACTTTTTCTGGGAAATCGGAATTGCTTAGTAGTACTTCCTTTTTCAGAATCCGAAGTCAAAACACATGTCAAAAAAATATGTCACACAGTGTAATGAGCTCAAATCTTATACATATTAAATTCCATCAATATTCCTTAATATCACAATGTTTCTGCAAATTGCTAAATACGCTTTCAATATTCGCAGCATTAATACGATAATTCTCTAATTCTCCAAAAAGATAATGACTTTCAAACAGTCACGTAAATTTCCATATTGATTTTATTATACTCATGTTGTCGTATTACAGTTAAATCTTAAAAGTATCCATTGCTTACTTACTTTAAATACGCTTAATATTTTGATTACATCATAAATCATTAAATCCATAGCACGAAAAAGTCTCATTAAATTCTGAAGAAATATGCTAGAAAAAAAAATTTTCTAAATTAATTTCCAACACTTTGTTAAAAAGTTTCATCAATTTCGAAATCTCCATCAAAAATTAATGTAAAAATAAATAATAAAATAATACACCGTTAAATAATCCAAAAACCAACACCATTAATAAACTGCCACGCGAAAAATACATATTTACTGTGTAAAATAAAGCCAAACAACAACAGCAACAATAAAAACTTCTTCTTCATCATCATCATCAGCATCCAGTAGTCGAGCCGGACAGAGAGAAAAGTGCGGCGTGAGGGACGGTCTTGTTTAAGAAGTTTTTGTATGTCTCCTTCAATTCACACACAACAATAAAATATTGGTAAATAAAACGATTTTGACACTGAATTTAAAACAGTTCCGAAAAATGTCCCGTCCCGTTCGGTACCATTACTTGTCCTCGCGTTCCGTACACTCGCTCACTCGAGTTTTTATCCATAAAAATCCACGCTAGCAGTTCGTAATAATCCACCCCGAAGTCTGAGTTTGAGTTTTAAACCTAACGACGCATTTATTATTGCCGCGCGGTAAATGTTGTTGATATTTGTTACTGCTGCTGCTACTGCAAATTGCCATCGCCATCGCCATTGCTATGTTGCTGCCGTTGGTTGCTCTGTGCTGCTACTGCTGCTTGCCGTTGTCGCTTTCAACATTGCGTACGTTTTTCAAATATTTATTTTTGAGATTGAAAATCGTGAAAATCGCGAAACGAATTTTTTTTGTTTTTATTATTAGCATCCTTGGACGTTAGCAGTAAGTACGCGTTGTACAACGAAGGGGTGGGTTCGTATTTTGTTTTTCCTTCAGGAATCATTCGTCCACTTCATGCTTACTCGCTATAATAAAGCGCTAGTTACTTGCCGCATAGCGTTTCATTTTTGTTTTTTTTTTTTTTTGTTTAACGCTAACGAATTGGATTTTGAAAAATTACCTCCTTGCCATTCTTTGTCGGAGTTCCACTCCTGCTGTTCTAATTCAAGAAGTCAGCGTTGTTATTTACAGCAAATCCACCATGTATGCGTCGCGATGAGCAAAAAACAAAAAATTTATAGAAAATCCAATGGAAAAAAGAAAAATAATATTAAAGTGAAGAATGTAAACAGCAAAAGAAGAATAAATAAGTGCGAAACGGAAGAAATTCAACTTGAATTGGGTACTCGACATAAACGAAAACGGAATTTGGTGGTTGGTTTTTCTTTCCTTTTTTTTTATTTGATTTTTTTGTTTTTCTTGAATGGGATTTGAGGTGAAGGAAAAAGTTTGCAAAGCAAACAAACAAAGGCACGCAAAAACAAGAAAAACAAAAAAAAAAACAAGGAAATCAAGCCAACACCTTGGAACAGCTTCAGCAAATTAAGTGCGAATTCATTGAATTTGAATGAATTTGCAAGTTGAGGCAGTGTTAAAGAGTATGTGTGAATATGATTTCAATTGCTAATTTAATATAGTTCGAATAACCTACAAGGTGGTAGAACAATATTAAGAAAAGCTTCCCTAACTTAGCCTTTGGAATTTGGGGTCACAATCAGAACTGTACCAAATGTACCTAAAAAGTTGTACCGAAATGAGCATGAATGTACCTGAAATAGTATATTTTATTGGCTCATCGCTTTTGTAAGAAATTTAATTTTCATTTAAAAGTTTACGATATTCGCTATATATAAATTAGGTTGAATTATTGCAGAACATATACAGTGAGTCAAACAAATTGGCCATAAAAATTAAATTTTAGGGCACGACAAATCGGAAACTAGAGAGGAGAAAAGTTTTTAGTCATCTAATCAAGGGGAACAAACTTTTAAATCTGATAATATTGGTCATAAAAGTTCCGGAATTGTTATCATAATTTTCGATTTTTCAAAAATTTGTAGCCAAGATTTGTTTCAAAGCTTAGAACTCTTAGAGCTTATTAAAGTTTATAAAAGGAAACATACATAAGTAATGCAAAAATAATTTTTGAAATCGGATAATGTTTATTAGTAGGTTCAAAGTCATAAGAAGGTTACATTTCATAAAATTTTTTCTAAATTTCAAAAATCTTCTTATGACTGTGACTTTTTTTTGCCAAAAAAACTTTATTCGATTTTGAAAATTGTTCCAATATTTTTCCCTTTATAAACTGCAATATCAGAGCTGCGAGCTTTAAAGTTAAGCAAAACAATACAGGCAAGTTAAATTTAAGTAGATAATTATTGGAAAAAATTTTTTTTTCTTTGTAATGAAGTGTTAAATTTATTTTGGCCAATGACAAATTGTACCTAAAATGTGCTAATTATACCTAATGTACCTTGTAGTTCAAAAAAGTCGGAAAAGGTACAATTGTACCTACTTTTTCATCACTGCTTCATACATGAGGTGCGGGCGAAAAGTTCCCACGAAGGGCGTGTCATACTCTTTTAAATACTATGATATATGCACGTTGTGAACAAATTATCATCGTAGATTTTATGGAGTTTTCCCAAACCTTCGGCGTATAAACGAATAACAACTTTTCTATATTTGTTTATGCCAATAATCTGCTCCTCGTTAAGGCTTGGGTCTTGGTGGAGTTCTAATTTTCGGAAGTGCTTCATTTTGAGTCTCCAGAAAAGTTATCAACGATAGCCGCCCTTCTACCGCCAAATCTCTTCCAGACTAGTCACTTTCTTGAAGTTTACATTCGAATAATAGGGAATCTGCGTCCAATATCGTTATGAGGATAGCCTTCCACATATTGAAATTATTTCATAAAACTTTAGAGATAAAAACCAGGAAAAGCAAATGCTTCACAATAAATTTTTGAAACCAAGTTTTCAAAGATGTAAAGAAAACGTGAGGTTGCCGCACGAAAATCAGAAAATTTTTGGATTTTATGCTTTGATTATGACAAAATAAGCATAAAAATGAAAAAAACAACAAAGACGGCAATACCAAGGCATTTAAATCAAGATGAGGGAAAATTCTAATTTCACGTAAGCATGTGTTCGAAAATCCTGTGAAATTTAAAGTGACGAGATTATTCATTAATCTAACAATATGGATCCTTCACTAGTAAGAACTGAAATAACCGCAGCAACATGTATCGGTGTCCGTCAATCATAAAAAATTTCATTGCATTTGAATAATTTAGACTAGTGCCCCACATTAGGCGCCAACAGATATTGATCTCTGTTTTTTTTTTTGTATACTAACTATTTTCTAATATATTTGTATTCACATATACAAATTTAAAGATACTTAAATTCACTTTATTCGCCACTCGACAAGAATGATTACATCCATATACACTATAATATGCAAAATAGATTTTTACCATAGACTGACAAACGATTACTTTCACACGATTAGCGTATAAATTTTATGCTCATCAATTTGAGACTTATTGTTATATTTGCACACATACATACATACATATGTATACTCCAATGTATGAAGTATATACTTAGATTTCGTTTCCAAAAAATAAGAAGGTGCATCAACTCGCAGCTCACATGTGGTTTTATGCTTACCCTCGAGCGTCTGTCACTAGAATGTAAAAACGGGTTTCCGTTTTTACTCGTTCCTTTATATTTGTTAGTAGCTCACACATCACATGCGCTTAATTCCCTTTGGCTTTGTGTATGTGGCAGCAGAAAAAAGGAAAAGGAAATATTTTTCTCTATGCTTTTATGTGTGTGACGATGGTGAAGGGATCAATCAATGTGTCAAATCGACTTGAAAAGACACGACAACGACGACGACGTCGATGTCTTTGCAGTTGATATAAGACGCGAAAAAGCACAAACAGCACACTCTCGCAAACACACACACACACACATATTCGCTAACACAGAGCCACATGAGTAAACGACCAAATGTTCTATTTAAGGATTTGTCACACACACGTATGCACTTACATTAGTGACAGCAAGAAGCTTGTTAAGGTATATGAAATTTGTTACAAATAAATATGTAGAGATTGGAAATGATATTTGAGTTGATGTGATAGAAAAAAAATTAAAAAAAAAAATATTAACTATTTCGTTTTTCGATAACACGATTGCTTTTTTCGTGGGTATTGGCGCCTAAAGTTGGGTATAAACTTTCATTGAGCACAGCACGCAATGTTTTTGAGCAATAAACTGTTCACTGTTCTAAAGCAAGCATTTATGCTGAATACTATACTCTTGACTAAAAATCTTCCCTACTTCGTAATAGGACTTTAATGCTCATAAACGAGAAGTTTTACCTGTCATTACGCCTTAAAGTTTAAAACTTTTCGACTACCAGCACTCAAAGCTTAAAAGTTTTTGTCTATCAGTATAGAAAGTGGAATCTCTGCTTTTAAAAAAATGTCCCTGGTACCTGAAGGTATCAGGCATAAATTGCGCTCGTGCATACCGACTGACCAAAGACCAGATGACATGCGGTATTTACTCAACGTAGAGCTTCTGATCGAAAATACATATCATGGTACCCCATACAATTTAGAAAATATTTGCTCACTCTAATTCTAAACCAGCTTTAACGCTCTTTTGAACCTTCAAGCTAAATTTTGAAATTTTTCGCTAGCAATCATTAGAAAGAATTTATCCATCATTGCTTCAAATTATTTATGTCGCAAACTTTGAAGCTTTTCGTTAACGATCTTAAAGCTTTTTACTTGCAATCACATGATTCGGCTTCATTTTTTTTAATTAATGATAACGATTAAACTTTTGAAGCAATGCTAGTTCCTAAACTTGCAAACAAAAAGTAGTAAAGTTAGTAATGAAAGAATAATGATCGCAAATAAAAAGGTTTTGAGCTTTTTAATGCTTAAACGCCTGATCTTAATCGTAATTACTGTTTTAAAGGTCAATATTTTTACATTTCTACTATTACTAGTAATTGTAAAGCTTTTCTTGTTATACCTAAAGCTTGAAAGTTTTTTGCTGCAAGCTTAAAGCTTCTTGTTTGTGAGCTATATCACTTCTTTAAACCAATGATAATGCTTAAAGGTTTGAAGGCGTTGTGTTAATTTTTATCCAAAGCGAAATATCAATGCGTGAAAACAAATAGCTTCGAGCTTTAAATTTCTAAATCCAAAAGCTTTTCGGTTGCTGCCTTCAATTGGTATTAGCTCACGGGCATATAGCTATAAACCAGTGTCCACCGAAAGCTTTAGGAATTTTTCATGCACAGGTTTTCATTTGAACAAACTCAGAATCCTTGTCGAAAACTTTTCGTTTCCAAACTTACTTCGCGAATTTATTCTTTTGCTGCACTTCTTTAAGCTAATGATAAGGGTTAAAGCTTTGAAACAATAATTTCGATTTCAATGCTTGCAAGCAAACAACCTTCGTGGATAGTAATGAAATATCTATTTTCGGGAATGAAAAGCTTTGATATTTAAACTTTAAAACTGAACAGCTTTGAGCTTTCAATATTTAAAATATGTTATCGGTATCACTGTTTTGAAGCCCAATTTTTTACTAGTAGGCATTCAAATAAAATTATTAAGCTTGAAAGATTTTCTTAGCGAGCATGGAAAGTCCCATAATTACTCTAAACTAATAATTAGTCTCACCTGCGAGCTTTGACTTTTTTACTTGCGAGCATCGCTTAAACAGTGACGCCGAATTCTATGCTTGCCAAAGTAAAACTTGCGTGCTGAGTAATGAGATATCAATGCTGACCAACAAAAAGCTACAAGCTTTAAAGCTTCAATCGACATCACTGATTAAAAACTAAAAAGTTTTCGTCTATTAGCGTTTAAATCGAATTAGTAAGCTTAACAGCTTGTTGTTCAAGGGCATATTGCTTTGAATCTTATCGATCACCAAGTGGTTTGCTAACCGAAACCTTAACAAAGCTTTATGTATGTGTTAAGACGGCATTTGAACAAAAACGGAATTTTTACCGAAAACTTTGAAGCTTTTCCCTTGCGAGGTTAAAGCTTTTTGCTCGCGAGTATAGAAATTTACGTTGCATCCTTAAACCATTGATTAAATCTCAAGCTTTTAAGAGGTGATGCAGATTTCTATGCTCGCAAGCAAAAAGCTTTCATGCCAGGTATAATTTCAATGCTGGCAATCGAAAAACTTTAAGCTTTAAAGCTTTAATCGGTGCCGCTGGTTTAAAGTTCAAAGCTTTTCGAATGCGAGCTTTCAAGTTTTTCGCTCTAAAGCAAAAAAATGAGCATCACTTCTTTAAAAGAAACCACTTGACTTTGGATAAACTAGTCGTTACAAATTAATATATCGTTGGGTTAGAGTTAAAAGGCGCTAAGTCCACTTTTTATGAAAAATTATATTTTGATGCAGTAAGTAAGAAAAATTGAAAATACAGCGTTTGCAAAAAGAATTTTGTACTTATTTCGTTTTTACTTGCCGTTAAACATCGATACACAAATGTGCTAAGTCCGCCGCACTGAAAAAGCTCACGCTAAGTCAGTAGCGTATCCAGGGGGAGAGCTATAGGGGCTGAAGCCCCCTCCCCCCAGAATCCGACAATCTTATAGTAAACAGTAATTTTTGAGAAATCGAAAATATTTAGATTTTTCCAAAAAACAAGCCATCAGCAGTGAAAAGTATATACTTTCAACAAACGAAAAGCTTTAAGATTTAAAATATTATTTTATTTCATATTTTATTTTAATAATTTAATACAAATATTAAAATGAGGTCGGATATTTGAATCAATTCTGATTAGCCGCCATGCTAGGCGTGCCAATAGGTTGCACGTTACAGTGCAACTGGTTATTAAACACATTCAGACAACGTTAAATCTACAATTTCAACGCCAACTTGTAAATGTCTTACTTTTTGAAAGCTTGATAATGGTCTAGTTTTTGGATTGAATTTCGTACTCGTTTGATTGTAAGTCAGAATTTTGTTTTATTTTAGTTTGAATTTTAATCTGAATTTGATTTGAGTTTTAATCCATGTTTGGTCTAAATTTTGATTTGCTTTCTAGCGTTTGCAGACCAGCGTTAGATCTGATTTCTGGTCTAAATTTTGGTTTGATTTTAATTTGTATTTGGCGTCTTTTAAGCCTCAGTTTTAATCTAACTCTTAGTTTAGGTTGTGGTTAATATTTTCATCTGAATTAGCTTGATTTTGATACTATTTTGGTCTGAATTTTGTTTTAAAGTTTGCTTGAATTCGTCGGGGATTTTGGTCTAGTTTTTATTTAATTTAAGTAAAAATTTTTTGATGTAAGTATTTATCAGATATTCCTAGCAGTTTTTGGTCTGAGTTTTGGGTTACTTTCGTTCGGTATTCGGTATCCTTTGGCCTAGAGTTGTCTAACTATTGGTCTGAGTTGTTGGGTTTTTAGTCTGAATTTTGACCTGAATTTGAACCTAATTTGGTCTATTTTTGCTGGAATTTTGGCCCAATTCGTGGTCTGAACATTGTTTTTTTTTTCACCGGTTGTTGCCCGGTACCCGAAAGCGTTGAAATTCAAAACGTATTGGTTTTTTGGTCAAATTAAGATATATTTACATTTTAAATAATGGATAACAGACTTAAAGAACGTATTTAATTTTTTATAAAAATGAAGTGCTTGGTTATAAAGTTGTGAGATCGTAAACTCACCACCAGGTCGATATTAATAGTGATATCGATGCTAAGAGTGATATGAATATATATTTTAAAAAATCGTTTAAAGCACTATCCAAATCAACTGTTATCCTAATTTAATTAGATTTTTTTCGAGTTTTTGTTTCGACCACAAATGACTCAAAAAATAGAGATGTATCAAATTGTTTCATCAAAATTTGCTTCAAATTGTTTTCTCAAAATAGATAATTTAACAATATAAATCCATCAGAAAAGTCATAATCAAGGTTTTGGTCTGAATTTTGTCTCATTTTGATCTAGATTTTTGATCTGAGTTTGGTTCTTTCCTTGGTTTGAACTTCGGTCCGAAAAATGTATTTGAATTGTAGTTTGAAATTTGGTCGAAATTTCCGCCTAAATTTCTATCTGATTTTAGTTTGAATTTTGGTCTCAGTTTTGTTCCAGTTATCTTTTAATTTTTAACCTGTATTTGATAAAATTTTTGCACCAGTTTTTGGTCTAGGTCTGGGTTTTGGTCGATAGTGAGTCTGGTATTTATCTTTTAATTTAGTAAAATCAGCACCCTCCAAACCCAAATCTTAGAACCGCCACTGCGCTAAGTTACATGAAAAATCACAAATTGTTCATTTTAATCAAATTGTGCAATCGCAATGAATGTGATCTCATATTGCACAAATTTTTTACTTTATTTTGAAGTGTCTGTTTGATTTTTGTTTAGAATTAAAAAAAAAGTTCATAAGCTATTTGTACAACATGCATATACATATACGTATCTAATGATTACGTTGTCACAATTTCTTGTTGTTGTTGCTTTCATATACACACGTAGATACATACATATGTACGCAAGCACTATCGTAACCAGAGATTGCGTAAGGGAGTTTTGGAGATATTCCGTTAAATATCGAATACCTATGGAAGGAGGATTTTATCTCCGAAATCCTCTCCTTTTGGATTCGCTAGTGCACGTGAGTATGTATCTACTTTGTCACAATTTTTACATTGATCTTTTTTGCACATTGACATGTGGAAAAGTGCTTTAACAAATTACTGAAGGCAACGCAAGTTTAACCCAACCGCAACACCAATTTCCACAACCCCTTCACACTCCTGCAACCATACTGCGGAAACGGAAGTTGGAGTGTTGTGCGTATCATTTTTTATTGCATTCCAGCTATTGCTATTCCTCGCTGCTGCCGCTGCTAGCGTTCCTCGCTGCTTTTGCTATCTGCTATTATTGTTGTGCAACACACAAGGTGTTTTCATTAACGTTGTTTTTATTGCTGTTGTTGCTGTTTCCCACAAACAATAATAACAAAACAAAAAAAAAAATGGAATCTCATTCACTTCATTTCATTCTTGGCTTTAAGCCCTCGAGACAATCTAACGCTCTTTGGTGGTGGTGTGTTCGTTCGTCGTTGCTTGACGTGAGATGCGCGTATACTCTCCGTCAATATGATGTCAGTCTGACTGAGAATGACTTTGACAGCTTGTAATGGAATTTGATCCAAACAATACCCGCTGGATATGAAAAAAAGGCGGCGGCTTGGTGGTGGTGCTGGCGCTTGTGGTGGTGTTGTTAACGTTTTACACATAAATCTAGGAAAAGAAAAACAACAAACTTTAGCTGAATCGAATTTTGTTCTGGCAACAAAAAATATATAAAGTATAAAAAGCGCAAGGGGGTACAACAAAAAAAAAAAGTACGGCAATGAAACAATGAAAATGCGTTTTGATCGACATTTGATTGAAACTGAGCACGAAAGGCAATGCGTTTATGTTTGAGTCATTTTCAATCGACGGTGATATAAACGCAATAAGTTTTATTGAAATTAAAGTATTCAAAACGAAAAAGAAACGATTGAAAAATTTTTAATCGAATCGAATGGAGATGATAATTTTTGATGTGAGCGGATCAGTTGATATCATTGAGTGTCATAAGAATTTATAGAGTGATTGACTTTTTAACGCATATTTATAATTGAGTATAATCCATTGAGACTAACAAGATAGAAATTTCTTCATGAATATTAGTGAACGAATTTGTAATATTAAAAATGAACGACATTTTTGATTTACATTATACTAAGATTCGTATAAGGATGTGACTAGTTTCATGAACTACTTGGGTTAATCCCGCAGGAAAAAACGATTTTCAACGTATTTTGCAAAAAAAAAAATGCACGGTTATATCCTAAAAATGCAGAAAACGCCAATTTATGAGCACAAAGACCGACCAACTTCAACGTGCTGCACCGAACGCCCAACCAAGACTTTTGGCAAAATCCTATGTAGGGTTTTTATTGTTAGGTTAGGTTTGGAAGGCGTGTGCGAATGTATATACATATATATATATATATACATGTATGTATAAGGGAATATAGTCCAGGTAATGTTTTTATTGAACCATTTGGTTCTCCGGATGAAGGTAAGATGATCCGATAGTTCCACTTTCGTTATCTCGGTTAGACTATTGAAAAAGCGCGACCCCAAACATTGGAGTCTGCCCATCTGCAGCCTTGGACATTGACATAGAAAGTGAAGAATCGATTCTGTCTCTTCTTCATCATAACAACTTCTGCACAGTCCGCTCGTTGGAATGAGCCACCGTTGAAGCATTGGTGCAATAGCACAATGTCCCGTTATGACTCCTGTGAGCAGACGTACTGCAGATTTGTTGTGCCCTAAGAGGACATTTGCCCTCTTCCTATCTAACCTTGGCCACAAGGCCCGTGAGACTGTACAGCCATCTAGGTTAGTCCAAGCGTCATTTGACACCGCGATGGTGTACTCGTCTATTTTCCTAAATAGAGATTGTATAGAGGTATCCGCCTCGTTAATGTCCATTTCAGAGCCCCTTCTGGCCATTTCATCTGCTATTTCGTTTCCTTCAATATTGCTATTTCCAGGAACCCAGCAGAGAGTGACCTTGTGGTGCTCAATGGCCATCAGTGAAGCACGACATTTCTTTACAATCTCCGATTTAACTATTTTGGATTCTATTGCCTTCATTGCAGCCTGACTGCCAGTAAAGATAGTGATATTCGAAATCGGAATCGTACTGTCTTGTAGAAGTCGAGCTGCTTTCTCAAGAGCAAAAATCTCTGACTGAAAAACGCTGCAGCTGTCAGGAAGACGATACGACCGCCTTAGCTGCAGGTCTTCAGAGTAGAGACCAGCTCCAGTTCCATTCTCCATCTTTGAGCCATCGATAAAGATGGTAATACCAGCCTTACCTGTTACCGAACCCGACCCACAGTCTTCCCTGGTTGGATAAAGAGTTGGAATTCTAGTAATAAAATCTTAATTTGAAGTCATATAAACCGTGGCTACATCTAAGTCAGCTTTGATTCCATTTTGACCCCTCCGCTTTATCTCACTCAAAATTGTAGAGTGTCCATAGTTTGCTGATCTCCACACGTTGGATTCTCTTAGTCTAAGAGCTCCTTTTGCGGCACAGCCTTAAACAAACACCCGTAAGGGTAAGAGATGAAATATCATATTCACACCTTTTTGAGGTGCACTACTTACAGTCCCTGAGATACCCAGGCTTGCAAGTCTCTGTATTTTTCCCATGCGAGCTTGGTAGCTCTTCTTACCCAACGCCTGCCACCAGACGAGGGACCTATAGGTGATGATGGGTCGAATGATTGTAATGTACAATCCATGAATAACGTACGGCGATAATCCCAATTTTTTCCCAAAGGTCCTTTTACAGGTATAGTATGCAGCCAGTCCCTTCTTCGTTCTCTCTTCGATATTCCTTCTCCAATTAAGTTTTGAATCCAGAATGGTACCGAGATACCTTGCTTCCGAAGAGAGATTCAGTGTTACTCCATCCAACTTTTGTAGGGAAAACTTATGTATTTTTGTTTTCCTCGTGCACAAGACTAGCTCAGTCTTAGCAGGGTTAACTGCTATACCGTTCCGTCTAGCCCAGTCGGAAATTTCGCCAAGTGCTGATTCCATAAGCTCACTAATCGTCGACAAGAATTCGCCAGGGATCAATATTGCTATGTCGTCAATATCAATATTCCTTGAAAGTTCGTAAAATCTCATTAACTACTAAGAGCCATAGGAGGGGTGATAACACCCCTCCTTGCGGAGTTCCCCTTGTAGTCCTCTTAATCACGGAGCCAGTACCCATAGCAGCGTTTTATTGTTAGGTCAAGTACTTTTCAGGGCTCTATGAAATATGGCAACAGGAAAAATGGCCTCAAAATCAAAAGTGAAAAATCACCCCAAAAGTGGGGCCATTTTTCAATAGGAAATGTTACCCCAATATACAAATTGAAAAATGGCCCCAAACTAAAATGAGAAAAGGCCCAATATTTTTTTTCTCAAATTTTATTGGAATGCCCCCAAATTTAACAAAAACATTAATTGTATCATCTATCTAACATTTACAAAAAGGACTTTCCATATTATTAGCAAGTGAAGTGGCCCGCAATTTAAAGATGAAAGAGTAAAAATATTCATAAGGGAATTAAGAACAAAAAACCCTTGCAGCCAACAATTTTTTCCTAGAAAACAAAAGTCGCGACTTTTTTTTGTGAATAAAGTTTTTTTGTTCATTATTATTTTTATCGTTTTTTAATTTTTAATTAACTTGGTAACATTTTTTGATAGACACTCTTCAAGGCACTGATTCACTGATATTGCTTGTTTGAAACTAATTAAAAAATTCTTGGTTTTCTTATATTTGAAGTGCATTATCGATAGCAAAACCAAAATTGCCTTAAAAGCAATAAATACTCTGGGGACTGGAAACAATGTCCATGGGCTTTATGACCGCCGAGAAACGGCCTTCAATTTTTAATTTTGATATTTTCAAACTTTTGGGGCCTTTTTGCAAAATGAAAAATAACCCCCAGCAAAAAAAGGAAAAATTGCCCCAAAACAATTGGAACTATGGCCCCAAATTTTCGTGTTGTTGTAAATAATAGAAAATTTATAACACTTTTTGCACTTAGAAATTAGATCCCTTCTACCAAAATGAGACAACTTGACCCACTGTAAAAAAAAACTAAGACGTGCTATACAACATACCCTTTCAGGATTATAGGGTAGCTATTCTGTTGCAGCCAAAAGTCTTAATTTGTTGGACTTTGTAGTAGATTGCCCATCTGTGCAAAGTTCGATTTTTTCCTGCTCCTAGTGGATTTTCTGAAAGATTATATGAGAAAAATTAGATTTTGAAAAAAATATAGAGGTCTCTAGTGGAAAATAGCCAGTCGGTTTTGAATCAAAGGCTCAAAAACGAGCTTTGAAAAGGTAAATAGCTTTAATCGTTGATAACTTCTAAAATATTGAATTTTGAGTAACTGTTCCAAACATACTTTTTTTTAAGGATACCCAGGGCAATATTTCGGTCTTAAAAAGTTTTGATCTACGAGTGAAATTTAACCATGTTTTGATCGAAAAGCTGTCAATTTTGTACAAAATTTCCATGGGAAAAATTCTTTAAACGAATTTTTTTATATTTTTTAGAGGTGGTATTTTCTGTTTAAAACTTTTGTATTATAGAGAATTAAATGAGAATGGATTTAAAAAAAAAAATGTTTATTTTTAAGAAAAAAAGGGCGTATCAAAGTTTAAAAAAATACATTTTTTTTTAATTTTGAGTTTATTTATAGGTAGACGAATCTTTATACAGTAGAATCGCGATAATTTTTACCCCGTTAATTCAAAAATCCCAATAATTTGCAACAAACTGTTGGAAAAAATCGCTTTAATTCGTAAAAATTCCATACATTTTGGTCCTTATATCGTCGCTATATCGTTTTTTTTTCAGTACAAGGTCTGTTTAACCTCTTATAAATCGTAATTGATTACACAATGCAATAAAAATTTTATGCGCAAGATTTCGAACGGTTTTATAGTAACTTAAGGTCGCTGATCACGACTGCGTACTCAGTTTTTCTCCATCACATTTAGTTCTCCCACAATATGGACAATATGATGTAGGAAAAATGGGGTCTTCAGGGGCTATTAAGAATTTCCTTTATTTTAACAGATACGAATTTGAATTCTGGAGCAAATTTGTTAAACATAAAGAGAAAAACAGTTTTTGAGTAAACACTTTTCCTCCATCTTCTACCTTTCCTCTTGAAAATGAGGTTTTAAGCCCCCTTTTTCGATAAAACGCCGATAAAACAAAAACCGTTGAAAAAACTATTGTACTGTTTTTGGAAAAAATATTCCATGTTAAAAATTATAGGGGGTCTCAGGAACAGTTACTCAAACAGTCTATAAAAAATTTAAATACCAAGACTAAAAACTTTGACAAAATTACTTTCGCCATATCTACAAAAGGAAAGATGCGTTAATTCCTAATCTAGTCTATTAAATTACACAAATATTCCTATATTCCTCTGTATTATTGTTGTATCCATGTAAAATAAATAAAATTAAATTACATGACCCAGCTCTATGTGTATGGATAATTTTGAAATCCACATTTAATTTGTATTTACCGTTTGTCACACACATCTACACTCATATTGCCAAATCAGTTTGCAATTGCAGCAACTGAAAATTAATTCAATTAAATGCTATATTAAACAATAGCAATAGAAACTGAGCTTCTACATACATTTGCCTCTCTGCATGTACAAAGTAAAACTATGTCAGTATTACTAATATTAAGAAAATACCTTTAATATTATTGAACATTTACATAAATGCATACATATGTATATTAGTTACGTGTGGATACAATGTCAATACTCAAATCAACTCAATCAACAAATAGTGGTTTAATATGTTAGATATTATCATCAAAGTCTATATGTATAACATATGGACGTTAGGCTATTAGCAAATATTCATACACTTAACGAAATAATGATGAAGGCTGTTATGTAATGAGCTCTTATTTCATGATATCCTTTATTATGTATTTTTCAACAAAAATCGTTTACAAAAAAATTAAGATTCATTTAAAATAAGATTCGGTTTCCATATTTTATTATTAGTACGTCGAACCTCCCTCGTTTGGCCAGATAAGTGTATAATTTCACTACGAGATTTTTGATGATTAAAACCAATGATCAGTTTCGAAAATTTCCACCGTCTATAAAAACTAGAAATAATTTTTTACTAGTTTTGTTAGAAATACTTTTCCGCCTATCCTGATCTGACACGCAATTCCCCGATAAACATATCTCCAACTTCTATTGATTCAATAACCATTAGAGAAAAGATTCACTGGCCAATCAAGAGTTTCAGCCTATACAAAGCCCCTGGCTCAGATGGCATAATTCCAATTATGCTATGGAACTTAAAAAACTTAGTAGTTCCTTGGCTGGAGGTGATCTTCAAAAAAAAGCTGCAATCAGGCCATATTCCTAAAAGCTGGAGAAGGTTAAAGGGCATTTTCATTCCAAAAGTAGGCAGAAGAAGCTCTCTTCTTTACCAACTACTTCAACGGTTTTGCTTTTACAGTGAAACTAGCCATGTGTTTTCTAAAGCAACGTCATGTCTGGCATGTATGAAATGAAGAGGGAGATGAACTCGCTAGGAATTGGGCTACGGTAGATAGCTGAACATTTTCAACCAATTAACCAACCACTAACCATTTATTGAGACTCTAAAGGTATAAGAGCAGCAAAAACCTTAATGCCAGAAAGATCTCGTAAGAGAACCGCAGAAATTCGTGGATTAACAAGAATAGATATTCGCAGGGTTCCTGTAACATGAACTACTTTTATAGATAGGAAACAGTGGAGCACTTATTGTATAACTGCAATTCTTTAATATGGGCTTGATTTTGGTACTTAGGAATGTATTACTTAGAACCACCTGACATGACACACAAATCTCCCAAGAAGATACTAGAATTCTAAACAAATACAAAACACAGGGACGAGAGTAATCGATATAGTTTGTCACAATAGGCCCAATTGAGGCCTCGGTGACTAGGCGACCAGGTGACCAGATCGCGGCCTTTAATTAAATCTAATATTCTAAAATACTCAAACTTAAAAAGCTTTGTAACTGCTTCACTGCAGTTTGAATTGAAAATTTGATTGTTTTAATTTTAAGCCTGAATTTCCCTTTGAAATCTGGTCTGATTTTTGGATTTTATTTTTGTTGTGATTTTTTGTCTGAATTAATTTCGTTTAACTTATGTTTTGAATCTCAGAGTTCGGTCTGATTTCATCGTACGTCAGATTTTGACCGAAAATCAACTGACCGAAATCAAAATTAACAAAAACATACTTTCGTAATTTATGATTTTTTTGAAAAAAAAATTGAATTGAATTTATTTAACGCCGATGTAGCGATTCTGTCAAGACTAGCAGCTGCTGTTGAAAAACATTTAATATAAAAATTAATTTGTAAATATCTCCGTTGTTCATGCTACACTGACAAAATCCCTTGGAAGATTTATTTTGGGGGTTGCATAGATTCGATTTTTGTACATTTCTTCGCAGATCAAAATTTTATGTTGCACAGTGTTTTTGGTAAGAATTTTGGTCTGGTTTAGGGTTTCAGTTTGGTCTACATTCGATCTTATTTTAGTTCATATCAGGGCCTGCTTTTGATCTGAATTATTTTGTACTGCGGCTCGGTCTGCTTTTGAGACTGGTTTACAATCTGATTTCCCACTCATTCTCATGGTCCAGTCTGCAAACACTTTTTATCAACTCTTCAATTATGAAGGCAGCGGAATACATAAAAAACACCTTCCTTAAGGAAGCTGTAATCATGTGAATGGCCAAGCTGCCTTGAAAACTATTGGATCTACTGTTATAAAATCAATGGTAGTGCACGATTGTCGTAACATTTTGAGCAGCATAAGGCACTGTAGGGCAAGTTTACGTTGGGTTCCCGGACATAACAATATTGAAGGATACGACATGGCGAATGAACTTGCCCGAGCAGGGTCTTCAATGCCCGCCAGTGACGTAATCAACACGCTACTACCACCGTTTTGTATTACAGCAAGGACAATAGGAGAGTGCCTGTGCCAACACTAAACGTTAAAAGGACTAAAAGTAATTTTCGACTCGACAAACATGTTCGACACATGGAGTCGGGTATTATCACAGGTCACTGCGCTGTGCGCGTAATACTATGCAATTGGCGGCTATTGGCCAACGATATATGCAGAGGCAGTGGAGACGAGGACGCATCTGCTACGTCATTGTACTTAATTTCAGGATCGACGGCTCTGAATTCTCGGGGCAAGGCTCTTTGACGGACTAACAGACAAAGCTGATGCACAGATATCAGATCTACACAGCTTTCTCGTCAAGACTGTTGGTTTCCAAATGGTTTCTGATGTGAATCGGTTCTAACCAAATACTCAGTTGTCTCATTAGTTATTGTGGGATACAAGTATTTGCAAGTATGTTGCTCTAAAGATTCCTGCACCAATCAACCATTGGCAGTTTACATTAAAAATTAAAATTTACGGTACGAGCCTCTCAAATATGTTTAATATGTTCGTTCTATCAAAGAACCCAATTTAAAT
Organism: Toxonevra muliebris; assembly: GCA_963691655.1. Taxonomy (NCBI): domain Eukaryota; kingdom Metazoa; phylum Arthropoda; class Insecta; order Diptera; family Pallopteridae; genus Toxonevra; species Toxonevra muliebris. Next base: position 69,257,497 of record OY829326.1, read on the forward strand.
TTGTATGCCAAAATAAATGCATTTTCATAAATAAACCATGTAAAATACATAAATGAGTGTATTTGACATGAATGGCGCGATTTTACACATTCATACTTACAAATACATAAGTCACAATAGCCTACAACTCAATATTCATACACAATTCCATACAAACAGATTTTCATACATTTATCGACATTATGACAAAAATGTCTATTAAGCAGAAACAAAAGTTCAATTGCAGTGATGGCCAAAAATTTATCAATAAAACGAGTAGAGAGTTTATTTGATTTTTAACCCACAAAATTGTATATAATCTACTACAAATATAGATATATTCAGAGGGAAAATTCAATTCATATTGTTTGAAATAATGACAATGCTTATTCTGCACTGAATATGTGTGTGTGTGTGTGTATCTGTATGTGTATGATGCCTGTGTATCAGGAGCAAACGCATAAGTAAAATTTCAGAGGGGCTTAAAATTTTTAAGTTAAATTTTAATTTTTAATTATTTGTGTTTACATTAACATGTTCTAACTAACTGACCAGTACTGTACTGATTATAACTCTAAACTTATTTTTTTTTTAAAGAAAGGTTTTATTGATGACTTACTTTATCTATATTTGGCACCACACGATTTTTTGAAAATAGCATTTACACTGTGAAGCAGAAATCAAATTTTCTCGCTCAGAAGGGGATTCAAGAAGCTTTGTAGACTAGTTTAGACTGTTTGCAGCAGATGGATACCAAAGAATCAATTGTCTATATTTCAACATAATCGCTCAGTTTATTCAACAATGATTTGAGCCCTCAAACTCTATCACCCTTGCCCCCATTCGTTCGCTACCGCTGTTTATGTACGTGTGAGTATGTGCGTGTGAGAATTATGAAAATTTTGAATTATTTAAATACACTACAATTGAGCCATAGAGAGTTTGCTGCCAGTTTGTATAGAAAATTGTTGTAATGTTAAAAAAAAGAAGATATACGCATGTATCCATGCATATACTCATATTTAATTGAACTGATTAGAAAATGGCCGATGTTGCCCGTGTTAGAGTTAGAGTTGAGGGCGAGCTGGACTAAACCAAAGCACTCAGTCTCAAGGACCGATGTACCATACCCAAGATAGAGCCAGTAGAAGAAAGACAGGAAAGATATGTGAGGGGATAAATGGGAAAAAGAAAGGTCTAAGGTCTCTCAACCTCGAATTTCTTTGTTTCACTGATCAACCTTAGAAGCTCTGAAAGAGGGATAGTATGGATATTATTCATACTCAAGACATCACCATCCAACGGCCTAAATCTGATTTTCGCGAACCCCGGACTGCTAATGCTCCGTAGTATCGTCGTCTTCAAGTCGCGATTGGCAGGTTGGATCGGTGATGACGCCTATGTTAGTCATATGCTGACCACATGTGTTATGCCCTGTAAACCAGTAAACTCAGGCCCTTTCTTCTCAATTTCAGAAGAAATTCCGCTGATTTCCTGTTAATTTGTCTCACGAAGCACTTTGCGATTCTGCAGGAGTCAAGCTCGGACTATCTTTCTCTATGGATAGAACCCCGAAGTCATTGATCCAACGCATGACCGCCCTAGAGCTTACGCCAAGAGAAGGTTCCGGACCCCATGTTGCAATTGCAGAACCTTCATTAACTAGTTTATCAGCTAGTTCATTTTCTACAATACCACAGCGAAAACCTTCACTAGAAAGACTGTCGCCATCTGTGCAGTGACAAAGAGTACTTGGTCTAATTGCGCAAGTACCAACCGGACCCAGTACCGTTTGAGGTTTTGGATCCGTCGGTATAGAAGACATGATGAAGACCCCAGAGTACGACCTATGGACTTAACCATTGGTCGCGTTCCGGGAACCTGACATCATATCTTCTTCCGAAGCGGATATAAGGCACATGATTGTTGACGGGCATCAAGAACAGTGGGCACTGTACTGACAACTGGTGGTATATCTGACTGTACCCTATATCCGCCTCGACGTCCCAATCACCATTTAACCGGAATTTGTAGGCCGCTCTCATCGCTTTTTTACTGATTCGAAGATCCAGACGAAGCAAGTCAAGCAATGTATTGAGGGCATCACCAGTTAAATAGTACACATTGCACCTGTAATACCCAGGAACACACCTCTCTGAAACCTGGTCAGAGGGGATACTCTGGGCTAAACAAAAGTTCGTCTCCACCACTTACTACTGAGATATACGTGACAATTGGTCTCACAAGAGCAATGCGTAACCAATATACTAGAGCTGGATTCAGACCCAAAGTCTTGTCGAAAAATCGCTTGCACTGCCATAAAACCTTTAGTGCACTCGAGACCTTCACCTCGACGTGGGTTTTCCCATAACAGTTTGCAATCTAAGGTTATCCCTAAATACATAACTTCATAAGACAACTGCAGTGTTCCTCCCTTCAAAGTAGGTAGCAACAGGCCATCTTGCGTTTCCTAGTGAAAACCACTTATGTGATTTTACTAAGATTCCTTGAAGGAACCTGCAGATCGCACCAAATCTCGATCTTGTCTTCTTGCATTTTAATGCATACCGTCTGCAAGGACCGCCCCGAAATTAGTTCGCACGCATCATCAGCATACGCTTGGATGTGAACTCCAAGATTCTGCATTTAGAGTCCATCACGAAGCTTTTGTCGCCGTGTAACTAGAAACTTAATAAGGTTTTTGTAGCAAATCTCAGTACTGTACTGTAAATGTTTCCTGACATATCCTCACAAAATCATTAAGGTTGTATGGAAAATGCCACTCCCCTTTTGAATTAGAAACTTGGGATGTGTATACGTGTAGTTTAGGTTCGTGTTTTCTACGAATTTCCCAAAATACACGTGCACACATTCTTCTTGTGTACGCGTGCATTGGGAAGCTCTACTTTGAACTGGCCGTCGATAACTATTTGAATGAATCAATGAATCAGTCCAAACTTATTCGTGTACATAGTACATGTACAGAGACGTCAATTTAAATGCGAAGTAGACAGTGAATGGGTGGTGAGAACGAATGTGACTGTAAACGCCATGAGAGAAATATATTGCATGGCCGTTGTAAAGCTCAACACGATTGCTGTGGTATGTATTTATTAGAGACAAATCATAATAATTTGACTCGTGGCATTTTTTGGTTCTATGTATTTGTTTTATTTTTGGCTTTTCTAATTTGCGAGCCACAAACATATTATCTGTCTGTCTGTTCGTTCTGCCACAACAACTACTGCATCGGCAACGAAAAGCAATAAACAATTTTTGAATTGTGCGCGTTTCAGTTTTTTACTGCTTTGACAAATAAAGTCAAATAATCATTTTTGGATTTTCACTCATGCTTCATAGTTTTGTAATAACTTTTTGTTATGGTATTTTTCTTTGTGTGAATTTTATGATATTTTTGCATTGAAAAGTAATAATATGTGTACGTGTTTGTGTGTGTGTGTGTGGAATGTGAATTAGTATCTGCAATCAATTCGGCATTATCCTTTTGGCATTTATGCGTATTGCGTTCATATAAAACCAATTGGATTTCAATTCATTTATTTTCATTGATTTCCAATGATTTTGTTTTGGAATTATTACGCGGCAGGCGCATGTGATGGTATTTCTTGTTTTCTATTTTAGATATTTATTATTGCTTTCTATAGCTATGTGTAGTTAGTATGAAATTAAATTAAGTGAAATATTAGTGGAAATACATTTTTCTGTTTAATCTTTTGATCCAAGCAGTACACATTCTTAGAATTCCAGTGATAGTAGACGCGCTTTTTCACTCACATCGTTAAAATTTGGAAAAATACACTTACTCTAAAAACAACGGTGGTGTATCAACTGGTGTACTGGTTTTGCCACTCTACTCAACCCAAGTAATTTTCGGGGATCGAATAGGCTTGGAAAGTCTTTGCTCAAGAAAGGATCCAGCACAAATCTCTTCGTATAAACCAATCAAAACTAATTATATCACAAATCTATTATAGACTCACTATGTATACAGTCCTAGTACTAGATCTCACTCTGGCTAAAAGAATCTTGTCCACTTTTAGTGATAATTGGTTAATTGAAGAGTCCTTATCAGACCATTAGCACATTACACTCAAAGAAAAAAACGTTTATCGCCCGTTTGTGGAGAATTAATTACCTTTACGCTGAACAAAAACGTTTCTAAGGAACGTTCCCGTGTTTGCAGAAACCAAAACCGTTTTCTGCAAAAGATTGACAATTTTATGATGAACGAAAATTCGTTCACGATAAAATTAAGGCAATTTTCTTTTCTGCCAAATGAAAGAAGCGTTTCTGCTAAACGAAAGTACACAACTCTCTTCTCTTTTTATTTTCGTTTTCCTCTCATCTCGCTCTCGTCGCAAAAAGAAGCAGCAGCGACGCTTACATTCAAATTCTACACAACAACAAATCAACACAACATAACGGGAAGTATCATTTGTCAACGCATTATTGAAGAATTTTGATTGTGCATTGAAATTATTTCATCACATTTCTTTTTGTCTATAAAAAAGTGCGTGGTGTTTATAATAAATAATACAAAATTGTAATAATATAATTTTATGTAAATTTCATACACTTTTTCTAGTTTTTAATCAGAAAATTTTATTTAACCAAAAGCCACAATAAAATGCCAATGTACATATGAAAATTGTTTTTGCTTTCTTTTTTATATTTTTCAGGGAAAGATTGCATTTTATTGCAAACGTTTTTAGTTCATCGTAAAAGAATTGAATCGCTTATGATGAATAAATCTTCGTTCATGGCAACCGAATACAGTCGTTTTTGATAAATAAATGTTCGTTCATTATAAAAACATTCCATGAACGAAGTTCGTTTAGTGAAAATTTCGTTTCTGAGAAACTGCTACCACCAAATTAGTGGGTAAGGTGCCCCAATGGAATGAACAGTTATTAAAAATATGCGGAAATCTTAATGTACAAAATAGTGGCAGAGCCGTACTGACTAAATACCATAAAAAAACAGGAAGCCAAAACGCAAATTCTGGAATCATTGCCTGAGACAGTACATCTTAAAAAAGTCTAGGCCAAGGACACTTCTGATGGTGTAGGCCTCCTCAAAAAGAATGATGGCTCTTTAGCATTGTCATAGCTAGGTAGGGGCCTTGGGGTCAAGGGCCCTCTAGCTGGCTTTGGGCCCCCCAGAAAAAATATAGTAAGGAAATTTACATGCAAAGAATCGATTAATTAGGGATTTTAAAGTTTTTGAAATTTTGAAAATCTATGTAAAAAGAAAGTATTTTTCGTAAACTTTCCGTGTTTTTGAAAACTCTTACAAAAGAAATTAACAAAAACTACTGTCCTAATTTTACAAATTAGTGTAAACAGCTATAGTTCCGCCAGTGAGCTCTGCAGGATGTGAAAGAAGTTTTTGCGCCAAGAGTCGTATATATGGTTAAGAGCAACCATATAACAGGAAAGGTCTTCAAATAAATCAATTTCAGTCCTCAAGTCCAAAAAATGTGACAACTAAGGCATCCAGGTGGTAAACCTAATCCAAGTACGCTGAATCCAATGGTGCAAGTCATTTTCCTAGGTTAGCTCTTGCTTTCCAAGGCTTAAAAACTGGTGACTTCGGGGCCCCTGATGACAAATTATGATAGTTTTTTTCAATGTAAATGAATACTGTCAATAATTTCTCAGCAAGAATACATTGGAAGAAATATTTAAAAAAAAAAAGTTATAATTTTTTTGGCCAAAAATGTAATTTTTTTTTTTGTTTTTTCAATTTAAAATCATATTAAGTGAAGGAGAATTAATAAAAATCATATAATTTTGTTAAAAATACATCGAGGAAAAATATTTAAAATAAATTTAGTCGATTTGAACAATTTAAGAGTGAATTTCCATCATGTTATTCGCAAGAAATCAACTATTTGGCAAAAAATAATGAATTATCACTGTAACTAATTTCTAGCTGTTATTAAACCGCTTTGTAAAAACCAATGAAATTTTGTAGTCACTATAACTGCGAAGACAAATATCTGCTGAAATCGACAAAATTTTATAATTTTGTGATTCAAGTATTTTTTTAAATAAATAGTAAAAAAAACTAACGCAATTTCAGCTCTGGGGACCCCAAATCGTCTAATATTGAGAATTAAATATCTGGAAAACAAGAGCTAACCTATAAAAATGACTAGTACCATTGAATTAAGTTTATCACCTGGATGCCTTGGTAGTCACGAAAAACGTTTCCCATTCGATGTTGAAAACGAAAAAAATATGTATAGCCAAAAAGGTGTTAAATATTTTTTTCAAAAAAAAAAATCGTAAATTAAGTTAAAATATCTGCTTAAAAAATTAATATATTTAATAAATACAATTAACATAAATTTTAAGCCTGAGAGCCAGGCCCCCCAGAAAATAATCCAGTTACTAAAAAGTACAAATTGAACATTGGTTCCCTTTCCTTTCAAGACCTGGTGATTGTGTATTCTGAAGAAAAACTGAGGTATTACAAATGAAAAAGACTTCAGTATTTATTGACTGCTCTGAGATTGTAGGATTTGTCTAATTTGCCGGATTTAGATCTATGCTTTGACAGGAAAATCATTATTTTGCCTTTTTCGAGGTTTGATTGGCCAATGCCATACCTTCGATCTGTTTGTTTTTAATTTGTACACAGATGATTGAAAAATAGATTATGGATCAAGTGTTGGCGTCGTTGGTCCCATAACAAAGCCACTCTTTGCTCTGATATCGCCTAAATAAGTTTAGTTTGTTCAGTGAGTGTTCCAGAATGTCTTGACGAGGCTTGGAGATGGCTAGGCAATAACTCACATTCTATGTAAATATTCAGCTCAGGCTTGGCCCAGAGGGGAAATTTTCGGAGCGATATTTCTTCCGGTTAATGGTTTAAAATCGTCATCTACAAAAAACTGCGCAAAAGATCCTTCAGGTAGCAGTGACTATTACTTTATAATACAGGGGAATTGTAAATCTGCGCCTCGAGATTGAGGTGCCGATTTTTGTCAAATCGAGGTTGCCGATCACGAATCTGACGTTGAATTTACTGGAATTACTCTAGTTTCCGAGATATTTGTATGAAGCGTCATTTGTAAAGGTTATTATAAGCTATATTTCTTCTATTTTTCAACCGATTTTCATAAACTACATTTTTTAGATATATTGATTAGAATAATTGACCTTTACGATGATGTATAAATCTTTTATGACCAAAAAAAATGTTGGAATTATAACCGAGAACAAGAAGCACTCCAAAGTTTGTGAACATTTTACTTTTTTAAAAAATGGGGCTAAAATCGGCATATGCCTCCAAACCTCTGTCTCAATAGTGTAAGAGATCTCACATGTCACAATCCTTAGATAATGGGTCACAAGTTATGACTAGGCTAAATTACTTATAGTATGTGAATTTTTCGGTTCTCGATAGAGCCTCGAAATTTTATTTATCTAATTAGAATCGAGTGGTTTCCCTTCGACCATTATTCTTTCTGTTTTTTTCTTTTTAAATATTAGTGGTTGCAATATTTAATTTTATATTTGCAATCTTTTTAAACTATTGTTCAATTTGATCATTAACATTCGAAATGAGATGCCCATTCATCCTTTTTTTTAAGAAGATAATTGTCTTTTTTCCTCTGTTTTCTTTTTTTGAAGAGGACTGTACATATATTGTCCTTTTTGCCAAAGCTGCTCTCTAAAAGTTTTTTTTTCATCGTTATAGAAACAATACATTACAATTTAAATTTTTGGTTAAATCTATGTTAAAAATTGCATTTCCTTTTGCTTCTTTTTACCAAACATTTTTGACTATTTGAGGAAGTAGTTTGAAGTTATGTTCTCAGCAAAATGTCAAGTATTCACTTTAAATCACCTGCGCCAGGTGGAAAAGATTGTTTCGAAAAAATCCGCTTAAAGTTTCTGTTCATCTAATTTGTCCCCAAAAGAATCTAAATTATTTGAAATTTTGAGAAACAGCTTTACCGTTATATTTTCGACAATATGCACCGTCGAAACGTCGGAAAAAAATTGGGGTTCCAAGGTAGAATACCCCCTTAACATTGACTTCGTTTTCTTTCCGGAAAACGCGGTTATCGTAATTATACATATACCGCAAATGCACGCATAACAACAGTTATGTTTACATTATAAGACACACACAAACACACACAGAAGTGCATAGTGACAATAATTAACGAAAATGCATTTAGTTGAGTAATTTGTTTATTACTGTATGTGTGCAGTTGAAACAACGTTGTTGTTGTTATTGTTAAAATAGCGTTATTTACTGTTGCTGTTTTTCATTTTTCATTTGGGCCATTATCCTTTTGACCATGCATATCCTTTTCACTTAATGGCGCTTCAGTTGCAAATTTTAAATGGATGCTGCTGCTGTTGCTTCCGCAATAACAACAACCAAAAACAAAAAAGCACCAAAAAAATTTAAAAAAAAAAACAGAGAAAAAAACTGCATGAAAATTAACAAAACGAAAAGTTTATCCACACATATGAGCTTTTAATTGCAATTTAATGGTTGGTCGTTTATTATCTAGAAGTCTTTTCCGTATACATTCATTCATTCTTTCATTGGGCAGAGTTGTATTGCCATTGCAATATCAACTCTGCGTGTATGCATTGTATACGGTTTACGTAATATTAAGTTCAGTAGTTGGTTGGCTGCTGCCCATACCTTTGGCAAAACCTGGTTAGAAGAAAGCAAAATAAATAGCCGCAAACGTAGGAAAGTGCAATAAACATAATGGCAACTTTCTACCGTCTCTAATTACATTCATGCACTTTGGCTAGCTATAAATAAAAATACAAGAATTTATAAATTACAACCAGCAAACACTCGACAAATTCATGCATACGTATATCGATTTGTCATCGGTTTGGAAATACATTTCAAAGTCTAGACGCACTTTGCATGTAATGCATAAAATTAATAATGGAAAAACATATTGGACATTTGTTGAATAAATATTAATTCAGTTGAGTTAGGCTTAGTAACGATAGCATGATAACAAATTGAAACAATGCAAAACCAAATAGTGAACAAATAATTTCGTAAGGGTAATGCTGGTATGGGTAATTCGCTTCAAGAGAATGCAGAATTTGTTGACCTAAGGTTTAACTGAAACATAACAAAAAACAAAACAAAAGACTGTGTGTATAGCCTACACAACGCAGCATATTTTTCTGAAGCAAGAACCAATTGAGAAGCTTGATCAATCCAATTTCTTTGGTAGATTAGTATCCACTAACAGTCGGAGCCCTTATCTCTGTATTCCTCACAAAGGTGTGGAATTTAAATGTAATATCCCTTCGCACCAAACTGAGATTGTTCGAGTTTAATGTTAAATCCTGTAGTGTTAAACTCCTGTGGGCATGCGAATGTTAAACTTCTGTAGGCATGCGAAACATGGCAAGTCACCAAGACCATCATCAAAAAACTACAAACGTACGAATAAGGAGAGCGCACGAAAAAAATGGTAAGAGAAGAAAAAAAAAATCAAGGAAGCCGCTAATCCAAACTATGCGAAAGTTTTTTTATTATATGGTACTTCTGTTAATTCTTTACAAAAAAAAAATTAAAAAATTTGTTTTTATGGAAGTTTAGAACTTATTCAGGAATTTTCTCCATCAAGGCCTTTATGGTGCTTTCATTAATGATTTTGGAAGCTGCAGTCCACTTATTCTAAAATTCTCTTATGCCCTTCAATACACCTTTCGTCTCCTTTAGTTTCCGTTTAATTAGAACCCAATAACGTGCCACTGGTCTCAGCTCTAGGCAGTTTGGCGGAATAGTTTCTCCAATATTCATATTATTCCTGGTGTATCACTCCATCCCTTTTTTTCCATAGCGGCATGATACCAGAGCAGAGGCGGATACAGGAAACATTTTTTGGGGGAAATAAAAAAAACTCTAAACTCTAAATCGTTTTTTTTTTGCTTATTCATAAATTTTATTTCGATGACTAACAATTTTAAAGGAATGGCCATGTGAAAACTTACTGGTACGTTACGCATTTTGGGGAAACCCTGTTCTTGTAACAACGCATTTCACAACTTCTATGATCTATTTCCAAGGTAAAGGAACATGGATAGGTTATATTTATTCAGTTTTCGGTTTTAGATTGGTTTATAATGGGTCTCTAGTATTAGTAGAATTTTAAGAATAATTTAAGGTCGCTGATTCCTACCCTGTATTCAAATTTTCTCTTTCCCATCTGGGATTTTCTTTATATCGACCCGAAACCTAAAATTTGTTTTTTTTTTTGGTAGATTCAATTCTCTACCTGAGGATAGAACCCGTTAAACTGGTACTTGAGTCACGTATTTAAGAACTAAATCACCGAAATAATCCATTTGGTTAGAACAATCCATTTGGACATTTTTTAAGAATTTAACCCCATCTGGGAATCGAACCTGAGGCAGTTGGAGCTCCAGTCAAGCCATCATCCACGAAGTAACCATTGTTGAACGTCGTCGAGCTGTTTCTGAACTAGATTAGCAGCTTCTGTAGGAGATTAATTTGACGATAAAATGGCAATATCGTCTAGGTAAGTAGTTATAGTAACACCATCAGTTTTAGGCAAGTCGCAAGTAAAAATCGAATAAAGAGCAGGACCCAGAACACTGCCCTGTGGTACTCCGGCTTTCACTTGGCATTTGGCTGATGTTTCATCATTTACTTTGACATAGAACTTTAAGACCAAATAAAATAGAGCTGGAAGTAAATTTTTTAATTTGTATAACAGCCCTTGAATGTCCAAAAATATGGCAGAGCAATATTTTTTGCGTTCCAGAAAGTCAGTGACAATATTGATGATATTGCTCAGGAGTACCGTGCTTATGACGATTGGTGATTCGGAACTATATTCTTATTTTCTTGTATTATTAGCAATCTACTACTTAAAATATTTTAATTGCCAGAAAACTTATAGGTCTATATGAGGGCACTGAGTTTTCTGGTTTATTTGGTTTAGGTATCATTATTATTTCAGCACATTTCCACAGAGAAGGAAAGTAGTTTCATGAGCAAGATTATTCGTTATTCTTATAATTGAAAGAAAATCGTAATAAGTAAAAACAACAATAACTAATTATGTTAACCTTTTTGCTTATTTAAGTTATTAAATTTTTAAGTGTTTGAAAATCTTTTGGGGGGCGGGGGAAATTTCCCCCTGTTCTCCCCCCTTGTATCCGCCCCTGTACCAGATCAGGCCAAAAGAAGTTGGATACTTTATGTTGCATTACATTTGGTTTTAAACTCTTTTGCAAGCATTCAGCAATATAAATATCTGACCTACCACACAAGAAATTTCTTAAGGAACTTGGATTTTCTTTGGATTCTGTATTTTTCTGGTACATTTCCCCGCTGTTCCGCTACGAAAAAGTCGTTGCCTGGAAGCTGCGAAAAGCCTGCCAATACATATGTTTCGTCATCTATGATGCAACCCTGAAATTTTGTTATAAAATTTGTCTGTAATTTTTCGTTGTATTTCTTGCAAGAATGATTTTCGTAACAGTCCGATCTGGGACTTTCAGAACTTTACACGATTTAAGGCCAGCTTTCTTTTTCATTTTGAGAACAATTGATTCAGAGCAACAGCATTTTTCAGCTTCTTTTCTGCCCGAATCATTTGGATTTTTATGGAAAATTTGAAAATGTCCTTGGCTCGTTTAGCTCTGTGTAGGTCTCCCGATCCACATTTTCTGCCAGATCCCTCCTTTTGATCAATTTTTAGGTTGTCGTTAAAGTTTTTCAAAACCATTTGACTGGACACTTTAACAGTTTTGGCAATTCTTAAGTAATTTCATTTCGGATTTTGTTGAAAAACTTTCACCATGATTTTTTGAATTTCAGTTTGAGTATGCAATTTTAGCAAACACTTTAGTGGAAGTTAAAATAATTTATTTTGGCTTCATCTGTCATTAAAACCTTTCCTAACAAGAGTAGGAAGTAAAAAACTATGTGACAATTTTTTCGTGCTCAGTCCTTAAACGGAAACGCCCTACGCTCACAACAGATTAGAGAACCTCAAGAAGAAAAATAGTTCTGAGACTCCGAACCTTTACTCATATTTTTTATATCAAGTCTAGGATTTCCAGAACTGAACGTTTCATGACTGAAAAATTGGTATAAAATGCAACACCTCACTAGGCCCCATTATCCCCTTTGGGTGTTCTAGGAACTTATTACCTGATATATTACCATACGGTCATATATCAGGTATTACTTACTGTTAAACTGGCTTTTTATAGTTTTCGTTGGAATTAAATGTACTGATTACAAAAATACCTATCTCTCTTTTTAACTGTACACAAATTTTAGGTTTTTTTAGTTTGAGGGAATAATTGTAAAATATTCGGGTATTTAGGGCTTTTTTTGCTACTGCCCAAACATAAAATTTTTCAATATCAGGTTTTTGATGAATGTGAATTTAAACTACAGAGAGGGAGAGAGAGAGCAGATTCATTTTACATAATGGAAGTGCAATAGTTACTCCTTTTGGAGATTAGCACAAAATACAAGGGCGGAGTAATCCATTGCTCGGGTTTGAGTGTTCGATGATTACATTAACGATGATCTTAAGTTCAATTGAGAGTAAGAAAATTTAAAAATAATGCCCATAAATCATATTCAGGAAAACACGGTCAGGTCATCTGAATATTTTGGGCTTATAAGCAACTCCTGGACAAAATTATCACTGCTTGTGTTCATAATTCCTAACTTCTCGCTTAAAAGTTATTCATGTCTCGCATCTTTAATCTGAGTAATTTAATGAAATATTTTACTTCATTCTGTAGACAAAATTAATTAAAATTTTAATATAAAATTCAGCAGCAACCTGAAGAGTTAGAGTTATTTTCTTTTTCAAGTTACTTTCTTGAGAAAAATGTGATATTTTAATAATTGTTTTAATATTTACACTTTGAAGCATAAATGCTGATTACAATTTAATTCTGCTTTGTTCACTAGTCATAATGTAATATTGCTCTTTTCTTGTTGTTGGTTTCTCAATTTGAGTATTACAAATTATTACGCAATTATAACAATGCAACAAAATTGCATTTTATTGTAATACCAAATATTCCACTTGAAGAAATTAAATTCTTCTTAGTAAATCTTAATTGAAGAGTGCAGAAATAGTTTCAGTGTGTAAATGTGTATGAAAGAATGTAAGTGAAATTCTTGAAAGTTTAATGGCTTTCAGAAGATACCAATATTAAGAAGATATTAAAAACAAAAGCAACAAAAATGTAACAACATCAAGAAATATACAAATTAAAAACATAAGCAAATAAGAAAATATGTTCTTAATATAAAATAACTGAGGAGCATTAGTGCTCTTATTTTAATTTTTTTTTTTTTAATGTTTTGCTAATATCAAATTTTCATAAAGATTCATTTTTGATATGCTGTAAGCAAAAACGTTAAGTGAAATGTATGTATGCACATTTCTGTATAGGGTATATGGGTCGAATTTTGGTGTATCTTCTTTATAAACTCACAAACTAACCATTGTATTGAGCTAAAACTTACACAATGTATTTGTTGTGTGGCCTGAAGTACTCGTCAACATGCATAATGAGAATTGGAGAAGTGGCCGTGGTACCTTTCATACAAACCTGAATTTTCATCTTAGGAACTGTTTGTAGTATGGTACTAAGATTTGTTACGAAAGTTATATTTGTTCACGGCATTCTGTGGGAAAAATTAGGGTGGGTTTGGAAAAGTGGGCATGGCACCTTCCATAAAATCATATGCCTATTTGAGTATATCTCTCGAACCATACAAAATATAGTACTGAAATTTCGTATAACGACGTTGTTTGACAATGCCATGCTATAGAAAAGATTTGAGTGGAATTGGAAAAGAGGGTGTGGTACCTCCCATATGACTTGACTATTCGTGACGAGATATCTCTGGAAACATGTGGAGTACGGTATCGGGGATTTTGAAGTTTAGTGAATCACAAAGTTTCAATAGAGTTAGGGTAACTGTGAAACAGACCACGTGGTATTACAACGGGCTTAAAGTGCTCCTTTCTATTTATAATTCATTCATTTCGGGTAGTCGCCTCTTTCTTCTATTTGTAGTTTTGGAACTACAAATAGAAGATAATTTGTTCCAGCTTTACAATGAAGAAAATAGTCACCACTAGTAGCTGTTGATGTTTCCTTGCCTTCGCCATTGGTGATTTTAGTTGGATCAGATGACGTATAGGCTAAGCGAATTTTGGAATCAGCCTGAGTTAAGCAAGTCAAGTGATTTTAAATAGAGCCATCCAGCTGCATTAAAAAGAAATCATCTAGATTTCTGATCATGGTTTTCAGGAGCTAATTTTGTGAAAGTAGATAACTTACCACTATGTCTGTATCTTGCTCGTCGATGATGGCTACTTGCAGATTTTTTTCTTTGCCTAAGCTTGGGGGGATTGTTCTCATTTACTTTTACTCGTTGCGCTCCGTGATCGTTGCCGTTTAGAGATAGTTTACGAACTGCTAGGTTCTTTGTTTTCCTGTTCTGGAATGATACCTAACTTTGGGGTTTTTGGCGGATCGATCAATCGGGCGCTCAGTTTTGACAATGCCTTGCTATTGGTTTGACGACCTAGATAGTCTAATGAATAGTGCACAAGACTTTCACCCAGAAAGTTGCTGGTTCGACTACAGTCTGGGTCTGGTGGTTAATTCTCATAAACTTCTTATATTCACTATCGATATGAAGTGGATAAGAATTATAAGAATGTGTACAAGTGCACACCTTGGTTAATAATGGTAAAACCACCGAGCTGATAAAAAATTGCAGTCGATCAGAATCGGTGTTAAACTATAGATCCAACCATTGCCACTGTGATCTAGTGGCAGAGTGCCAGACTCTTGTCTGTGTAGACCCGAGTTCGATTCTCGGCTTTGGTATGTTTCTTATCTATCTTTCTTTCATAATTTGGGGATTTAGTACAATAGATTTTAAAGGCGCAGTGCCTGACTTTCGAGTCGTCCTTCCTTGGTTTCTGTTAAGCGCCCCATCTTTCCAGTGGCAATCTTTTAGCAGTTCCTCTTCAGTATCTGTGCTGGGTCCGCTGGTACGTTCACTGAAGGGATACCACTCTCTCCAGTGTCTCCAGTATTGAGGTTATCGAGATTACTGCAAGGGAGTACACAGTCGATAGGGTCGAAGGTTGGATGTTCCCATCGGGGATATCTATCCTTTCTGCCAAACAAAGTCTCTATTTTTTGTTGTTGTTCCTTTTCGCATGGTTTTCGCTTTTGTCGCTGTTGTTGACGTTTCATTTCAAGCTGCTAACTTTTCTTCCATTAGTGTTACAGAAAGTTGGCAGAGTCGATGTGACTGGTCAAAGCTTTTAATATCATACAGTAGAAGTGAAGAAGCTCATTATCGGCTGGTTTAAGCCCCAGTTCGGCTTACGGTCAGAAGTCATACTGTGAGTCTGACCTCAGTTAGCTATCTACCTCATGTGACTTCTCAGGTCAATCGTTGGCAATAGTGTCTATCAGAACCATGCACACAGGGGACAGAGGGGCGTTGAAGTTTAGGGGTTAACCTCCCTTTAAATATAAGTTCATTTTATAAATAATCCAACATAATAAATAATTTCTTCTACACACAATTTTCTTTCAAATCAACAATCCTGCGCACAGTCCTGGTGCCTATATTTGACTACTATACCTTATGCTCTAAGTAAGGGTCCAACTGCTACTTATATCTACGATGTGTTTACAGACAGAATATTCTCTGAGAGTAGTAGTGAAAATTAAAATGTTTTCATCATCAACTTAAATATGCAAATTGTTTCGTAATAGCCAAAGGCTAAATAAATAGCTTCATGCTTTTTAGCGAAAAAAAAACATTAAAAAAATTTTTGTTAATAATTAAGTGCTTGGAAAATAAATAGAAAAATACTATACGAAGAATCAAAAAAAAAAAAAAACAACAAGCTCCTAAAAAATATAAATAGTTAAAGAAATGGATATTAAAAAAAAATTCTTTTTGAAGTTTATAAATTTATATACAAAACTTTTTTTATAAAACACAAAACGTAAACTTACGTGTTACTAGTGAGCAAAACGATTGCAAGCAGAGACTAAAGTTAAAAATATTTTTGTGTTAACTGCGAAAGATAAAAAATACAAAAATCCAATTGAAATGAATTGAACAAATATAAATAAACTAAAATATTTAAGCGCTCAGCAGACCAACCAACAATAAAACCATTGATTAAAATTTATACAAAAGGATTTGCATTTGTAATTTCAGTATGTATTAAAAAAATATATTTTTTTTTATGTAATTTTTTTTTATTTTAATGTTTTTGTTTGTTTTTAATAAATAAAATGCCCAATCCTTTGAATCATACACACTTGTATGAAAACATAAAAAATTGGGAAAAATATGTGTATAAAATAAATAAAAATTAAATATTTTCGCCATTACTAAATTGAATCGATTTAAACCACACTTCGATTTTGTTTGTTCCCACGCCAAATTGTTGTTGCTGTTGCATTGGCACTTTTGTATGCTAAATGGATATATGTATTTGTATGTAGAGAATGGGGGAGAGAGAGAGAGAGAAAGAGAGAGCAAACCGGCATGATGACGATGATGATAAAACTCTCTCATAGCAACCAATCTGCTTGTTATTTACTGCTTAAAAACTTTACCCAGTTACTCTCATGCAATAACAGCAGCAACAACAAAATTGCATGTGCATTGGAAGCAAACAACATAAAAGCGCATAAGTGCTTCATGCCACTTCACTTTACTCACACGCCATTGCGGTGTTCCCTCCCACTCTCAAATTATGACGCGCTGCTCCACACTACACTGACTTCCTCATCACACACACACATGATCCAAGTTGAGTAAGCTAAAACAAACGTAGAGACATAAACACACGTTTTTGGAAATCCATATACAATCACACACACACACGTGTACAGTGGTGATCGGACAATTAGCTCTTAGACGTTCAGATTTGCCTCATGCAACCTGATCGTATCGAAAAATGATTTTTACAACGATGAATGCAATGATTTGTTGATCTATGAATCTTATTAGCAAATATCTACTTTCCAGAATGCCATATTAATTATCCTTGACACAAATCATACATTAGCTATGACATCTGTTAGGTCAAACCGAACTTCATATTTATACACCAAGCTGTACTTTAATTATTGTATAATAATAGTTATAATAGCTACGTTAGTTAGTTAAAAAAGCAATTCATATTTATATTTTATTATATTTATATATAGTTTAGATATTTCATATTGCATTGTCATCCAGTTCTGAGCTATGTTTAAAGCTTTAAGTCTCTAGCTTATCGGGAAGTTAGTTTAAAATCGATTGCAAAAATCCACCCGAACAGACTGACAGACAGACATAATTGAAAGCGAGTGTATATTGATATATGCGAAAAACATTTCCTACGTAGCACGAATTTTGATAATAAAATTCAATAATTTGTAAGCGTTGTTCGGATGTAAGTCTTTTCATGCAGAAATGACAATGCTAACTGATCATGTTTGACTTTGACACATATTAAAAATAACTAAGCAGAATAAATATAAATTTCCTTGAAAGAATACCAAGTGAGTGTTTGGACGAATAAAATTTCTCACTGAACACTAATCTGGTGTTGTTTTGAGGATATTTTCCATTTTCACCCAGATACAGAAGTCGACGTGGCAAAAGTACTTTGGGGCAATGTAATGCACTATAGGAAGTTTTATGAATATTTTTGAGAATTGCTGTTTTTTATTGCGCGAAATGTTTGTTTTTTATTCAACGAAATAGTCCGGAATCGGCAAAGAATACATTTATTTTTTCACATTTTAATTTTTTTGACAATTTTTGCAGTCCCTCATATTTTTACCTCACGCGGCTCTATATAAGCTACTAATTTTATATATTTAATAATACTTTATTTCTTCAATTAAAGTCGGTCGCCCCAAATTTTAAAACATCGAAAAAATTATCTTCGGTTTTTTGGCAGGAGCTCAGCACCAGTGCTACACAAAAACTTAGTATGGCAAAAATATCGCCAAATAAATAATTTATTCGTCACATACTCGAAATTTTTCAAAAAGACCTCAAACGAAACGTGTACTACATTACTCCAACTTACTCTAATTAAGAGAGAAATTTTATATCCAAGAATCTTTGAGTTAAAGATTGGTTCAGTCATTCAGAGTGTTTTTGTGATTCGTCAGTTATTCGGTAATATTTATTTATTTTTATTTATTTCATTAATAATTTTAGGCCCCGAATGGCCAATATTCCTGAACTGACTCAAATCAAGAAATTTTACCTCCACTTTAATGCTCTCTACCAGTAATTTCACAATTTCAAGAATCTCTCTGTATGGAAAATCATTTTCACTAATACTTCAAAGTTCTTTCAAAGTGTCATTGGCTAAAACAATAGCTTCCAACAAGAAGAGACTTAAAGGCAATGCGTGTTGATATAATGAAAACAATAATTACAATTAAAAAAAAAAATATATATATAAATTAAAAATTTGAGCATCTTGAATCTTTAATTCCAGAACAACGAACATAATGACTGAAATATTTATCCTGAGGGGGGTTTTTCTCCCAAGCCCCCTTCTTCCCTCCGCATAATCCGTGTGAAATTTCATTTGTGTAGAAGTTTCAAATGCATTGATGATTGAGTCTAAGCTGTTTGCTTTTGTGCATAAACCGTTTTCGGATTTCTCAAATACTGAAAAACGCAACAAAATAAAAGAAAAAAATTAAATTGTAAGCAAATAAACAACAGTGCGTAAAGTATATTATCGCATCATACTGCGAGTACAGAAACTAATTTTTGCTGTTTTGTGAGATGAGATAACGGGTGTGTTAATTCTCTGACCAACACTGTATGTATGCATATGTCTACAAAATTCCTTCGATTTTTGTTTTTGTTTGTTTGCTTTTATTTTTGATGATTGCTGCACAACAGCAATTTGCAAAATCCTTTCACAATCAAAATCAACCACAGATGAAATTTTTTGAATGAAAATACCACAGCATACATTCATGCATACTCGTCCATACATATCCACATATGTACATCATCATAACCATAGGTACGATAGATACCTGCTAGCATAAAAATGTTGTGCAAAGTTATACAAAAATCAAAGCAGCAACAAAAAAAAAAAACAAAAAAATTCGATTTATTTATGTATAAAAATCGCTATTGAATTGAAAGAAAAACACTTACATGATACAGATATGTATGTATATCTGTATAGCCTTTTCAAAAGATGTAGGTAGGTATGCATATTTTAAATACAACATACAATAACCAATAATATGCCATATTTTAATAGGTTTTTATTTAGACTGTCGTGCCTTTTGTAGTATTAAAAGTTCAAGAACTTTAGAACACAGACTAAAGACAGACATTGCCTTAGTTTTTTGTTTGAATGCTGACTTTAATACTAAACTTTACAATTTACTTTATATGTATATTACTAAAGGTGAATTGGATGAAGTAGACAGCTATTAAAATTACTGATATAAGGCCGATAGAAACACCAACGCCAACACAGGATTTGTTATTCAGTGCGAGTTTCGAGATCTAATCAATCAAGTAGAAATTTTGGGTATGCCATCCCTTGTGACCAGACCGGTCATTTTTCTGAGGAGGACGACCGTCGTGAAGGCTTCCCGAAATCTTAGCTCTGCAGAAGGCTTAAAGCTAGCATTGACAAATATTCAAGATTAACCAAAGAAAGAATAGAATGATGAACTGTGTTTGAATGCTAAGGCTGTGACTCGAATATTAGAAAATCATTTTGGATTCACGAAAGAAATCTATTCAATGGATCCAACGAATTTTGAATAACGGCCATAAAGAGGCACATGTCCAGAGAGAACCTCTGGTTAATTCTATAAGTACGACCCAGAAAACAACAACAACAGAAGTCCATGGTATGGAGCCCAGAAGGTGTAAATCAACTCATTAAAGCATAACAACAGAGTAATGTTGTCGATTTACTTTACCAGGTCAAAAGTTGTACTCGATCTGGAAAAATGTCCGACGGTAATTGTAAAATGATATACAGTAAATTTCTTACGAGGCTTAAGAAATGGGTTAGAAAACATGTGAACACCACGATAATGCGACAGCTCACACTCTTTAAATATTTGCCCAACTGTTTTAAAAAAAAAAAATCTTCAATATTAACCCGGAAATAATTAATGCAGTTAATTTCGAAATTGAGAAGCTCAAAAAAGACAATTGTGAAGAAATAAATGACTTGAAATTATGTAGAAGATAATAAATGATTAAAATTAAAAATATGAAGCTAGTTTCGATGTGATTTGGGTCTTAGAAACGGCATTATGCATTACTTAGTTGTAAAATTTTTGAAAATCATTAAATTCTAGTTTGTGAAATGTTTTAATTTCCTTCTAAAAATATCTTTATATAATTTTTGACTGATTTCGAACTTGTGTCGAGTTTGTCAACTGTCAAAGTTTTGAGAAATCATGCTGACCTGAAAAAATCAAAAAAATAATATGATTACAAAAATGGCGTCCGCTTTGCTAATCAGAAGCACTCAGCGACGTATTTCTAACATACTTTGAAAGCTTTTCTGATTTTGCACCCGGGAAATGCACCCAATGTGTTTTTCCAACCGATTTAACGAATTTTTGTTAGTCCCTCCTTAATCATTGGAGATTTCTGGAGATTGCCATTGTCAGAATTGTTAAAATAATATTACATTATGGTCAAATCTTGCACAAACTTTGTGAGACTCTTCTTTAGGGTTCCAAAGAAGAAAATCCAACGTCATAAATTTTTCTGATGTTCCACTTCGCGACAGTGCGAATTAAAAGATTTGAAAAGTGTTTTTTTGTGCTTTCCTATTTTAACTGCAGCATTTTTTTTTTTTTTGAAGTGAAACTTCTTTTCTCTTGTCTTAGAGTAAAACCAACCGGATTTGACGTTGCGCGTAAATTTGCAATGCGACATAATTTTGTCGAGCAATGTGCATGAGGGGCTAAATATCAATATTCCGTAACTGAATTCACGAGCAAACTATATAATAAACGATTCATAAATAGTTTTAATTCAATATAACATATTAATTACACACACACACACACACACACACACACGCTTATGGCAGAAAGAACAATGTGTAGCGTCGCCATCTTAAAGTTTATGACAGTTATACATTTCACACACAGATGGCGCAAATGTCCAAGGAATTACATGAAGATGTCGCACACAAAAAGAGTTCGCTACAATTGTCATCGACATTATCGGTACAGAGTTGCAATTTTTGTTCTAGCATTAATCCCAAAAAAAAAATTGGTTGTGTATTAACGAACACAAGGCAGAACTAAACGAAACATAAGCAAATGAAATTAAAAAACACAAGCCAATGAAGTAAAAAATTTAGCAATCGAAAAATTTAATTTGTTTGTTATTTGCTTGTGTTTCGTTTAGTTTCACTTCTGATAAAGATATCTTCAGGTTTGAGATGGCGTTCTAAAGCTAAAAGATAGTTGTTTGTGCGAAATAAACTTAAATCCACATATTTAATGCCCACAAAAAATAACACGAGGCTGAAAATATGTGTATTTTTCTGACTTTTCGTGATTTTTCGCTGACTCCAGCGTCTATACTGCTATACTGCTATATTTCTCAAGACTCAAGGGCACATCTTTTAAAAGAAAACAAACTTACGATTGACTGGTCCCACCTGATCCTTATAAAAATAACGGTACTTGAAGTTTATGAATTTCAAAAACTTGCATACTTTAGGCCAGAACAAGTTTTGATCCAGTGAAAGTACCAGCAAGGGACTTAATTGCTGTTTGGCTGTCAGTGTGGATAGAAATATCGAATAGATCGTTACAAAAAAGCCACTTAAAATATGGAAGGAGAGCTTGGCACCCAACAACCTTGGATAAATGTCGTAACCAACTTTGCCTTTTAGTTTTAAAATGTCTGTGTAGATGTCCTGTCTTCGACCCATTCGTCTCTACTGTGGGAATGTGGGAAGAAAACTTATGGCTTAAATTAGGAATAGAGCTTATATAGTCTATGTTTGTCGGTACAGACATGTCTTGAATTTGAATCTTGACGTGTTCCAGCGAGATATGGCACCTTTTTTTTGCGGGTGAGCAGGTAAAATGTCTTACACATCGTCAAAGTCGTCGTCATAGCTTTGATATGTGGGGGTCGCACCCATTAAAACATCCTCCTCTTTTTAATTGGACTTACCTCAGGGTGGAGTTAGTGTGTCTAGGTCTCTTCTTCTTCTTCTTAGCTCTTTTTTAGCTTCTGTAGCACGTCTTCTGCATTTCTTACCATGCGGTACCAATTTTCTTTATTAAATACTTAGCATTAGCTCGATTATGCTGTTGGTGGTGGGAGGGCCAGTCGTATATTCCAAGGCAATCCGTTTGGACTGCCATCTTATACATTGTAAAAAGGCGTGCTCTGCGTCATCCATTTGTCCGTCGCCGTATATGCAGTAGAGTTGTCCAATTTTCCCTATGGTGTGCATGAATTTCCGCCAATAACTATTTGTGGCCTGGTACGGGCTGTGTGAGATAGTAGTTTATCAAACCTTCTGTTTAGTCAACTGTCCAGGTTAGGGATTTGTCTCGCTGTTCCCCTTCCTTGAGTCTCGGAGCTCCATTGTTTCTGCTGTCTGTGTGTTTTTGTTATGTTTTTTTATGCTTTTGATCTTATAGATTGTAGATTGATTGGCACCGTTCCTATGATCACAAGTACTGCTACCTCCGATACTGTGTGGTAACCAGAGGCTACACGGAGGGCTGCAGTGCTAAGAGCTTAATTCGGTTTTCGGCTCTGATATGGCACTGAGTCTGGTGGCAGAATATTTAGTTTGTTTGCATTACCGGAAGTGCAGTTGGCATCCAGTGAAGAATTGCAAATAGAGCTTTCGCAGAGGTAATGCGGAGAGCCCCAGTTTAATCAATATGGCTTCCGTTCTTATAACCTTATCCAGTGATTCCCAACCACTATAATGCAAGAAACAAATTTCATATGAAAGAATCTTTTAATATTTTTCGACCACATTTAAATATTTCGAACTTCTCTATTTCAGTATATTAATGAAGAACTTAGATGAACTTCTTTACTGTCAGACAACCACAACATTTACCAATGTCTTTTACAATACTTGCCACATATTTCTAATTCTAATGAGTTTATGCAACAATAAACGGCAAGAGAAAAGGACCATAAACTTCAAACAAATGAACATATGCGCATATTTCAGTAATTTTTGATACTTATAGTATAAAGAAATTAATTATTCATTGACTTTTGAAAATAACCTTTTATCATATATTTCACAATGATAATTTACGCATAAACTATGCATATTTAGAGACATTTGCAATTCTAAAAATTTTAATTTATTGACTAATATCCAAAAATATATATATATATATATGTATACAAAACACAGTCTAAAAAAATATGTAAATACAAGTATACATAGATATAATGAATATAAGTATATACAGATAGACAGAAACATTAAATCATATTCCTTTTGTGGTATGACTAACATAAACTTTATCCATTAAGCAACTAAATTGCTACCGCATATACCACAATGAGCGAACATACACGAACACACAGTCAGTGGTGGAGAGAAAGACAGAGAGAGAGAGAGAGAGAGGTATTTAAACATTGTTCAAAAGCCATTCTCAAGAAAATTTTTGCAATTAAAGTCATTTATTTTCATTAAAGTTCCACACACAATATGAAAATTTACTAATTTCTTTAGCATTTTCTTTTTTTTTGCTTGGTTTAGTTTTGTTGCTAATATGTTTTTGATGTGTGTGTTTTCAAAGGCAGAAAATTACTTAACGCTCCAACGTACACACACAGGAAGAAAGAAAGAGAGAGAGAGAGAGCCAGAAGCCAATGTGTAAATTGGGGCAATCCATGCCAACAAATCCTGCGGTCAACATTCTCATTTCCGATTTGGCGGAAACTTGGATCTCTTTTTATATTGTGTTATTTAAAAAAAAAATTGAAGCAATAAGTTTGGAAAGTTAAAAAAAATAGAAGAAATCGTTTACTTACTATAAGACTAGGCTTAAAATGGAATCGTAAGTTGAATTTTAAGAATACAAAAAAAAAAAAAATCGATCGATACATTCATGTTGAAAAACAAGATTTTAGTCTTGAAATTGAAAAAACTTTGAAACTATCAAAAACCACAAACAATCAGAATTTTCGAACACAAAAAATTTTCTTCACAAAAAAAAAAAAAAAAAAATCAAAATAATCAAATATGCTTTTCTTATAGAATATAAAAAAAATATATACAAGTCTTAAGTTGATTATGGGATTTCTCGCCATGGATTGTCCCATATGCATATGTGTAAATGTCGACCTCGTCTTTTATGCATATGCGAGCACCCACATACCAATACACATACCAATACACATAAGTAGCAAAAAGGCAAATATTTTAATGGCAATAAACACATCTTTAATGTTGATGTTAGTGTTTACTGTTGGCATTTTTTGTTTGTTTATCGCCGACATCGTCGTTGGTTCTTTTCTTCTTCCTCTTCTTCTTCCATCACTATTTTCTTTAAAAAATCGTATAACAAAAGAACGTATAGAAATAAACAGTAGGAAGCTCAAAGGATTTGCTTAAGCACACGATATAAAAAGAGAAAAGCACTAGCTGTAATAGCAGCAGTAACTTGATTGACTAAAGAAACTTCTTTCATTTGTAAACGAAAGGCTTAAAATAGGGTCCTTTCATACTTAAACATGGAAGAATGTAGTAGTTGCAACCATATATGCACGCAATCTGAAAAGATTTAAGTGAAAGTCAGAGACGAAGTTTAAGGATTTTTTACTTAGAAAACAACAACCGACAACAAGAAAAAGTTGCTATCAATTATTCAGAGATGAAAGAGTGAAAAGGAATAGTAAAATTATATAAGCATCATATCCATGACTCAGAAAGTCTCTGTAACCGTTTGCTTAAGTATTTAAGAAAGCAATATACTAAATATAGGATCTTGAACCACGTATTGTTCACTAGATTTATACTTCAGTCATTAGACCAATTATATTCTATGGTGGTCAGCTCTTCAAAAACATACCCAACAGAAGGTATTGCGTGAGGTTCATCACTGTAGATCACAGGGGTCGAAAGAACCACCCCTTCCTTACTCATGAATACTTTTCCCTTCTTAACAACGGCTGTAAACCTCTTTGGGAAGCAGGATGAAATTTCAGTCTGTGAACTAGAACATCATTTTTCGATTGTTGCTTAAGGCAGTTCCACAGATTTTCTGACAAGTCCGAAGTAAGCGTATGGCTCTATCAGAAATGCGATCTATTTGAAAACAATTTGACTACTTTGGTAAGTTCATCAGTTTCCTTTTAAAAATGTGGGAAATTTCGAACCATGGGGAATGTCGAACCATTAGTTTTATCTGCATTATGTGACATTCGTTCTATACGAAACTTTTGCCATCGTATTATTTCAGCTTCATCTCATTTTTTCATTAGCAGTCAAACCGATGAGACGTATTTTGTGCTCTCTGCGATAATCAAGTGTTTTTGTGTTTTAAAAATTACATTGCTGTTTTGTAGAACACAGCTTCTGGGGAATGCCGAACCACTTTTTGTGGGGAATATCGAACCACTTAGTTATATAGTAAATTATCGACAAAAAATTAGTTTTTAGTAATTTAACGTCAATATGCCGCGTTACGTTGCAAAACATGATCGATCCGGAGATTAAAATCGACAATCACTTGCGATGTGTACACATGACTGGTTGCTATTTCACATGCAAAAACTGCGACTCCGAATAAATAACATCGATTATTTCTCTATACTTTTCATTCAAATCTTATGTTTTTTCATAACGAAGTCATAAATAAACGTTTTACATCAATATTTGTTCGAATTTTCTTAATTTGCAAAGTGGTTTGACATTCCCCACGTTTTTTCAAAATGACAAAATCGCATATTTTGGTATAATTCTTAAAACTTTAAAACAACTCCCAAAACGTGGCATTTCGCTTCTAGTTTAATCTCCCTTTCTAAAATGTTGAATAAAAATACGATTTTAGGGTGAGCTATCAGTCAAAATCAAAGTGTGGTTTGACATTCCCCACATTCCCCTACTACTGTAGACTAACTCTTTTCTGAACACCATTTTAGACCTCCAGAAGTTCGGGCTGCGTTTTTTCTAAAACAATACAGCTGAATTTCGTTGATTATGCATATTCTCATGAATTTTCTGCATAGTGCTGTGAGATTTTAAGCAGCGATGAATTTAGTGAACACAAATCGACCAAAGGAATGATGAGAGCAGCGTTTACGGCTTCTCCATTCCCATTACCTTGAGGACTAAATAATATTTTTTCCCCGAACATGGATACAATCCAGTTGCTATCAACAGTCTGAAACAACATTCAACATTTCTCGCCCATATGGGGATTCAAGAAATGTTTTCTGACTAGTTTTGGTTGATCATGGTTACGAATCTGAAGTAGATTTTCAAGTTTTCTTGAATCTTAGAGTTCCCAAAATACCTTTAAATAAGATATAATCGTCCTAAAATGATATTAACTCCAAAACTTATAAAATTGTTAAAATTTTATATCTTCACATCATCGACTTCAGTAGGCCCCTTCTCCCCTTCTTTTGGGGTATTTCTAATAAACCTTTTTTGAGCATAACCGTACACAACAAACTGTTGAGAAAAGTAACATACTTGGAAAAAAATATTCCCAATAAAAAGTTAGGAAGACTATCAAAACTGCGGAATGGTCCCAGTGATTTTATTTTGGGATTAAAGGGTCCAAAATTCGAAATTGTCATTTTCAATTAATTTAATCCCTGCACTAGTTCGATTTTCCCTTGTTTGGTGTTTTTAATACAAACGATTAATAAAAGTAGCAAGCATTTTTGAAGTAAATTATTTTTTATGAACAATTAGAGGAAGAAGGGCTGCTAAAACAACAACATTGGTCCGTTCCCGCCATTTTGCTATCACTTATTTTCTTTCAATATGTTGTTAGATATGTTATAATATGTTAGAAAAAAGGAAGATAAAATTTTGTTTAAATAATTTTCTCTCATATCCTAACCATTTAATATTAAAAATTAGTATTATTTTGTGACGATTTTATTTCTCAGATATATCCAACTTGATTCAACAGTATACTATAGTTTGAAAACTCTAAGAACTGCGAAAAAAAATAGACTCACATTTGTGATCACCGACGAAAAACTAGTCCCACATACTTTTTGAATCTCCATATGGTAGAGAAAAATTGATTTTTACTGCCCAGTTTAATAGGCGGAATTTGAAGTTTATCCAAAGTTGTTTTGATAGAGTTCGATTGTGTAGGATTAAAAGGTAAATATTACAGCAAGAAAGTCGAATAAACGAACGATTCTTAAACATTGTTTTTTTTTAAGCGGTTGTCGGGGGACACACTATTACCAGAACGGCCCATTGTGATACGTGATGGTTAGACCCACAGTTTAGCGTCTTGTTTCTAGTTTGTTATCAATTGGTTGTTCTGACATTCCCTACCAAGAGGTGAACTTGAACACTTTCTTATAATTCTCATAATCTTCTCACCAGCCCAAAACGGGCCACAAACTCACGGATGAGAGTCGAATGCACTACCCACTAGACTATCGAGGTCGTCTCAACAATGGTTACTAAGTCGTTTAAAGCAAACCAAGTGTGTATCCATACTTTTAGTAAGAAAGACATCAGACTGTTTGGATGGAAGGAGTTACACCTTGGTTTCTTTAGGTATATTTAAGTATTTATAAAAGATGTTTCAACAAGAGTTACAGAGTTTGTTTTTTAAATAAACTCACAAATTTAGCAAAAAACTTATTTTTGGTGGTAGTAGAAACTTGAAAATTATATGTGGAATAACATACAGTAGGTGGAAAAAATAAGTTGTCAAAACGAAAACAAAACTTTAGCAGCAAATATCTTTGCAATAATAGATAGCTTTAAAATTAATTTTACATCATTATAAAGCAACGTAAACTGTGGTTGAAATAGCAAAGAAGAAAGAAATTTAGTTTTAATTTTCTTTTAAAGTTTAATATTACTAAGTGATAGAACGATGGTGCAAAAATAAGTTGTCAAAAGCGTCAAAACTCGAAATGACCACTTTTTTCGCTAACAGTTTTAGTGCATTGGTCTTCTATATTGAAAACAAGATTTTTACATCGTCCTGAAATATTTTTCCCTCAACAATCATTCACCGATTTCCTTCATTCCTTATTAGTTTGGAGAGCGTGCTTTGAAGCATACATTTTCAGTCTATCCTTGCATTACCATTTGATGACGAATCAAATACAAAATGACTCCTTCATCATTATGAATAAATTTCAGTACTTTTTTAAGAATTTTGATGTGAGTTTTGTGATCTGAGTTGATGAAAACTTTGCTTATTCAGATTTTCTCTTCAGGTACTGGTACATCTTTTGAAGGAATAGAGACTATATCAGCATTCAACTTGGTTTTCAGTGATATAATTTTGATTATACTAGCCATAAGGCTACAAAAGAATGGCCAAAATGCCAAACGGGTTTTCCGCCAAGATGAAAATACGTCTCATCCGAAAAAATGATTTTTTCACAAAAATTGCGACTTACGGCCATGCTTTCCAGTACCAAATCAGCTAATACCGGACGCTGTTCGTGATCTATAGGATTGAATTCTTAAGTCAATTAAATCTTATAAGCACAATAGCCGTAGAAAGATGCTCTCCGCGACACTTTTACTGGTAGAAGTAAAATTTTTTGCAGACCGTGTTGGACGCGCACAAATTGTGGTGACCCGGTCGTCTCGAATTTCTTCAACATATTGTGAGGACGCAAGTCGGCCCACCCCTTCGTTTGCGTCTCACCAGTGGAGTTATTTTATATTATCATAAATTGTTTATTTTACTATATTATTTTCTTTTTGAATTATTAATTTGTTATCCTTTAAGTGTTAAGTTGTTTTTTATTATTTGCCCATGAAGGGACATTTTTATTTTATTAAATAATGTAAAACTGCTAAGTCTAAGAAGAATTGTAAATTAAAACGAAAATGCAACCCTTCAATTGCATAAACTAATCGTCGAGTGGTGAACACACTCATCTTGCTGAATGACGCCATGATTAGAACTTTTTTTTTTTTTTTTTTTTTTTTTGTTTAAACGAAACGAATTCCAACGGACCCACTTACCCGCCCATCCGCACGAGGGGCACATCCGCATGACGTACGGATTTGGTGACCGATTCAGATGCATTCCGGAATGCCCTGATAAAACGCTGATTGGGGAGAATAAATCTCTATTTGGTCTTCTTTACAGCTACAGATTATTAGTAATCATCAGCTGTTTAACGATTAAGAAAATTTAATACATTTAATTTTATATACTGGAGAGAGTCGGAAATGTCAAAAATGTCGTGCAGAGAATTGAAATTATTACACATACAACGAAAAGGGTTATTTTGGGCATAGTTTGTTCTACAAGCATCAAGTTTAATAGGAATTGGATATCTAGAACAGCGATTTGGAACATTAATTTTGATTTCATTGAGTAAAAATTGAAAATCAATATAACCATTTAATAATTTAGTCACAAACATCACATTTAGCATAACTCTTCTGCTCCGAAGAGTTGGCAAGCTTATAAGTTTTAACCGTTGTTCATAAGGCGGGAGGTGCTGTGATGGACTCCAGTGTAACGAACGTAGAGCAAACAAGAGGAACTGTTTTTGCACAGATTCCAACTTATAAGCATAACAGTTGTACTGAGGGCTCCACACAGCAGAACCATACTCCAGAACTGGTCTTACAAGTGCAGTGTAAAGTGATTTCGTGACATATGGATCGTTAAATTCTTTAGACCATCTTTTAACAAAACCAAGGATGCCCTTAGCCTTATTAATAGTTGAGTTGATATGTAAATTAAAAGTTAATTTGGTGTCCATTGTGACACCTAGGTCAACGAACGAAAAAACCTGCTCCAACTCGTGATCATCTAATCCATACCTAGAAAAAATAGGTTGCCTTCTAGAAAAAACCATGAACTTACATTTTTTTAGGTTTAAAGACATTAAATTACAGTGGCACCAATTATTTAATGCCAAAAGATCAGATCGCAGTAAATTTTGACCTTCTATTTCGTTGTAAGACTTAAACAATTTCACATCATCAGCGAACATTAATATTTTAGAGTGCTTGATAACAGATGGAAGATCGTTAATAAACAACAAAAACAAAATAGGATCCAGATGGCTTCCTTGTGAAACACCAGATGGTATTTTGATACTTTTAGATACGGCATTTTTAAAAATTACTATTTGCTCCCTATCTCTCAAGTACGAGTCTATCCATTGTAATAATAAAAGAGGAAAGCCATAAAAGTCAAGTTTTTTAATTAGTAAATCGTGGTTCACTTTGTCAAAAGCTTTACTAAAGTCCGTATAAATTGCGTCAGTCTGTTGGCAATTAGAAAATCCACTTATGACATTGGTCGATAACTCAAGAGGATTAGTAACGGTTGATCTCCCCTTTACAAACCCATGCTGAGATGAAGAAATTAACGATTTTACTGAATGGGTTACTTGAGATGTTATAATTGCTTCGAACAGTTTGGGTATTGCACTTAGTTTAGCAATACCACGGTAATTTTCAACGTTAGATTTCGTACCATTTTTATGTAAGGGAATTATAAATGAACGCTTCCAACTTTTGGGAAAATATCCCTTACGTAATGAAGAATCAAAAATTTTAAACAGAGGCAAATACAGAAACTCAGCACAAGTTTTTAGGATACTATTCGGAATTTCATCTGGACCGTAAGTAAAAGAGATTTTTAAAGTCTTTAAATGTTCTAAAACATCTTCAGGGTGAATAATCGGATTCATAATATTGTTATACGTGACAGGATCAAAATTATATATGTTATTATTATTTAAAGTTTCAGATGAATAAGTTGATTTAAAAAAGTTTGCAAACATATTTGCCACAAGAGTTTCATCATCAGATACTTGGTCCTTATATTTCATTGCGGACGGGAAACCAACATTTTTACGTTTAGTGTTGACAAAGTCATAAAAAGCTTTAGCATCGACATGAATATTCGACATGACTTTTTCAATATAATCTCGGTAACATTTTTTAGAAAGTACCTGATATTTGTGTCGTAATAAGGAATAGTGATAATAATCAATTTGATTTCCAGATCTTTTAAACAATTTAAAACTGCGGGACTTTTTATTTTTAAGTTTTTTTAATTCTTTGTTAAACCACACCGGATGGTTTTCATTAACAGGAGTTGATTTTAGTTTAGGAACGCATAAATTAAAACTGTCGTATAAAATATTATTAAAAGTCAAGACACTATTGTCAATGTCATCAAAAGTAGAAGGCCATTTCGCGTCCGACAATAATTTAAACAACTTTGAATAATTTGTTTTTTTAAAGTTAAACTTTTCCCGGAAGGGTGGATTATAAGAGCATCTATTGTTGTTATTGACACTATTTAATTCATAAAGTAAAATAAGTGTAGGGTGGTAAGGGTCTTCAGGTTTTGCAAACGGTTCAGTAATCGACAGTGTAAACTTAGAAGTATCATTAACATAAATCAAATCCAAGATTTTGCCATTTTTATTTACCAAATTATTTAATTGAAACAAACATAACTCTGAAAATGAGTCCAAAAATTCATCAAAGTATTCGCGGTTAGAACATGGAATTAGATTTTGTGTATCGTTACATAAATTCCAATGAACGTGTGGTAGGTTAAAGTCACCACAGATTAAAATAGTATCATTTTCACGAACTTTCGAATAAATGGATTTTATAAATGCAACGTGGCATAAGTAAATATATAGGTCAGAGTTTGGTGGTATGTAAGAGCAGGTTATAAAAAGATAACGATTACCGAGCTGAATGCGAACACAGATAAATTCGAAGTGGTTAACGTCTGATAAGATAATTTGTTCAGATGAATATAGAGTATTCACAGCAATTAAGACCCCTCCACCAATTTTAGAAAGACGATCTTTCCTATAAATTTGGAAGGTGTCACAGAGTATTTCGGTGTTAAAAACGCTTGGTTTAAGCCAAGTTTCTGTGAACACTAAAATTTGGTGCGTACACCCAAAACTTTTTAAATAAATATCGTTAAGCTTCGAATTTAAACCACGAACATTTTGGTAAAGAATCGCTAGTTCTTCTGTCAGTTTTTTGAAGCAGAAGGGCGAGTAATCCGTACCACATTTTCAGAAACAGGTTTCGGTTTTTGTATAAACTCCCGAACAATCACTCCTTCCGGCCAAAAATCCCCTTTGACAATTTGTTCAAAATATCTATCCGGCACATTAATTTTAAACGAGGAAATATTTCGATCATTTAACGAAGAAAAGACAACGAAACCACAAGCAGATGGCGGCGAACGAAGAAAACACTTTCTCTTTCGGCGATCAACAGCAGCAAGCAGACGTATATTCAGGTGAGTGTCTCATGACGGAACAGTGAAGGGAACGAAAAGTGACTGGGGAAGCCATTTTTTGGACATCGACGCTCCTTTGTGTCACACACCAGGAGGATCATCGGGATAGGCCACGCCATCCACCCCACAGTGTTATATATATGAAAGACAAATACATAAATTAAAGTTAAATAAAATAAAAAAAAAAATTAAATAAACAAAAAAGAAAATTAAAACGAAGTGAGTTGTGTTCTTTTTTTTTAGTTCGTCACCTTTTAGTGCTACGCCCTAAAGGGTCCATTTGCCAGATTCAAATCGGCGCTCCTCTGTGCCACGCACTAGGGGGGATTCGAGAGATAGGCCACGCCATCGTCCAGCGGAATTTAAGGTGCAGCGCACTATACGATATATTGTAAGTAGGTGATCCCTAGTGCCACGCACTAGGAGGAACCACGAGGCCACGCCTTGAGGTAAAATAAAAAGTGAAATTAAATAAAATAGAAAGGCAAGATCCCCAAGTGAGTGTTGTGTAGTGTGCGTAAATTGAAGGTAGTTCGCCCCGGTCCCTGTAACAAATAAATTTCTGTAGCCTCGAACCCTGGACTCGGCGAGTGATACCCAAGCTAGAGCTTCGTTACAATATACCGTACATTGCTTTCACTTGGCGTGTGATTCCTAGGAAATCTGCAGGTATTGTGGCAGCGTGTAGCGCTCTATGAAAAATTTCCCAGGTTTGTAAAGCACGTTTTTCTGACGTTTACTCAAGTTTTCAACCCCGCAACACCATTTATATGTATGTATAACCGAAACTTTCCGGCAAGCATGGTTGTAATATGGTTTCGTGCTAAACTATCTGAGAATAATATTTCCTTTGAAAATTTTTCATGTATGGAAAGTACCACGACGACCACCCTACCGATTTTGTTCATTTCAAAATAGTTTCTGGCCTGCATCAAGTTCGGTTAAAAATGCATTAATATTTGAAAGCTTACATTGGCATGGATAACAGGTCCTTATTTTTAGTTTCGTATTCTATTATAAATGATTATTCTAAACTTTTTTCATTAACATTATCACCAATTTCAAGTTGTTCAAAGGCTCCAAGGTTTGAAAGTTCTTACCAAATCTAACCCCAGAGGTCCCAGTCTATTGCATAATTTAAGAAAGAATTCACGCTATAATGTATAGAAAAAAATTAATATTTATAATTTTGATATTTTCAAGGAAAAAATATCGTTTGATGTCCTGTGGCCATTTTCAGAGTAAAAATTTATTTTTTAAAACTTTTTATGAAAGCTTTATTTTTACTTTGAATTGCAATCCGATTAAAGTTAACTCACAGATGATTAAAAAATATCCATACTTTCGGAAAATGGAAAAATGTATTCGAGTTTCTAACCACTCCTAAACGGAATAGTAAATTGATAAAATTTAAGGCAAATTTACTACTAAATATAAGGTAAACCCATGTGCCGAATTGAAAACAGATAGACCGAGGTCGATTTCCACACACCTTTAAGAAATCTAAGAATAATCCATGAGGAGACTTAACTTCAAAACGATTCAATCTAAATAGAATTAACTCAAAACTTTTCAAGCTTTTTTTCTATGTAATATTCAAACGAATTAAAACCAACTAGACACAATTTAATAAAAACTATTTATAGCATAGAATTGCGAGGACAAAAAAACCTAATGGCTTCCATAAAACTTTACTTTAGAGAGTATTAAGAATTCTATGCGAATCGTCTATAGCTTGAGCTACTACCATTGCTTTTGTTGTTGTTGTTGCTTTTGTTGATGTTGATGATAATAATGATGGCGATGTTTATTAGTTGATGATAATCAAACTATACTGCACATTTTTGATTATACTCCTCCTGCTGCTTACTACTTACCTTGATACCATAACGATGCACAAAACAACACAAAGCATAACGTTAACGGATATGCCAGCCAGCGCTTACCGAAGCAACAAACGAACAAAATCAACAAACAATAAAGTTCCTAGACGCTGTGATACACACAGTAGTCAGCGTAACCGTCACCAACACCGCTACCGCCATCACAAGTGTATCCATACTATGTACATATTTATATCGATGACAAAGAGATGGCGGCAACGGCGACAGTGACTTCGAAAAGTTTGTCTCGTCTTTGATTTTTCTTATCTCATTTTCTTTCCTTGTTCTTCCTACTGGCATCCTTCACTTCACTTCCAAGGATATTCATGTGCATGCATTGGCATAATGAAGTTGGTAATATGTAGTTGGCTGAGTCTTTTTTTTTACCCGATTTCTTGTGTTTACACTATACGTATGTATATGTAAGTTACCTTTTTTCATTAT
The DNA here is from genome assembly GCA_963691655.1 of Toxonevra muliebris. NCBI lineage: Eukaryota > Metazoa > Arthropoda > Insecta > Diptera > Pallopteridae > Toxonevra > Toxonevra muliebris. The sequence continues at coordinate 69,292,376 of OY829326.1, forward strand.
CATACTGTAAACGGCACGACATGATATGAGACGCGACGCGTCGCTTCGTCTGCGCATTTGTGCAGAAAGTTGTAATCAAACTTTATAAAAAAATAAATCGAGTCATGTAATGGGGAGCAGGAGTAGCTGGAGTGAGTATAATGGTTAAGTTTTGTTGGTAGTCTACAAAATGTTTTTAATTTATAATATTGTTTGCAATTGCATAATGCATTATTACAATACTCATACCTACTCCAAACGCTCAATGTCAATTGAAATCAATTTATTAATGTCGCATTTCATACTCTCCATGTGCCACAAAATTGCACTTGACATTGCATTCATTAAGTTTAAGTAGATACTCATACACACTCCAAATACTTCGATGATTATTGCACAGTGCACTCAGTATTGCTGAAATATTTTCGATTTAATAAGGTAGGAGGGAGCAATGGCAAGAGCAGTGACGGTTCTAGAATTTGGCTTTAAGAGTTCTGAGTTTGTCAAATTAAGGAAAAGACGCAAACATTGAAAATATTTGGGATGTAAGCATTGTAATTGGGATATAAGCAGTCGAGGATTTTAAATATGGTAAGTTTTCAAACGTTTTTGAAATAAAACCCTCATTTCTGCGCGTTCTAGATTGAACATCTAATACCAGCAGCAATACTTATAAATTATCTGAAGCAATGGAAACAAAAACTAGAATTATATGGGATGTAAAGTGAAAAAAATTTAGCAAAACAGACCAAAGCAGACTAGAAATCAGTCCATGAAATTAAATAAAAACCAGTTAACAAAACCGACCGAAATTCTGGACGGTCTGAAACAGAAAGTAGACCAAAAACCAGCTCAAAGATCATATCTAAAATCAGACCAAAAAATAGATAGAAATTCAAAATAAAAATAGATTAAAATTCAGGCCAAAAGTCAAACCAAAATTAAAACCAAAACTCAGTTCAAAATTTCGACTAAGAATCGGAGCAAAATCTGATCGAAATTCAAACCAAAAACTCAAACTTAGACCAAAAATTACACAAGTAATGAAACCGAAACTCAGAACAAAATTCTGACAAAAAACAAATCAAAATTAAAAAAAAAGTACATTAAAAATTAAACCAAAAATTAAATAAAATCTTAGACCAAAAATTTGTCCAGAAATAAAGTTTAACTAAGACCACAAATCAGACAAAAATTAAGACTAAAAATCAGACCAAAACTCAGACCAAAATACATTCCAAATTCAGTCTAAAACTACAATTAAACACTACATTAAAATTAAGGCCACAAATCAGATCAAAATTAAATCTTAAATTCAGGCTAGAATTTAATTAGAAAATGCAGACAAAAACCCAGAACAAAAAATCGGCCAAAATTCAGACCAAAATATACACCGAAAGCTGACCAAAATCAAGTAAAAAATTCATACCAGAAAGCAGGCCAAAACTAAATGCAAACTAAAAATTTAACCAAAAAATTCAGGTCAAAACTCAGAATAAAAATTGAAACGGAAAGCAAATCAAAAATTAGACAAAAAAACAGTTCAAAAATTAAGAAACAAGTCCAATCAAAATTGTATCGAATTTAGGCCCAAACTCAGATAAAAAATTATATCATTCGTATTGAAATTCAGACCAAAGAAAAACCAAAGATTAAAACTCAGACTAAAAATTTGTTTAAATTCAGACAGAAATTAAATTTTCCTAACTAGAGAATAAAAAAGACAGCTAGCTTCAAATATTTATTCTTTTACGAAATAAAATATTTACGTTATTGTGGAGAACTTTAATTATTTTTGAGTAGACCCTTCTAGATCCGCTACTGATATTAAATACAGTGCTGTAAGGAAGATCGTTTTTCTTTTTCTTTTTTTTTTTTGTTGGAACTGAAAAAGAAGTATTCAAGAATACAGTACTCAGGCAAGTTTTACGTCCATTGTACTATATTCTGTATTCCCTTTTCCTATCCTTTGAATCTATCAGATTTATTACTAAATCTTACCAGATCCAGCGGTGTTAAAGAACTCAGGTGTTTGTCTCTCAACTCTCCACTACCAAATATGCTTACTGATCCGACAGAAACCGGGGTGGACACTAAGAAATTGATATGCACTCTCTTCACATTCTTCCTCCGAAAAACAGGAAGGCACTAGCTCCCAAGCCAATCATATTCAAATGTTTGACCGAAAAGAAATGGCTTGTGTATAATCCCACCAGCTGCCTATAGGTCTTTTTCTTAAGTGATAACAGAAAGTTTGTAAGATGTTTCGAGATAACAAGTGACTTGATCTTTGCCTGTCTAAAGCCCCTCAGTTCCTCCCATTTACAATTGAGGGTCAAATCGGCCCACTCAATAATAGTGGTCTTGATGGCTGTAAGCGAGAAAGAGAGTACAGGTTCTGGGTCACGGAAATAAGTTTCCGAACCCTTTCTGCACACTCACTTCTTGAAAATCCTGAGTGCCCAGGAACCCATATCAACAGCAGGCTATTATGTCTTCCAACACAATCGAGCCTGGATTTACAATACATAATCAGTATACTCCTTACTTTTAACCCATAGTGCTTCTTGTCTTTGATGACCCCTAGTAAAAGTTTTTGAAAAATATTTTTGTGGGACACTTTCCGAATTTTCTCAAAAAAGGGCCAAAAATATCCATATGGGTAGGAGTTAAAGGGTTAAAATTTTCTAAGGAAAGATTCTAGATCCGCTACTGACTTAAGTACAGTGTGGGCAGTGCATGAAAGCTGTAAGGAAGATACTTCATTTTTCACACTTTTGAACTTTTAATTACTTACCAAGCAAACAACCAACAATTGGAAATATTACAGACAATTAAGTTTATGTATTTTAACCAAGTTATTAAAACATAATTAAGTTTAATTGACAATTGGCAATAACTTTCCACTAAATTATAAATGGAAACTAAAAGTTTGTTGAGAATATGGTAAATTTTTAAATTCATGCTAAATATTTAAATTCGGTTTTTACTAATTTTTGTGGCATTTTACAGTTTTAATCAAGAAATATTTAATATTATTTATGTAGTAGAATGAGGCAAAACATATTTAGGATATAAGTCCGTTTATGCGTAGTTCAATTAGAAGAGCTTTAATTATTTTACATAATATTCATAAGACGAATTAGTTATGAGGATGTATTTGTTTGATACAAACAGTTTACTTTCTTTATTTTATGGAGCACTACAGCCTGGTATGAACTTTAGCCTCACTTTACAACTTTATCTTATAGTCAGTATAACTAGGAAAAAAAATTGACTCACCCTAATCTGTAAGAGATCCAAAATTCAGACGCGCTAGAGTTTAACTTTCCACATCGTTTTTGATTAAAAAATGGGCCCAATTTCTTAAGAGAACAATTTCGTTTCGTTACAGTCAGTGTTGCCTGATTGACGTCGAATCCGTCGTTTTTATATATTATATATTTTCTGACATCAAAATGACTTTTCATAGCATTTTTATAAAATATTTTCATAAATTAAAAACTAAAAAAATAGAAAGCAATAAATTTTGACACTTTTTTCGCAATGAAGAGATTTTTCCTTATTTTCAATGTGGATATTTTTGGTCCCTTTTGCTATATTGTTATGTTGAATTTTAACACTGTGCGTGGGGAGTTGAAATTTCGCATTGGTATGCAGAAAAAATTTCAGCTATTAACTCAATTCGAGGAGTTACAAACTAGAATAAACATTGGAGTATAGGTCAAACTCCATAACATGCGTTTTAGGCTTACTCGGATTTCTCGTGTAAACGCATTCTACACTTTGTGGAGAAAAAGCTCAGAATAATTCAACTTTCAACGCGTTGTGCTCTCTTCGACGGCAAGCCATGGAGTTTGTTTCATGCAAACACACTGATTAAATTTTTTTCGACGAACACAAGAAAAGCGTTAAGTGCGGAAACGCGTGTTATGGAGTTCGGGTTTAAAAGTGCCTACCACCAAAATAAAAATTTTATTAAAACCCAGGAAAGAATACTGTAAAATTCAATAAAAGCAATAGTCAAACGCAGAAATGTTTTATTAAAGGAGGTAACATATAATACAGAGCATCTTTTTCAACAAAGAATTCTAGATTCAACTATATTGTGATGAGGGGGTAAAAGTACAACCATAGCCGAGTAAAACCCTCAATTTTTGTTTTTTTTTGTTTTTGTTGGAACTGATTTATTTATAAATCTTAGATACAACGGTGTTAAAGATCTCAGTTGTTCGTCTCACAACTCTCCAGTGCCAAATAGGCTTACTGATCCGACAGAAACCGGGGCGGACGCTAAGAAAGTGGTCTGCTTTCTCTTCACATTCTTCCTCCGAAAAACAGGAAGGCACTAGCCCCCTGGCCAATCATATTCAAATGTTTGGCCGAAAAGAAGTGGCTTGTGTATAATCCCACCAGCTGCCTATAGCTCTTTCTGTTAAGTGATAATGGAAAGTTTGTAAGATGCTTCGAGATAACTCAATAATAGTGGTCTTGATGGCTGTAAGCGAGAAAGAGAGTACGGACTCTAGGCCACGGAAATCAGTTTCCGAACCCTTTCTGCACACTCACTTCTTGAAATTCCTGAGTGTCCAGGAACCCATTTCAACAGCAGGTCATTATGTCTTCCAGCACAGTCGAGCCTGGATTTACAATGCATAATGGGTACTCCTTACTTTTAACCCATAGTGCTTCTTGTCTTTGATGACCCCTAGCAAAATTTTTTGAAAATTATTTTTGTGGGACACTTTTCGGAATTTTCCCAAAAGAGAGCCAAAAATATCCATGTGGGTTGGAGTTAAAGGGTCAAAATGTTGTAAGGAAAGATTCCCCGTAAAATTTTATTATTGGTATTCAAAGGCAGAATCCATCCTAAATGAAGATTTACACATGATTTTTCATATTTTTCCATGCGATTTTTTACTAAAATTAGAACATTTCAACCCAAGTACTGTAGTACTTTTACTCCCTTATCACCGAATAGTTGAATCATGACTGGTGTTGCACTGTGAAATCCAATAATCTCTTGCCAGATCACTCTAGATCTGATCATTGTAAACTTCTTTTCTTGCGCTTATTAAAAGTTATTAGTCTGCGTAAATAAAGCACCAGTTCTCGTAGCCCTGGAAGACAAGTTGCCACAAAAAGGCTTAAATTTGCATAAACATTAGTAGAGTCTGACCGATTGATAAAACATCGGGATCGGTTTCGGCCAGTGTCGGCCTAAAATAAGTGGGTCGGCATGGCCTCAGTATGAGCCAAAAAGTGGTCGATCTTTAAGCCAAATTTTTAATAAAACAAATGTTAAAAAAAAAATTGTAATTTAACTTAATTTTCTTCTTGGAAGTAGAAATATTCAAATTACCTTCATCTATGTCAGGGGTGCCCAAAAGTTCCTTATGAAAGTGCAAATACCAATACATATAAACTTTATTAAAACGAAATCATACATTAGACAACAAAATCTACGTTGAAGATACCCTACGGGAAATGGAACTGGTTCTGGAACCTATCACGTGACTGGTTTTTTAATTTAGAGACCGGTTCCAGGATGCACTCTTTTGTATGAAATGAACCGGTAACTTTAACATGAAGTTGTCATTGGCCCCAAATAGATAACTTTGGACCGGTTACGCTAGAAATATTTCGTATACATATATTTATTTCAATTTATTTATTATATTTATATTTATTTATTTTTATGAAATATAAAAATTTTTTTTTAATGAAAGTTTTCAAGGCTCGAACAGAGTGACGCAGCGAGCATATCGAAAAAGAATCACTTTGTATTATTACAACAGAGTTGTCTTTGCTAAGTGGCTGTTCAGACGGGAGCAAGCATGAAAAGCCTGGGCAGGCGTGTCGTGTTCACATAAGTGCAACCATGGCGGACTTTTTCTAATAAAGAAGGAACGGTGGAATTGGAATTTTGTCACTTTTTCTTGTGCTCATTAAGATCGGTTCTTTTGTTCGCAAAAAATGCAAAAGAAATATCAATTATGTGCCTTAAATATGTACTAAAAATTAAATAAAAAATAAAAGCAACAATCTCTTAAGCAATTAAAATAAGTTTATGTATAAAAAAAATAGCAAGAAAATGAAGACTGTGTGTGCCGTAGATGCGCATTGTTTGTTTGCGTTCATGTTGCCTATTCAACTTCAAAAAAATTATGAGGGAAAGTGGCAAAATCGGAACAATATGAACATGGAACATTCATCAATGAGCCGATTTTTATTTTATTTTTGGATTTTCGGTGCAACTCTGCTATTTCTTTCTCTCTACCTATTTCTTCTACCTTTTTCTTTCAGACATGATTCATGCCTGCACTCGTCTGAACAGCCACTTGCACAGAGTGGTTATGATGCGAAATTTTATGAATAAAAATACTGAGTATAAAAGGGAACTCTGTCACGACGCTAACGAGTCAGTGTGTAGCTCAGATGAACATCCACTTCGTTCTTAAAAGCCGAGTGGTTGTAAGTTCGAGCCCACAAACCGACGAAGATTTTTTTTTTTTTAATTTCTATAGAAAAAAGTGTATAGAAATCCAAGCGAATTGTCCATCTTTGCATCACCTTTGAACAAGACCGATGACTTATAGACAATTTACTCCAAATTTGCCGTAGGGTATGCAACTGTCGTCAATGTGTACCAACCAAGCATACAAAAGTCTTTGTTGCTTTGCTCTTTGGTTGAGGCAAAGAAGAGAGATAAAAAACGAAAAAGACAAAATTGTTTATGTATTTGGTACTACTTACTGAGGAGTGCTGTGTGTGTGTGTATTACAATACACAGCCTATGCCTAAGTGCTTTTACAAAAACAATTGTGCACCAACTGCATAGGACGTGGGATCCTCGATCTATGAAAACAACAATTAATAAATTAAGCTTCTTTTATGATAGATATAATTATTTATTTATTTTTGTATATATATATATATTAGTTACATACACGTGATTTACGTACAAAATGAATCTATAATTTTGTTCTGTTTTATTTATTGCAATTTTGATTCCTTTTTTTTCTGAAAAAAATCCATTTATTACTGTAAGTAACAACATCGGCCAAAAAAAAAATTGTGATCGGTCCGATTCTAACTACTAGGCATTTAAACAATATCATCTTCAATTGGTTGCTTGGTTGGTTGGATTTAAATTTTTTTGGAAAGGTCACAATTAGGCTGAAAGGCTCATTGTGATACCATATAGGCTTTTCGGGTAACCGTATTGAACTTTATGCCATTGCACTTGTGCAACTTTCTCATAATTCTCATTCACTTCATGTCAGTAGCAGCTTGAAAAGATTTGAGGATTGAACACCAGCCCGAGATGAGAATCGAACCCACTACCTCACGAATGAAAGCAGACTGCGCTTCTCACTAAAGCAAATGACGTTTTTTGGCACTTTTTTTTTTTGGATAACGGTTTCTAATTAATTTCATCTAGCAAAACAGTATAAGAAAATAATCTTGGTAAAGTTTTTTAATATTCATTTTATTTAATTTACGAAATTATACCTTGTAAGCTTACACAGTAAACCCCGGTTAAATGGCCTTCGCTTAATTGGATACAGTATAAAATGTACTCAAATTTACTGGCCAATTTAGTCTGAAATCTAAACTTTTATTGTTGTAATAAACTAGAGATTACTGTACACATATGGATATCGGAGAACTTACGTGCGCAGACTTTCCAAATTACTGCAATTTCATGTTGGTTTAGTAAATAGAAAAAAGAAAAAAAAAACCATTGCAAGCAAATATAATCAAGGATACAGATTTACAAAACCACTAAAACTAACAACGAATGAACTACAATTGTATGTACGTAATGCAAGAAAGAGCAAATGAAATAAAGAATAAAGAAAAAGTTAAAATCATTTTAGAATTTCTATTTAACAAAAGTTAATAAACACTAAAACACACAGAATCATACATACATACAGCTATCAAATGCCAACCAGCCAGCGAGTAGCAGTGATTATAGTAACGTGACTGCAACCAACTTTTCAGCTTCCATATCCGCTGTAAGGTAAAAGTACTAGATAGATAGCTATTTATCTTACCGTGTTATTTGATAAATACCCACGTTTTTACGCCATTTTCTATTTGTCTTAGGTGGAAATTACAAGTTTACAACTTTTGTTTTTTTTTTTTCGTTTTTCATTTTGTTTTATTTATTTATTTATGTAGTACAAGTTGTAGTTGTGTTGGAGATGGTGGTGGCTGTGGCTATGTCTCTGCTGCTGCACGCTCCGCATACGTAAGTTGTAAGCATATTCTTTTAAGAACGCTTGAGGTAATTAAATCAAATTAAGCAGCATTTGGTATTAATTTCTATATAGATTTAAACCAAATAAATATTGTAGATACCCAGTTGAACTTTGGATGATCGTAGGAGTAATCATTGAGCGCTCCAAAGCGAGCAATCGATTACTCCCTATTGCTCCAGAGCTCTTGCATTTTGTACTCCTTTTTAACATTGCATGTCCTAGGGCATGGAGTACTCGTTTTAGCCTCCAAAAGGAGTAATAAAGGAGGACACGATTACGAGCATGAGATCACTTGCACCTCATAGAAAAACAAAACTCCGAAATAGTTCATTACAAAATTCATGACGCCATAGAGTAGTTGTCTAAACCGCCAGTAAGCACTTGTGTGTGCCTAGGTTCAAATCCCCCAACATTTTTTTTTTTAATTTTTTTTTAATTATACTGTTATATTCGTTTTTGTTCATTATTTTTTATTATTATTTGCTATTATCGTTTTATAATTTTATTATTTTCTTGAGTTGCCTTTTTCCAGGCTCGAGCCTATGATCGAAAAATTCGCATGGTGAATATTAAACCAAGCACTTACCAACTGAGCCACACAAGCAAATTTATTATAATTGAATTTTGTTTTTATTACTCTTGCAATGATTACAGTTACTGATTTTTAACTCTTTGATGCACACGATTTTAAAGAAAATAAAAACACCAGTTGCACAGAAATTTGTTTGGTTTATATCATTACCAGCAGAATAAGAAACTGTAAATAAAATATTAAACTGTGTGACTATAAGTAATTTCAACTTTTCGAGCTGGCTTAAAATATATCAAACTATGCATAAAAAAATATGCAGGGCAGTTTTTACCCTACCTACCGTAAAGGGTTAACTGGGCAAGAGAGAGTAAGGTATAGAAATTTGAACTACTCAATCAGGCTGTCTTTGTTTATCATTATTTCTAAAAATATACCATATAAAATTATGAAATTGTTAGTGAAATTCAAAATTGTGGTTACTGTATTGGAGTTGCTCGTTTATCCCTCCTTTTGTAGTAATGAAATCATTAATCGTTTGAGGAGTACTCACTGTTTATGCAACTGGGTAGCTACGTAGGTAGATGAAAAGAGAAAAAGCTAAAAATTATATTTGCTTTTACGTAAATTAATATTTTAATTTTATATAATTAAATTTTGTTTAAAATTTGTATTTGCTTTGTTGCTGTTACATTATTATCTAGCCCACAACCCGCAACGCGGTAGCAGTAGTTATTAAAAGTAATAACCTTCATGTATTTCTATAGGTATAATTTCTACTAACAAAACATATTGCAGTGCGGTTTCAACTTCAAATCAAGGTAACATTTGCTATGTACTACATGCTTAAGGGGCCTTGAGAAAAGCTGACGCTTGCATGACATTACATTCAGGCCCAATTTCACAGTGCTTATTTAAATTGCAATTAACACTTAATTAATTAATTTCAATTTAATTTAAATTTAATTTAAATTTACTGGGCATTTCAAAGAAGCGCATGCAACCTTGCTTTGAAGGAATCACACTTTTTCACTAATGCACTTACACTTTTCTCATTTGCACTCACTGGCAAGTAAATTTCAATGCCAATGATTTCTGCCAATGATTTGACGTAAGCAGACAATAGCTGTGTTTTATTCGCCAACTAGTTTAACATGTGCGAATAAAACGACCAAGTTGTTAAGACTATTCTTCGTTATATTGTTATTCACAATGGAACTGCTCAGCAGCTAGAAGTATGGATCCCAGTCATTGCGGTTAATCGTGGGCATTGTTTTTAGTTTTTGCCCCATATAAGAACATTTAATGATGTTTTTAACTTATTTTCACCGGAAGCCATGTCGAATCTTTTCCTTTTTTTATTTTTTTGCAAACTGTCACGCTTCTTCTTTCATTACTGGTAGTTCACAATAGAATTTGATGTAGCTAAACTACTTGTTAAGTATACATAACAGCTATAATTATACGTGTTATCTTTGCCTCTTTGTTGTTGCTTTCCAATACAATTATTGCTGCTAGTTATACATAACTAGAAGCAAGTGGCTAATAAAACGCAGCCAATATTTGACGTTTCTCCCATTCGGAGAGAAAACAAAAACAAAGTAGAGAGGAGTGAGTAAATTGTTAGAAATGAAGTGTCTTACAGTTTGTTAGAAATTAATTCGTATGATAATTGGCAGGACGCCTACGTCACAAAGACAATTATTCTGTTTTACATATTCTCAATTTGCACGCCAGCACTGGCAGCACTTTTACTATGAAATTTCCAACAGAAAGTGTTTAAAATTATGAAAAAGGGCAAAACGATGATAGTAAGTGTTCACAAGATGTCTTATTTGGTGTCGTATACTCTCATTTGTTGTAAATTCTCCCATTTTTCATACAAATCTATCCGACATTAGTGCTGCCACTCAAATTTAATATTAAGAAGGTAATACCGTCTAGAAATTTCAATTTTTTGGGGCACTTATACAGATTAAGAATCGTTTTAAATTGCTTTGTTTCAGATCTTTCTACGATTCGTGATCGCCGTTATAGGACTTTTCACGGAACCCCATATGCAACGCCACAGACACCAGAAGAAAAAATGAAATAGAAGTATTTCTGATTAGCTAATTATCTGCACAATAAAAAAACAATATCTTTCATACATTTTACAAACAGTCTTAAAAAATCGATTTTTCAGGACTTCTAGACAGTACTATCCCCTTAAATGCAAGCTCTATGAAAACCGCAAAAAACTAAATCACATGTAATTTTAAATTTACAATCAACTTAAATTTAATTTATTAGTTTTTGAATAAATTTATTAACATACATACCAATGGCCCATTCCATTTCAATTCATCCAGTTAAAAAATTTTCGTTCCAATTCATACGATAATTCATAATTCTTACTGAGAAATAACGAAATACCAATTTTTTTTTTTGTTAATCGCTAGAAAATACACCACCGAAAAAATGAGAAATTTTTTCCAGCCTAATTTTCAAGGTTATTTCGGGAATTTTTTTTATAACAAATAAAACACAATCATTTTTATATATATATTATTATATTTTTATATATATGTATTTCGTTATCTTATTCACTTATTACGTAACGCAATTTGTGACCAATTTTGATTCCTCCACCTGGTCGTAACACATTGTAACAAAACGGCCTCCCTCCCTCCCCCTTCTAGTAACGTAACACATTTCTAATTCTAGATATAATTTTTAAATTATAAAAAAGTCGAAAAATTAAAACATTACAATATCCATAAAAAATTTTAGCCATTATTTTGAAATTCAGTAGGAGAAAATTAATTTTATAAACTATTGTAATTTTGAAGTCATCCGTATTTGAAAGTACAAAATCGGCGTTACGTAACGCAGTGGATCATTCAACACAAAACTAAACAATTGCTTAATTTAAACAGGAATCAAATCCGAATTGCCACAGTGTTCTACACCGGACATTGTAGGGTTAATAAACAGTTATCGAACTTGGTTCTAGCACAAGACGATACGTGCCGAATATGTAATGAGGAGGAAGAAACAGCAGAACTTATTTTATGCCACTGTGAATGGCTAATGAAGACCCGACTTCGTTACTTAGGAAATTCTATCCTAAAACCGTAAGACATTGCGGATAAGACAGTTTATCTCCACAAGGGAAATAAACTCATGTGTTTGGAATGTTTGGAATTTATTTTACGTTATTTTTGTAGTGTTTTTTACGTCAAAAATGTACACCTAAGAAAAAGGTGTGTGGCTGGCCCGGGTGTTTACGGCACTTGAAGTCATCTGAGACAGAAAATTTGAATAGAGCATTGTTCTATAGACTTGCCATTCTGGCAGGTAGTAGATTTAAACATTTTTATTAAAAAATAACAAAATGGTAGATTTCTAAAAAAAAGTTTCAAAAAACGCGCCTTGTTTTTGTTGAAAATCGGGATTAAAAATTGGAAATATTGATAAACAATTCTACTACCTGCGAGAGCCAGTAGTGGGCAAAATAACTTGTTAAAATTTCAGCCCAATCGGCTTGATGGAATTTTTTCAGGCTTGTGAGCCGATCAAAAAAGTTGTGTCGAGAAAAACGCTTTTAAAGTTTTAACAAATTACAGCGCCCAATTATGAGGCGCTCTCGACTATGTGTTATAACTTCGTTAATATTTTCAATTTACAGTGTACTCTCAATATATGTATTGTACTTTTGAAACACATAATAAAAAAAAATCGGTTTTCTGAAACTCGAATTATGCCGTGATAATTGTTATGGACGACCAAAATAAAAAGTTTCTTCCTTGTAATGGTTATTATTAACGAATATTTATTGTAAAAAAATAATAGGAATCTGCAACTTTTTTAAATATTTTTTATGTCCCTGATTTATATCATATGGCACATGAGATGACACTGGGAGAGCCAAAAAAAATTCATTTTCATTTTATGAAATATTTATCCGCACGCTCAACAAATTTTTCTATACGGCACCACCTCTTGGTTGGCCATGGCAAACCTTTTAGACTAAAAATTGCCTAAGAAAAGCTTTTCGCCGTTTGGATTCGGCTGTAAAACTGTAGGTCTCTTTCCATTCATGTACAAATATTGTTCACATTACATGAATGGTTGCGAAAAGCTCGGCCTATGCTCTCCATGGGCTGTTGTGCCATAAAAACAGAAGAAGGACAAAAAAAAACATTGTTATGGGTCTAACAAAACCTTAAGACGCCACTGTTCCATACATACATGAACACATACATAGATACGCATTTGTCCAACAAAAGAGGCCAAGTGGCAAGGGACAGTCAGCTCAGTACTGATGATGATTCTCGCTGTGGTACTTGCCTACGCACAATTTGCCTTTTTCTTAAGTGAAAAGTACTCACCCAGCGTACTTCCTTCCGTTTCATTTTCTCTGTCCGTCTCTCACTCTTCCTCTCACTATCACTCTGAAGGAAACAACAAACAAATGAAGAAACAAACAAGTAGACATGAACAAGCAAAAAAACAAGGCAAACTTCAATATAACAACAACAAAACCCACAGCAACTTTCAACAACAACAACAAGAATGTATGGTATGTAGTAGAATATTGCTAGCATAATACAAAAATCGCCATACGAAACCATGAGAGAGAACAGCAGCAGGACGACATACAAAAAACAACAACAGGAAAAAGTCAAAATACAACAAAAGACCAAGCATGAAATGAAATGAAAAGAAAAACAAATAAATATATACACAAAGAAAAATAAAAAAAAAGTAGTAGAAGCAGTAGTAAATGAAGAAAATAAGTAGATGGCAACACAAAAGCAAAAAAAAAAAAAATAAAATAATTTTACAAGATAAACGGAAACAAGCTAAGATGGAATTAATTTTCCGCTTTGAACAAACAAGCGGAAGTAAATAACAAACAGAAAAAAATATGTCCATATATATAAAATACATAAAAGCGGACAAATGAAAGCAGCGCAAACAAGAAGGAAGAAGTTTTTAGACCAAGTTCAAGCCATATTCATCATTTACATATATGTATGCATGTATGATGACCACTTTGGAATTCAAAAGTTGAAACTTTTTTGCATGTGTGTGTATGCGGTATAATAATAAAATGTTCGGAAGCAGAAGAAATTTTAATATAATAATAAATTTGTATGAATTTCGTATTGATATAATTTTGCTAGGCACAAGACAGTGCGGTAAAAAACCAAAAGCTGAGCCAAGTGACTTCTCCAAGTACAATCCCAGTTCTGAAGAATACATCTTCAGTATTAGCACACTCTAGGGGGAGGCGTTGGTTTGTCCCCGATGAAAATTTCATACATTTTGTTCGTTAGTCATGAATTAAAAAAAAATTTGAAAGGAAGGAAAAAATTAAAACGCTTCCTTCGGGAATCTCTGGATTCGCCAGGGATCCTCAACCAGACCTAAAATAAGAAAACATAGATAGTTATCGATTTAAAACTTTTCATATCTGCTACTCATGCAAAATGTACTCTATGGGTTAAAACATGCAATGACCAAGTATTAAAAAACTGATTTTTTAGCTACTTGGAGTATTTTTTAATATAATGAACATAAATTTCATATGAGTTTTGAAAATCGCGCCCAGCGGAAGAAAATGGAATTCTGGTCACGGATATCCAGAATATTCTGTGGTTATGGAAGGACTACTTCATACACCACCCACGATTTATGCTAACAGCAATGAGACAATTTTGTTTAACCCATTTTGAAAACGTACTAGAAATCGTATAGAATAGTTATTTGAATCGTAATTTATATATGACTCCAATATACATATATGAAAAATATGTTGTGAATTTTGAAGAATATAGTACTAAGTGGCCTACTACAAGACCGATAGTAAAGGGTGTTTTTTTTTAGAAGTGTGGATTTCAATCTGGCAATACTTTTTTCGGAGTTGGTCTTTTGGACAGCTGTCATTTGAATTATGCTCAGTTTGGTTTGCCATTTTATAATGAATAGACTTACTCTTGAATAACGTTTACAAATCGTGCAAATTTATTACCAAAATAATGATTCGGTTCGCGCAACGCATCGCGCGCTGGGTCCAATATTAGGTCCACATAATCGCCCAGCAGAGTCGGTAATTCGAACAACCATGGGTCGGTTTTGCACCACGTTTACTCTAGTTAATAATGCACATCCTCAGAAACGCCGTACAGAGCGCACCGAAAATGCTATTGCTGCTGTGATTCAGAGTATCGAAGAAGACCCGAATGAGTCCATCCGCCATCGCGCGCAACAATTGGAGCTGTGCCCATCCACTTTATGGAAGATTTTTTCTATGCTGAGCCTAGATACAACGACGAGGTGGTCTGTCTCAATTTTTTATTTGGGTTTCATTATTTTTTTCTTGTTATGAATTTATTCCCTTTCTAAGCCTTTCTCATCTGATAGTTCGAGATCATCTAATTGTTAAAAAGTCTCGCTTAAATTTTCTTATGATTTTTCCTCCATGTCTGACTCAGTAGTAGTGTTATAACCTGTAGGATTCAAAAGCAATTTTTTACTGGTTCAGGTAGAGATTATGGCATCTTTCTTCGATTTTGAGATTTAAGGCATATTTTTTTCAAAGAATAGGATCAGTGTTCTGTAAAAGACAAAGAGTGCAATCGGACCAGCTTAATAGAGAATTTGTTCGTGAGATTTGGGAATTTCATTTCATATTTCATAAACTGATGTTTTTATTTTGTTATTTGGAAAAGAGTTCAGGAGAGTTTTGAAACAGCATCACGAACAATCCACGAAAAATATAAAAATCACACATTTGTATAATTAATTTTTTATTATTCGTATAACTGTTTTATTAAAGAAAGAATAAGAGAAAGCAAAACTTTCGAAATATAAAATATTGTTAGAGGAATGAGGCCGAAGACAAAATTAAATATTTTTTTTTTTTATTATTTTGCGAATTTTATTTTTATTTAACTTTTTATTTTAACTTTGTTCTTCCGTTTTTTTCACAACAACTTGCCGCTTGTATATTTATTCAAAAAGTATCATAACATTTCTTCGTTCATTCTCTATACTAGCGTTGTCTCTTTTCTTCTTGTTTGATCATCATTGTATTTTTGAATGTTACTGTTATATTTCGTTATTTCGTATTATGTTTTAAATGAAAATCTCACAAACCCAGCAAATATATTCCATAATAGAATAATGTTTCATAACTACGGTTGCCACTTACTCATTTTATTTTGTACTAATATTTACAAAAAAATGTACCAAATTTTTATATAGAATAAATAACTTTATTAAAAGCTTTTTGTCAGTTTATTATATAGCATTATATTACTAAGAGTATTGAATTCAAACTTATTCCTTAATTTGTTTTTTTATTGGACTTAAGTCAACAAATTTTCTTTCAGCAGCAGCTGAGCTATAAGGAATATAAATTTAGTTGATTCTTCAAACAACATTCTATTCCATTTTTAATACAACTCACATTTTGCCAAAAAATTGCTAATTCTGAACAATTTTCCAATTTCCAAAGTATTTCGAAAATATGTTTACAATTCTTGATTACTATAAAAGATAACTTTGCCCACAGAATGTACCAATTTTTAAAAACATGTACCAATGTACCAAGCGCAGAAAAATGGAAAAAAAATTACCAGTTTTGGTAGAATTGTACCAAAGTGGCAACCGTGTTCATAACATAACAACCAACAGTACAACACAATAAGAAATAAAAATTGATGTAGTTTGTTTAAAAAAAATCGAGTAACAGGACTTTTTAATTATCGTCAGTTCATCATCGTCAATGATATTTTTCAGAACATTGTTTAGCTTAATGAAAAGAACAAAAAAAAAATAAAACTGGTCACAGTAAACATCTTGTATTAATTCAAATATGACAGTTACAGTAAATGTTACTGTTATTAATTCGTAGAGAATTTCCATTTACATTTCTGCATCATATTAAGTTCATCGAAATCGAGCACGCGCGATATAATTGTGCGCATAAAACAAGATTTTTCACATATGTCTTATAAAGACATTGCCAAAAGTTTAAAAATTGCAATATCTACGATAATTTTAGTGCTTAAAAGCTTTAGTGAACGACTAACTACCGAAATCAAAACTGGAAATGGGCAAAAAAAAAGGGGTTAATTTCGGAGGAAAAAGCAAAGAAAGTGAAAAACTTGTTTCAAAGAAATCCAGGCCTTTCCATCAGAGATGTTGCTAAAAAAGTCCATATGTCACCCGGATATGTTCAAAAAGTACGCAGAGTAAAAGGACTTAAGACGTATAAAGTTCCGGTAGCCCCGAACCGGAATGACAAAAAAAATGCAACAGCAAAAACTCGCGCACGAAAGATGCCAATCCCCCAAATTGCCCAGAACTTCGACCGATAGAAAAATATTGTGCTATAATGAAAAGAAAATTGCTAAAAACGAAGCAAGTGGTCAAAAATGAGAAACAGCTGCAGAAAAAGTGGACTACTGTGTCATCTCAAATGTCCCGAAGTGATGTGCAACGTTTAATGGCTGGAGTTAAGTCAAAGTTGCGATCTTTCGCATACGCACCAACCAAATAAATAAAGTTTTTATTTTTCTTAAAGTTACTATTATAATCTTTCAATTGATGTGTGAATTTCTGTTTTTGTTTAAAAAATATAATTTTTATAGCAAGTTAATGTCGACCAGTTTTGCGTTAAATCTGATTTCATAGCCTTCTTAACCGAACTAAACGTAAAAATATGTAATTTTTCATATTTTTTGCACAAAAGCGCACCCAAAAAATAAATTACAGATTCAAATTCCTAGTACACGAAAATCTCCTGAAAGACCATTACGCCTACGAAAGTCATTTTATTAAAGGGTGGGTAAGATATTTAAAATTAAGACGCTTTGGTTTATATGAAATATAATGGTTCTTCAACTTATTTATTACACAAAACATTCGAGTGTTGAATTAAAAGTTAAACTAAGCCACCGAGAAAGTCTGTAAATGGTAAAATATTTATGAGCACATAAACTAATTATAAAATAGAAGAAGATATATATTTATTTTCCAATATTTTCATTGTTGTTGTTTGTCTTGTTGCTACAACATATGCATATACCATATGTATGAATATCCTTTGCAAAATACTACAAATTTTTATTATTTCTTTAGCAAAAACAAACATATGCATTCATACGCAGATACATACATACCCTATGGGAAAGCAAACCGATTCCAGAACCTATCACGTGACTGGTTCTTTAATTTAGCAACCGGTCTCAAGTCTTACATTTGTTGGATTTATATACGAAACGAACTGATCATTTTAATACAACGTTTGTCGTTGGATGGGGTAATTTGATACCGAATAGATACTTTTGAACCGGCCACAGTATCGATCCAAAGAGAAATTACAATTACAAATTAAATTTTAATTTAAGGAGACATGTCCATTGCTCGAGTCGAAAGAAATGGAAATTGTATAAAAACATATAATTCAAGAAGAAAAACGCGTTTAAAGAATCGTGCAGCTGTCGCGCGACCTTGAAATTCATATAGCACTTATATAAATGCATGTATTTCAAAAACCACATTTTTTTTTTAATAAAATTTTAGATGCATATTCTAGACACTATAAGGAACATTTTTATTTAAACGCACGCTGTCGTTTTTTATATACTAAAAATCATCCGTAGTTAATGAAAATGGCAGAAAATTTTGTACTTTATATCCCCTTCAAAACCAATTTTGATTTTTCTTCCTAGCTTGTTTGGTTTTCGAGTAATTCAATTTTTCCTATAGGCTCCGCACGCAAAAATTCAAATAAACAAAGATGCGCGCGCATCCACAGTACATCCAAAGTACTAAATTTTCAGGTGCTTAAATACTGAATATCTCGAAAACTATGACATATACAAAAAAATTACTAGACCCCTTTTTTTAGAAAATCACTCAAGCTTTTTTTGTGGAAAGCAATTTTTTGATATTTTCAACGGTTAACCAGTTATTACTAAAAAAAAAAGGCTTTTTCACCAAAGAAGGGATTTGTTGGGGGGGTCACTCTGCCAATCCACGACTGATTTTTGTGGTTTTTGAATCTATGATACCACCACTAACAATTATTGAAGAAAAATCTCAGGTCAGAATTTTTATGATGAAAATCTTTATAAAGACTGGACTAATACAGAAATCTCAAACGAATTGCACTTTTGAATCAGTTTAGTGACCGGAAATTTGCCCACATTTCCCCGAGGGTATGTATGCATGTGTGTATGCACATCCTTTTATAAATGCACACAAATGCCATTAATTTTTCCCTTTGCTATTCCTTTTGATTGCATTTAATGAATTTGCAACTGATTATATAAATTTATAGGTACCCATTCTCAAAAATCTCTATAAAAAGTTCAAAGAACAAGACAAAAACAAAGACAGGGATGCAATTCAAAGCAACTGCAAACATATTTGCATTTTATATTTAGGTATGCGCATATATATCTACATATGTATATAGGGACTTAAATGTATAGGTTGTTGGTTATGTACTTATGTATACTGAACATGCAAATATCTAAATGAACAAAATTTTCCTGCCAAAATTGTTTGAATACCAGAGACGGCCAGCAAAAGTAAGAGTAAACAACAACAAAAACAACATCCTTTTTATAGCAAATTGTGAAAGGTACTTAAGAGTTATACAACATTAAGTATCTTAAGGGTATAAAAGTATATAGTAGTAGCTCTAAAGCTAAGCAAAATAAGAGGGTTATGGTTTGTTGTTGTTGCTGTTGCACGTTAACACATTATATAACAGAATGTTTTAATTTTACCACTTGAATTGTGACATTGAAAATAAAGAGTAGTAGAAGAGAAGTAAAAAAAGAGAGAGAGAAAGGACGAGACAGAGATACTTAAAGAGCATGAGAGCATAAGTTACTTTTAACCACAAGAAGTGCGCATTTTAATCAATTTAATTGATTACATTAATAAAGTGTTCAGAAGCAGTCGAGGATGGAGTTTAGGAGTGTGATGACGAGAATAATAAAGTTTTTTTTAAGTGTAAAAGGAGATTCAATTACTCTAAAGATTTATGTGTGTCTATCATATATAAGGCTTAAAATCAGTGCCTTCCAAAATAAACAAATATATAATAAACTCTGTCTTGAATACAAGTATCTATATATATATATATAATAAAGTTATTATATTTAAAGGTAAAATGCTGCATAAATCTGAGTATACGTGATTATAAAAGAGTTTGATTCATTTTTTAACTCTTTCATACCTAATGTTGCGTGTATGCAATATTCACTTTTTTGTGCCATAAATAAAGTCTTCAACAAAATTTTACTATTAACGCTATATGCATTCGGTTCTGTTAGGTATTCTTCACGTTTACTTATTGCCAAACATTTGGAATTTTTTAAGAATTTTTTTTTAATGTTTTGTCTATAAAGTCCAGCAAAAAACCTAAGTGCAAAAATTTGAAGTAAAATCTGTTGCACTATTTTTTTTTTTTTAAATTGCGTTTAATTATTACTAAGTGGAAATTTTCTTTATCAGATATGTTTATAAAAAATAAAAGAATATAAAAATTAAAAAATTGGAGGAATCAGATTATCCAGTGGTCGTCTATAGCTCAATAGCTATTTTTTTAACAGTTAATAAAGAACAAACATATCCAAATAGAGACGCATAAAATTTAGTGTCATGATTGTGGAAGACCTAAATGCCCATAATTTTAAAACAAAAGATTTACATCAAGCCCCTTTAAAATTAGGGAGTCAAAGTTTAATAACGCTGCTTTAGTCACATTCAATCGCTGAGGGTATTAATTTTAACTGCGTTTTGACTCATAAGACTCGGCTCCAATTTTCTATCATATTTCGATTTTCGTTTATCATTTAGTTATTTATTTGCTCAGTCTATAAATTTGAAGTTTTTACAGACTAATTAACTAATTAAAAGAGTTTTGAAGGCAAACAATTAAAATTAATTAAAATATTATAATTAAAACACCGAACCTTGTAGGAAGAAGTTATGCTGAATCCGCAATTTCACTTATACAGGATAATGATGATTTGATACAAGTAAATACGAGTAAATACTCGATACTTTTTATTCGATTCAAGTACATTTTTTACTCGATACAATACCATAAGTATTTATTTTACTTGGAATCGAAAAAAATGGCCAATATCGGATTCTCGATACGTTTGGAAAATATTTTATAAAAGAAGAAAATGATATATTTATGGAAAGTATTGAACTTATTACTGTTAATTTTGAATAGCTTTATTATATCGATAAGTATAAATGCTTAACAAAGCAATGCTCTATAATTGGCTGCTGATAATAAACTGTATAGAGAAATGACACAGCAAAGCTTAAGGATATAGTCTGGTGTTCCGGCCTAATTTTCAAGGTTATATCGGGAATTTTTTATTATAACAAAATAAAATACAATCATTTAAATTTTATTATAAGTTACTATAGACATCTCTAACTGTACAAAAACAAGTTTTTGTAGTTTATTTTACTTTATTTTTTGATGTGTAAACATTTTAGCTCACGGGATGGGCAAAATTTCAAATGTCTGTTGTTCAAATGAATGAATTAATGTATTTTATTAACTTTATTAATATTAATACACTGAATTACTATTACTAATATTACTATATTTTGATTTATTGAATAAAATAATACAATAAAATTGATACATTTGCTTAATTTTAGCACATTTTTCCACAATCTAGTACAATTTTACATCCAAATCTAGCACCGTTAAAAAATGTTTAGTCCCATCACTGGTGTGTACATTTATTCGTGGCAGAATTATTTCTTGGTGTTAAACGTGTGGAGATCGACTATACCATACAAGTAGAGAAGTCGCCGTAGCAAACACAGGCGTTTGATAGGTTTTGCATTCGGTTAGTTAGACTGGATTAAAATCAAATATTTTTTAATATATAAAAACAATACAAAATGATAAGTAATAAGGAATCTAGGTTTCAATAAATGTATAAACAAAATTTAGTGATAAAGATAGCAAACCACGGCATTGTAAAAATTTTGCTTTGTGCATTAACCTTAGAAAGGCAACACTTTTTTATCTATGTAAATACCAAATATCTTAAACAGAAAAAATCAAACTTATTTATTATAAAGTCACTTATTTACTTCAATAAAAATACATTGTTTCTTATTTTTATTAAATGCAGTTAAGGCAAATCTCTTTGCGCTGCTTTTAAAAAGTAGTGGGGTAGAGTGTTGCCTTTCTAAGGTTAAATGCGGAAAGCAGTTATGGTCGACTGAGAATTGATTTGGAGTATGTGTGTACAAATTCATATACCTATACGCCAAATCAATACTCAGGTGACGTTATGTAAAATTTTCACATCTAATAAAATTTTAAATATTTCAAATCGACAGGAAGAAAAACTTAAAAAAAGATGCAATTACAGCTTCGTATATGCGAACATATCGTGCTCGATTTTTAAAGAATTTTTTTAATTTGAATTATTTACCTAGCATATAGATTATACATCAAATCCCTATATATGGCTATACACATGTGAGCTTATGTATATGTCATTCAGTTGGCTTAACTGTTTACACATCAAATATTTTGCGTCCCTTGCACACATCCATTGTTTTTTAGTATTTCTTACGTCCAAAGTGGAAGTCATCTAAACAAAAAATTTATATAGATTATTGTTCTGTAGGCTTGTCATTCTAGTAGTATAAATATAGATATAAATGTTTTTATTAAAAAATAACAAAATGGCGAACATTAAAAAAAAAAAGAAATAAAAAATGAGAAATAATGATTGGAAACAAGCAATTCTACTACCTGCGAAAGCCATTAGCGTGTAGAATAACGTTTTGAAATTTCAGCCCAATCGGCTGTACAGTATACTATTAAAAAAAGAAATCTATTTCTTGAAACTCGAACACAAGACTACATCCTTAAATAATATAACAGCTCAAGTAACCCAGCAAACACAAATAGTCTACTGTCATAACTTACAATATATAAAACTGAAATATTTGTTTAGTTTTTCTTCTATTATTTATTTTCTAACGATTTGTATCTAAACATAATAAATATCATATAAATTAAATCTGTTAACGCTACTCAACATAAAGCAGTTTTTCTTTTGCGTCAAGCACCTAGTACGTCGCTTCTAAATAATTCACGCATAATATCTCAAAAAATGACATATAAACGAAAAACTGAGTCGTCCAACAAGTAATCAAAGAAATGATTCATGATGTGCCTGACGAAAGTTTTGTGTTGAATAGTGTAATTTGCCTCTTTAAACGAGTATCAGATACAATAACACACTCGATACTTTTTTTCCTATATTTTCGATACAAGTAATGAGTAAAAATATCGATACTATGTGGGCATCGAAGCAACACTAATGCAGTATGCTATGAGTTTGTGACTACTGAAATAAGATATTAATATATAACTCCTGGAAAATATAGTAGCTGTCAAACTTTGCTTTCATACCGCCACGTGAAATGTGGTGAATTGCACACCAAAGTCATGCTGTATTATTATTTTACATAAATAAAATAGTACAGTGCGCTCGCAATAACGTGAACACTCCAACACGTGAATCCCACTTAATATAAAACTTTTAATTTTACATTGACTACTCTACAACGTGAGCAAGAACAAGATTAAAACCAGTGATGCGATTATCATTAATCGTAACCTCACTCGTTTGTACTACTACTAGTGAGGATTCGATACAAGTAAAGACACGTAAAAACTCGACACTTTTCATTCGATTCAAGTACTTTTTTTACTCGATGCTATAACATAAGTATTTTACTTGGTAACGGAAAAAAGGGTCAGTATCGGATACTCGATACTTTTGGAAAATATTTATTTAAAAAACTGAAATATTGCTATACAATATTTTAAATTTTGGATCATTTTACAATATTTTACAGCAATCAATAATATATTTCAAAATGCTAGTGCAGAATTATTCAAAATATTTCAGTCCATATTGCAATATTTCAATGTATGACAATATTGCAGTACAGTATTGAAGTTCTAGAAGATATTTCCGGCCATGCATGTAGAACATAATGTTTATTGAAACCTTTTCATTAAAATAAAATATTTTTAACAAGCTTTAATCTGTTGATTAGTTTTCCTGCTATTATAAATTTTCTAGCGATTTGCTAAATTAAATTAACGTCATTTCTATATGATTCATGTGCTTCCAGTGGAAATATCTCAAAACCATGATTTATTGGCGAAAAACTCGTGTTAAGTAGTGTAAACTGTAGGATCAACCATGTTGTATCACAATGGGCCGTTCTGGCTTAAATGTTTTCCTTGACAACCACTTAAAAAAAGCGTAATTTGTCTCTTTAAACGAGTATTCGATACAAGTACATATTCGATACTTTTTTCCGATATTTTCGGTAGCATCGATAATTTTATTCGATACAAGTAATGAGTAAAAGTATCGATACTATGTGGGTATCGAATCAACACTAAATACTACAAAGACCAGCGCTTTCTTTTGTCCCCCTCAAAAAAAAAGTTCCTATTTAAAAAAAATTCAAATTTTGTATTTTTAAAATTTATTTTTCTTTTTTTTGAGCACGATAGATTTTACAAGTGAATTCCCTTGAGATGAAATCCCCCATCTATTTAAAAATCGAAAAATAAAAAGTCTTCAAACTATCAATCACCTATTAAGTATCTATATCCTACTTATTTATTAAAATCTACTGTAATTTCTCAAACGAAGTTTTGAAGAAAAAACGTAGAAAATGCGAAATTTTTACAAACTAAACTTTAAGGCAGTAATATAAATATGTAAAACTGAAATTGTAACAAATATTAACCAAAATGTAAGCAAATTTGCCACCCTCCTTGCTTTTTTATTTTTTGTATTCACATTTTTTGGTTCATTTTATTGCCTCAAGCCTGTATACAACTTATTTCTGTTATTAATTTCATTCTGTTGTTTTACATTTGGCTACTGGCAATTTAATGAAAGAAAAAAATAAAAAAAAGAAGAAAATTTCCTTAGCAATTGAAATTTAACAGTGGTTTTTGTCCAACAAAAAATCAAAAATAAAAAGAAAAAAACGAGAAACGCAAAAAATCACTTCGTAAAGTTTGACTTGAAAATTACTTAAAGGCAATTTCAAAAGAAAAACTGTAACTAAGATGATGAAAATTCCGTTGAAGAAAGAATAAGTGCGATTAAATAGAAACTATGGGGCGATAATGCAAAACAAAAACGCGTTGGTATTTTCTGATTTTTAATTTTTCATTCTTATTGGAATTTTATGTCATGCCATTGGGCATTTTCATCAAGTCAGTTTATAAAATAAATTTATTTTACTACTACACAAAGTTTTTTAGATTGTTTTTTGTTTTTTTTTGTTTTTTGCAGAAAGTCCTTTCGAAAATTATACATACAAGTATGGAAAGTTTGTATGAAACGTCTATAAATGCATTGGAGTGGAGTGTAGTTCGTTAGTTACTTACATGAATTGGCCTGAATGTTCGATTAATCCCATAATTGGTAATTGTTGCCACCGATTATTAGAGACAGCTTCTCTCTTGATTAGGGAGGGGTAAAATGAACTAAAGCAAACAAAAAAGTTTGTTTAAATCAGTGTAGTAGAGTATTATGAATTCACACGGGCAGTTTTAGGAAGCTTTTACAAAGAACCTCCTCCTTTTTTTGTATATACTATATTTGCATATAAATAAGAAATTAAAATTATTGAAAATATGCCAATACCAAATCAACTTATATTTAGTTTCATATTAACCATATGGGGATTAAAATACCCAAGAATCATTCATTAACCTAATGTTAGCGCTCTAAAATTTTCCACCAAATCGCTTCTACAAGACTGGTCGCCATAGCCTGGTGGTTAGTGTATTGGACTGCTATGCAGAAATGTGCAGGCTCTAATCTCGATACGCTCAAAAATCACAAAATATAAAAAAAGTGTTTTTACAAGGCACCACCAATTGTGTATGAAAAGCTTTTCACTTCGCCGTTCGGAATAAAACTGTATAAATATAACTCACACAATATCCCAACGGGAAGGTAAAGGCCCCAAAAGCGCTTCTTTGCCTACACTAGAGCGCTCTTCAGTCAGCAGTAAGCGTGCCCTCTTTATAGTACAGCTCATACATTTTTTACATTGCATGTCTTAGGAAGTAAGCACTGACTTCAAGCTTCCCGGAAGCGATGAAAAAGTGCTTCTAACAGAGGCAGTAAGAACGCTTCTAAGAAGCGTAAAAGGAGCATTTTTGTGTAATCTTCCTTTTTTTTACTGACTACATACTTTAAATATTTATTATTTTTATTTATTATATTTACATACTTATATGAAAATTTAATTTTAATAAAATCCAAAATTATGGTTCACCAATCATTGGTGTTCGGTGAACCAAGGCAATGTGTCAAAAACATATCAACTTATATTTACTTTCATATAAACCATAAGAGAATTACAAAGTGCTTCCCCTAGCCTTCCATGGAAGCGCTCTTTCGTATACTTAAAAGTGCTCCAGGAATCTTAATGCCAGCGCTTCCTATTTCTCTATTTACTAGCTTTCAAGAAGGCACAAAGGTTAGCACTCCAAAAGCGCTTTTTAGGTAGCGCTTCAAATTTTTTTGTTGGGTATGTATGGATGCGAAAGTTCGGTCTAGGCCCTCCATGATCTGTTGTACCATAGTAGTAACTTCTACAAGCGCATAAAGTGAATTCTTCAAAATAGCGCTTAAAATTTTCTCGTATGGTGGTTCAAACTGACTATTTTCTCAAACTGACTCAAGAGTAATTTAAAATTCTTTTCTCACATTAAACAGCGTTGCTAGAAGATTGTATTTCTCAGATATTTTTCAATTATGAGTAGTACTTTTGTACTTTCATAATACAAATTTCTCTTTGGGGGGAGGGGGACTCAGAAATCGTTGCTGCTTAACACAGAGCCATGTCAATGGTGTAGAATGATCATCAATGTCTTAGAGAAAATGAAACAGCTGCAAAAATTACCACGACATCAAAATCATTCCAGAGGAATTTAATGATAAGGTAGACGACTTATTTAATCATATTATCGGAAAATTTAGTCTTCACGACGAAACAAAAAAAACGGCTGCGACTAGAAACGCGACAGTTGGTAGCACCAGATTTCAGTATTGTGATATTTATCATGTCATTTGGCTGTCCTCCGTTCCAGAAACACGAAACCGAGTTGATCATTATGTGATCGACTGAAGGCATACTTCCAGTACGCACTATGAATATGTTTTGTAAACGTAAATTACTTGATGGCAACCAAGGTTCGCACACGTAAAGTTATACTAGGTAGCAGGAGTGAATGGGACATTAAAACATTTCACACCTCTTATAAAGAACACACATAAAGGTGGTACACTGATGGTTCGAGAACAGAGAAAGTAACTGGGGCAGGGTGTACAGTCCTAAGACCAAACACTCGGAGCATATGGGAAATACTGCAAGCATCTTCCAAGCGGAGATTGCCATAAGGCTCTGTGCACAGTTCAACCATGTACGTGAGTGTAAGAAGCAAGATATAGTAATTTACTCAGATAGCCAAGCCGCTATCAGAGCACTGGACTCCTTTGAGATCTCCTCAAAATTAGTATGAGAATCTCTAGAGCTCCTAAATAAGCTAGGCAAGATCAGCTTATTTCGGTTACCTGAACACACAAGAATATATGGTAATGAGATAGCCGACAACCTAACATGGAAAGCAGCGGCCAGGACATGCATTGATCCTGAACCCATGGTAGGTCTAGGAATCCAAACCATAAAAAGCACCCTAAAAGACGAGGAATGGAACAGTAGGTCATCCTAGTGGGCACTCCTCCCAAAGCTTAGGCAATCAAAGCTACTCATTGGGAACTTCGACTTCAAAAGAGCGACCCTTTGTCTAAAGCTAAGGTAGGAACAACTTAGAATAGTCATGGGCATTCTCTCGGGACACTGTAAACTGGGAGAGCACATTTAGAACTTAGAAGTAACTCAGGATAACACTTGTAGGTTCTGCCAAAAAGACAAGGAAACATCAGAAAATATCCTAATACACTGCAAGGCACTTACTCGCAGGAAGAAAAGATACCTGTGGCAATATTACACGGAAAGTAAGGACATCATAGCCTTGAAACCACATCAATTGCTGAGATTCATCAGCAAGATAGGCTTCTCTGACAGCTTATAATTAAGCTACTATCGGGGGTACAATAGATCTTTAACCCTCTAACGGTTAAGGAGGTCTCAGGGCAGCTATCCTTTAAAATTAAAATACGCTAACGTCTAACGTTTTTTACTTCAGAAATAAGTATTACCCTCCATTAATCACTATTTTATTGACAATTTAAAATTGTTTTGAACGCATTTTAACGCTTTTGTTTTATTTTATGCTCATTTCGATGTGAAAAATAGGCTTTTGAATTCCCGACTCTTTTGTATTCGTTTTCAGCATTTGATCGTTAGAGGGTTAAGGTCGAAGTATATGTTACCCATAATAATCAATCAATCAATCCACGTCTAAGGAAACAGTTCCGGGAATACTTATCGTTGACATACTGCCGGACTATGACGTAGCCTTTACAACTAATTTCCATTGGAAAGATCGGATACGGAGCTTGGCCTTTCCAACGTTCTCAAAGCAGAGATGATCAGCAAAGTTTTTCACAGATATAGATACGACTCCGCCAAAATCTGCTATCCTTAAAGATTTGAGCCGGAATGTGCCAAGTGGTAAAACATTCTTGATACCCATGCTACAGGATGATAAAATAATCAAAAAGTTTTGGAGGCTGTGGCCTACCCCAGACAGAGGAGCACTTTCACGATAGTCATCAAAACATGTGTGATGTAGAGCATTTTTTCCTGATTTTATTATATAGCAAGAGTGGCCACCAATGGAATAGAGAATGCGAACACTTTTAAAGAAATAAATACTGTGGCAGCACTATTCCCAAAAGAGGTTTTATTCGCCTGGTAACTTCAAGACATTATGTAGTAGACCTCAATTACCAATTAGACCACAAGTTACAGTAATAAAAAATTCATGAAATAATTACATAAAATAAGTTCCCCAAAAATCCTAAAAAGTAACAAAAGTTTTTGTACATAAAACAAGTGGACATATAACAATGGAAAAACTACCATGAATTAGAAAACTTATAAGCTTCTTAACGAAAAATGTTTGGTTTGCTGTGACATAATAACAAAATAAGTAAATTATATACATAGAAGGCACTAATTAGTTTGTTGTTAGTAAATTGTTTGTATACATCACTCAATATTATTGTATTTACCACGCACACGAACTCACACACACACACACAATTAAATTCACACACTAAATATTTATAAACACAATTACATTATAAACATTCATACACACAACACACATACATACAGACACACACATAGAGGTAGTTTCCGTTGCCGGTATACAAATGATAACTTTCCGTTTACGCGTAACAAAATACCGTAACAGCCTGCAACGCTCTATAACGCTTATAAGTATTATTGTTGTAATTTATATCCAGAAAATGTGAATGTATGTACGTAGTAAATTAACGCCTATTTTTACGCCCACTTTTGACATGAAACTAACCGTCAAAACAAACAGTGAAAATGAAATAATGTGAATGTGTTGTGTATGTTAAACCTGAAACAATATGAGAATTCTAAAGCAAATAGTTTCTATATAAGTACAAGAAGTGGGAAAATTAAACAACAACAAAGTTGTATATATGTATAGTAAGTATATTTCCGTGAATTGCTTGTGTACAGCGTACTTTATAATTTAAAGTTTGCATGTCGATTACTTCATTAGGTATCTACATATGGTAGCTAGTGTTGGCAATGGTGGCAAGTAGTTTCTGTAGCAATAATTGTGAATGTGAGTGATGTTGGTGGTATTGGCTATTTTATCATTTAAAACAACTTGATTTAATTAATATTTATTTACAATTTGTTAAACAAATTGTTAAACTAGATTTATTAATACTGAGATATAATATTTCACAAAGGGGTTAAGATAAATTTTGAAATTAAGTGCGAGTATAAAAAAAAATTAATAAACAATTGAGTGTACAGTGTAACAAAAGTTCAACTTTTGTCTTATTCGCGTTCACTTTAAAAAAAAAATATTTAGTTGATTAAAAAAAATTGTTGGCTCCACATGGGATTGAACCACGCTTCTGTAGTATCAGTATTTGATTTTCTAACGTTATTACAACAACAATGCAAATAAAAACTGGGGTGGAAAAACATTTTTTTTTTATAAAATTTATATCCTTCCAAAGCGAAATTTATTATAAATTGTGCTAATTTTTTGGCTACAAAAACAATAGCAAAATTAGTGAACACGAAAGTTCGTACTTTAAGCCGATGGATTTTAATCGTGAACCACTGTGCGTTGTTTTTTTCTCTTTTGAAATTTTCATATTGGCCGTTTTTTTTTTTCTAAATATCAATATACTTATTTTTTTTCTGAGCTAGTTGAAAATTTTCTATATTTCCATAAATCAGACCCAAAACTGACAGAAAAATATATACACTGGCGGTTACAAAATTCGCACCACCCACCAATTTCAAGAAAGTCATTTAAAATGGGACTTAAACCTGATTTTGTTTTAGTGAATGTCATTTTTTTTTTTTACTTTTAGGAATAAAATGAACAAAATTTCAAAAGAATCAACATACATACACACAAATTTTATTACTTTTTAATTAAAACAAAAATATGGAAGAAATTTCACGTTTTTGAGGGTATTGATTAAAAGTATGAAAAATAAAAATATTTGTTATTTTTTGAAGGTGTAAACTAAGATTAATTTGTTTCATAATAGAGTCATAAGCAAAATTGTTTAGTTTGATGGTGCCCGTCTCTTAGCCTTTCTTATGGCCGTTATCTTGAATGGCATTGAGTCGACAAACACGTTAAGGCTATCATTCGTTATTTTTTTAATACTAAACTTTTTTCAGAACTCCAACAATGGGTTTTTTATTCTTTGGCATGTTTTGAGCAACTTTCTGTTTATATGACAGAAGTGCTCTATCGTAGTTAAACCGCGCCAGCTACCTGATCATTTCAGCTAGTAAATTTTAAGATCATCGAAAACATTTAGAATCTGCAAACAAATAAGGATCAGTAATCTAACTGTTTTACTATTTCTATAGTTATCAAATATTAGGCATTAATTACTAACTAAACCTTGCCAATTCGGCGTGATAATATGCCGCCGAAGTCGTCCGGAAAAATAACGTCATTAATGAGCGAAAGCGTACCGCAATTCGCTTACAGCAATTGCTCCATAAAATTTTAGTCATATTTTTGGGCGTTCACAGTCCCTTCAATATAGTATACGGGACCCATCCAAATTATTTGACTTTGTGGGAATTTGACTATTTTCACTACACAGTAAACCTTGTATTGCTCTATATCTGAGCAACGCACGTACCGAAGATTAAATTCGCATAAAAAATTGAGTTTAATTTGCCCGATCATATAACTTTTCTCGAGTCTGCCAGAGTTCAATTGCTGTAGTTTTTTGTCCATGCCAGGTGATTTGTTTCCATCCATTTCGTCAACAGCGACTTTTTGGCTGATCGTCTACCATACAGACCGAACTTTAGTTTCTTTCTGCGTAAGTTGTCTACATTTATATTCACGTTGTAATAGCTCTTTAGCTCAGTCCTTATTGTGACTACACTTTTGAATCTATAATTTATCCATAGTCTTCTTGGTCCTTTTGTCCTTTTAAGCGGGTACAAATTGCCTTTTTTCTGGATTAGTCCAACAGCAGCCGAATGTAGGCATCAGATTTCTTCAGATATTTAACTTTATGACACTCGTTGATACCTAAGAACAGAAATTTCAACGTTTTGGTGGTGCGACAATTATTTATATTTTGCAGTTGATTTCGGCACTTTTTCAAAAGTTCTTCTTTTCGCCAAACAAGCGCAATAAAAAATGGTACATTCCGCTTAAATACATTCTTAAAACATAAACAAGAGAATCTCTTTTACAAAGGAAGGGAAATTTGGGC
The DNA here is from genome assembly GCA_963691655.1 of Toxonevra muliebris. Taxonomy (NCBI): domain Eukaryota; kingdom Metazoa; phylum Arthropoda; class Insecta; order Diptera; family Pallopteridae; genus Toxonevra; species Toxonevra muliebris. Next base: position 69,324,220 of record OY829326.1, read on the forward strand.
AAAGTTAGGAAATATTATCCAAATATGTAGATTTAGAATAAAAAAAACTTTTTGGACTTAGATTTTGGACTAGAACCGTTACGTTACAATTTGCGGCACCTTTTACAAGCAACAAAAAAGCTGAAAAAATATTTAGACTTACATCCCTTCAATTGATGAGAGGTCGCTTTTTTATTGATTTTCTTCCGCTGAATTCGAAAATCAAAGTTGAAATTTTTGTATGGATTCGTTTTTGAGATTTTTTCATTTTTAGACTTTTTTACATTAAAATCATATATCGAACCAGAAATGTCCGGTCGTTCTTGATCCCAAAAATGTTGCCTTCTGAGCGGGGAAAAATGCAACACTTTTACACTCAATTAAATGACGGGGTGAGAATGTTGCCTGAAAATTAGATAATTTTGAAAGGGTAGCATTTCTATGTTCTTTTCTTGCACTAAAAAGGCAGCATTTTGGCAAGAATAGAAAACGCTATAAGATGGACTTTAGTGTATAAAAAATACGTAGTCTGCCTAGGGTTAAATATGTTGAGAAACCTGTGTTTTGTGAAATTTTTTAGACAATCGAAGACGCCCTCCTTGATTTTTACTGTAGAGAGGTTCTTGAGGGCTCCCAAATAGAAAAATAACTTTTGAATGTTTTGAATGATGCCAAAGTTAATGTGCAACACTGGAAGAATTATATTTTCTGTCTTGACAATAGGGCACAAATTTAATGCTGTCGTTGCCCACGTGAGAAGACCTCGATAGTGTAGTGGGCAGGGCACTAGACTTTCGTCCGAGAGGTTCGGGTTCGATTTCCGTCGTCATCTGGTGGTTAATTTTCATAACCTTCTTATAATCACTATCAATATGGAGAGTATGCGAATGATAAGAAAGTGTACAAGTACATACCTTGGTTGGTAATGGCAAAACCACCAAGCCGATAAAAAATTGCCACACAATTGAAGTGAAACTAGACTCTTTTTATTGATTTATTTTTCCATGGCCATAGAATCAGCTGTAAAATTTGATTTTTTTAATAATTCTCATCGATATCTTCAATCGCTTAGCCAATTAAAGATATTCGATTAGATATGATTGCTTGTCGTCTCAATACCTTTCATTTGATATCAAAAATGGAGCTCCGTTGTTACGTCAAAATTAGTTAACAATTGCGTTACGTAATATGTGAACGGCCCCAAATGATAAGTCTGTGTGAAGTTTCATTGATTTTGCTTCTGCAAAATAGCAGAGATATGACACAATTACAACGGTACCACCCGAAATGTTACGAGGAATAAGAACCCATATTAAAAAATGTGTCTAGTACACACTCAGAAAAAAATTGCTGCTGTTACATGAATGTAAAAAACAAATTTTTCGATTGGCAGCTTTCGGCAACTAATTTTTAGGCATATTTAAACTATATCCAGGTATAGCGAACATTTTCCTCGTCCTCGTAATACTTTTTATTTAACTCTCATTTAAAAAAAAAAAACTTTGCAGAGCTCAGTAGTCAAATTTGTGAGTAACTTTAATATTTAAATTTATATGCATGGATATGAAGATCCAATGATTGCGTCGTATCCACTTCATCCATAACCACAAGACAGTTGGAAAGTTTTGGCCATTCTGGAGATTTAGGTCATTTTGCTGGTTTAGTTTTGAAGTTCTTAATTTTGATGGTAATCGATCAAGGACTACGAGTTTTTAGGTGAATGAGAAGAAGGATTGATTATCATGGAATTTTGCGAATCTAAAACCAGTGAGTAACTGTAATAAGGAGTGAGATCGAAAAAATCTTAACATATGTATATAAAATTCAATAATTTTTAAACGGTTGATCTTAGAGTTTTGATTTTTTTTTTATTTAATTGATAATATTTTACAAATTACAGAAAAATATAACTTTTATAGTTCTAACCACTATTTATGAACTCGTGGACCTTTTTTGGTAAGCCTTCCATTAGAGATTTGATAGTTGTTTCAGACACCTTTTTTTAACAGTTTGCTTATCTCCTTTTAAAATCTTCGATATTTTGGGACACCTTTTTTGTGCTCTTTAAGTTTCTTGTCACAAGAGCCCAATATCTCTCCACTGGTCTTAGCTTCAGACAATTTGGAGGATTGAGATTGGCCTCTCTTGGTACAAAAACTATGTTATTACTTTGGTACCACTCCAGAGCTTTCTTGCCGTAGTGACATGATGCCAAATCGGGCCAAAAATATGTGGACACATTGTGCTCTCTTATGAAAGGAAGAAGTCTTTTTTTCAAACATTCTTTGATGTATATTTCGGTATTTATAGAGCCCAGTGTAACAAATATCTTGCTTCTTTTGCCGCAATTGCATATAGCTTGCCATACCAGGAATTTTTTAGGAAATTTCGTCTGGTTTTGGATTCTAAATTGTTCTTCGACATTTCCTCGAGCATCAGCAATATAAAAATTTTGACCCGGAAGTTGCGTAAAATCTGCCAGTACATACGTTTCGTCGTCCATTATACAACATGAATATTTTTGTATGAAATTCGATTTTAATTTCCGAGCCCTACTTTTGGCGTCTAAATTTATTGCAGCATTCCTGTCTGGAACTTTTTGGACTTTGTATGTTTTCAAACCTGCATTGGCTTTCACTTTTCGCACTAATTAGTCAGAGCACTGGGCTAACCAGGCAGCTTTTCTACCAGATGTATTTGGAAGTCTTTTCAATATGCTTTCTATTTTCTTGGCTTTCCCAATATCATGTGGTCCTTGTTTTCTTCCCGAACTAGGTTTCCTATCGATGGTCAAATTCTCCTGAAACTGTTTAATAACATTGGAAACAGTTTGACGGCAGACCTTCAATTCTTTGGCCAATTTTTTGTGGGACCAATTTGGATTTTTTTAAAATTTTTAATAATTTTGAGACATACTTCTTTTTTTAAATTTTACACCAAAAAAAATATCAGGTAAAACGTGTGTTAAGATTTTTTCAATCTCACTCCTTAATATACTGTAAATTTAACTTTTTCCTCAAAAATTTAACTCTACAATTTACGCTTTAAGATTTTTCTCTCACGTGCGAAATATGTAGGTACTTAAAATAATATTTATGCCCTTGAACTATAAATACAAAAACAACAAAAAATATTTATATAAAAGGTGTGAAATGTTACAAATTATGCAAATATGAGCTACACGACGATGCCGAATAAAAAGGCGAAAATAAAATAAAAAAAAAAAATATTTAAAAATTTTCGCTCATTAATCTTATGCTAGTTAACACAGCAATTTTTTTTCTTTTTTGTTGTTCATTTTTTGTTTCAAAGGAAATAACAAACGTCGACAACTGTTGCTGTCGCACTGCATCATACTCCCGTTCATTCCTTCCTTGAGTAACCATTTCCCTTTCCTTTCAAGCAATTACGTCTACACGATGAATGTGAATGAATGTGTCTATGCTGCGAGCCGCCGCCACTGCCACTGCCAACGTAATACATCCTTAGACACATACATAAGAGAATGTTTGTATGTAAGTATTCATATCTACACCATGCTCTCTGTATGAATTCCTTTTTTAACCTTACCATATTTTGTGTGCTGCGAAAGGTGTGAAGGAAAAAAAACCAGCCGACACCTTTTTATCATTAAAAGTAACAGCAGCAGCAGCCTTGGCAACATATTGTGCTCCGCCTCAAACAGATGAAAAAAAAATTTCCTTAAGAACTTTTAAAAATGTTTGGTAATTTATTAAAAATAAAAATAAAAGCATGAAAAGTTTACAAAACATTTACTAAACATTTCTTTTTGTATTCTTTTTTTTTTTTTGGTATGTACTTTCCGGAAACTTCAAAGCAAAAAAAAAAAAACAAGAAACAAAAAGATTTGTGGTGCGATTTTTCGAAGAAAGCTCGAAAAAGATTTGATAATTTTGATGAATTATGATTGATGAAATGTGGTGGATAACAACAACAAAAAGTTAATATGCACCAATGAAGTGAGTGCATAGTGTTAATAACTAGAGTGAGGGTGATTAATTTGTTTGGAATTTAATAAATGGTGTGGCATGGTGTTGTAAGTAGTTTTTAAACAAGACTTTGTAATTTTATTCAAATTACTATTTCTAGTTAAAAATAGTTAGAATTAATGTAATTATGTAATGCGGATAGCGATTAGTCGTTCACTAGTAAGACAGCGAGGCTTAATCTTTTGGGAATCAAAATCCCAACATCGAGTTCCTTCCAGTTGGATCAAGGTCTTTTTTATCAACCCTGTTGCGCCTATAACAATTACAAGATAAAAAACAATTTTAATAGAATTTTCTTCTAGGTAAGTATTTATATAGGCAACTGTCAGAATTGTCCTACAAAAACAATAGGCGGAAAAATTCAGCTTTTTAGACCAATTCAACTTTATTGAATTGAATTAATGTTCGTCTTTTTTATATATTTAATTAGTATACCACACTCATATTAACTAAATTTAAATTTTTCGTCTACCAAAAACGAAATGATTTAAGACCACACTTTTTCTCTTCATCGAAAACTTTTGCATTTTACTTTTGTATTCAAATAATTGCAAAAATACTTCCAAAATGAATGGAATTTTCAATGAAACAAGGGAGCTTTGATCAAAAAATTGTTAAATTGTTAGTCCAAAGAAGTAGTGTCCGACCGAAGGGGTTTTTTTTCCGAAGCCGAAGACCGAAGGATTTTTAAAATATAAAAAATAAAAATCTGAAAGTAAAAATTTTTTACCTATGTATTTGCAAACATATACAGAAAAATATAAATAGTAGATACTCCAAATAAAAAGCTGACCAGTAACACTAAATAACTGTTCACTTTCGAAGGAGCTGACAAATATTATTTATTTCAAGAATCATTTAAAAATTTGTTAACGTCAAAATATACAGTAACATCGACTATATATCTGTAGAACGACTGTCATTCATAGAAACCTGTGCCAAAAAAAAGTTGTCCGATGGCTGCCATGATTCTGCTTATCTACAATCAAAGATTGAATCAGCGTATTAATCGATAGAGCTGTAGCCGGAACCAGAACCCTCTAGTTCCCAAATTTTTGATTGATTTAAAAAAAATTGGGATTGATAAATTTTAATGTAAAAAGCATAAATCTGATCTCAAAACCCTAAAAAATTTAATGGGTGTGGTTTTATGAAGCCGGAAAAGTTGAATGCCTAAAAGTATTTTTTATTGAATAAACTTTTTGTCAATTTTTTTTAAATACCTAAATATTTTGTATAAAAAATTTAAATTCCTAGCTACTCACAGCTAGTTATTTTATCTGGTTAGTATGACGGGAAGTATTTTATTTATTTTTTTTATTTTTATCTCAAATTCAAACAAAATAATGAATTTTGATGTTTTTGACAAATGTTGACTTTAACTGTAATAACACATAACTAATGCATTTTTTTAAAAGCTGAGGAAATTCCATAAACAATGTGTGGTAGTAACAAAAAACTATTGAAAATTCAATTTTTGGGATAGTTTTATTGTTAAGTCATTAAAAGTTTGTATTTTTATCTATCTAGTTTTGAAAATAAGTATTTGATTTTTGTCATTTTTTTAACTATTTCAATTTAAATAAAACACTTTGAGAGATATCACAATGATTCTGGTTCGGACGGAGTAGAACTACAGATCCATTGAAGATACGATGAAAATTTATGCGCAATCAGTTGATTAGTTTTGGTTCATGGCAGCCATTTCGAAAAATGCTGTTTTGAGAAAAACTAGTTTCAAAGTTCAAATATGCATGACTGCTGTATCAGGGCCTGTAACTAGAGCGATTTTAGTCAAAACATTTTTAAATTTTTTTGACCTTTTTTGAGGTTTGGCTTGCTTCTGCTGCCTCTAATTGTATTAGCTCCAGCAGGTTGTTCGTTAAAAAAAACACTGATTACTGTTTGTACGGTTGTAAATCTGTGGGTTACTTCAAAAGTAAAAATGGAACAAGCAAACGGAGAAAATATAACAGAGAAATTGTAATGTAAATACTTTATATAAACACTTCATATTTATTTATTTGTATAAATTTTTACTACCAATCTATAGTAAAAATTATTATAAAATAAAATGCTTATAATCTTCGGCTTCGGCAAAATACTTCGGCCGATTTTTGCCGAAGCCGAAGCCAAAGGTGCAATTTTAGGCCGAATAGCCGAAGAACCGAAGCCGAATAATCGGTCGGACACTACAAAGAAGATGTAAAGTCGATTTTTGACGAGTTTCTAACGCATTGTAGACCAATACCCGAAGCCGATCAAAAATTTACGTTTTTTCGGTGGAATGGTAGTTTTTATGGCTTTTTATAGAAAAATACGAAGCCGATAAATTTTCCAGAATCTACAATGATATTAGTTATAAGAAGTAATCCTAAGTACCTTTGAATCAGGGAGTAGCGAAAAAAAGAAATTATAAGAATTATAGTGTACTCTAACGTAACTACGGTCAAAAATTATACAAATATTTTTCTTAAAGATTTTATGAGGCGATAATGGTAATGGTAGGTTTAAGTACCGTCGGTCGACAAAGGGTTAAACATTTCTTCATTTGATGACAAAATCTTTGTGAAGGTCAATCCTAGCCCATCCATTACATTTCCTGGATAACGGAGATACCAGCACGATAACTATTAAGAACATCTACCGATTTTCGTGAGCTCCTCGCTGACAAAATCCGTGCCCCGATATTAAAATCGTGCTTCATCAAGGTAGGCCAGTAAAGTCTTGTTGACCCAACAATCGGAAAAGACTAAATAATGATGAAACTCAAACCTTTCGCACATTCACGGGTCCCACGGTCCCCTTCCTTGTCAAAGAACCCATAATATTGAATATGTTTAGATCGGCGAAACACACGCTTCTAATAAAATCGATGAACACACGATCCTGGGCGCTAACATCGACTAAAACTACTACTTAGTTGTAATCAAGCTTCAAACACGCTTCTCAGAAAAAAATCCTCCTACAGAGACAGCTGTAATACGAAAACCTTTAAAAACAACAAACAGCGGAATCCTCTGCCACTTGACTGCCACTTATATTTTGCACAACATCTTTCAACTTGATGATATATGCAATGGACTCACATTTCTTGAACTACAATAAGGCTGATGAAGAGATAGGCCACCACCGTCAATCTATATTCAGTCAATCAAGATTAATACAACGATAGGTTAAGTTAGAGTGGCTGCCGAGAGACACACTTAAGCCCGAACAGCCCATTGTGATACCACATAGTTGGACCTACGGTTCAGTGAATATAAGAACCACCAGACGACGACGGGAATCGAACCCGAACCTTTCAGATGAAAATCTAGAGTACTATCCACTAGACAGACTATCGAGGTCACCAAAACGATACAACGATACTCCAGCAAAAGAAATTTAGCATGTTGAATCCCCCTGCAGTCATTCCATATTCAGCGACCCAGGATGTTGAAGAAGGAGAAAAAAATATATGTGAATTGAGTCCGACGATATTGAGATGTTTGGTGACAGGAATGAGGACAGAAAACAAAAAGAAAAATATGAAAATCTGAAGCAGTATGGTATTTCAATGGTAAAGCTAAGAAATTTAGGCGCGCTAGTCGTGGGATTTCTAAATAGAAGCTAAACTTCTTGCTTCAAATGTTGATGATGCTGAATGTCTGCAAAACCAGAAAACAAATGCTCTCAATCTCGCCGGTAGTTAAAACACTAGAAACACCCCCGACCTCACAGAAGATCTTATACAAGAGCAACATTAACATAGCTTCTGTAAAAACTACAGCACCACTACTAAAGAACAAAACCAAAAGAAGCCACGTAACAGGATGGTTCTTGTAGCTTTTGATGCCCCCAAAGGCTTTTGCTACGGCAAGCTACTTCATGTTTGTTCAGAATATATACGACTCAACTTTGACTTATATGTTATGGCGGTGATTAACTAACTAATTAATTCCGGGTAATTCCGGGAGAACTGCAACGCCGGGAGAGATGTGACCTATAAGCAGGGCCGTCGAGAGAAAATTCGGGCCCGGTGGTGATAACCTTTGAGACCCACCTCCCACCAGCTCTTATCTCTTCCCATCACAAATGATACAGTAAATATCTTCGTACTGCTCACTAAGGAATTTGTTTCAGAATTCGGAATATATAAAAATGCAAAGACAAATATCAAAAAACAAAATTTATTCTGTACTTTAAGTACTTTAATTACATCAAAAGTTTTTCTTGTCAACTCTCATAATGCGCATAATTCATAAGTACGTACGCCTTTCTTGCTTTGGCTGAAGCGAAGGAATTGATTATCTCTTCAAAATTAAATTTTCTTACTAATTTCGCTTCCAGGCATAGAGTGGCTAAACTTGACAATCTAGTTTGAGTTGAGCAGGATCGATGGAAGTTTTTTATTCTTTTTTAATATAGGGCCAGGGCCCGTCTGCAAAATGTCTTCACGATTGATAGATGATTAACCCGATAAATAATTTTCATGGTTTGTAGTTCAATTTTCAGACGCATAGATGCTTGTTTAAATTTTCCTGGATTTTATGATTTGAATTGAAATCCGGGCCCCTCAATAACTTCGGGCCTGGTGGAACCCCCCTTCCCTCCCCCGACCCACCCCCTCTCGCCTGCCTATAAGCTATCTCTTGAAGCTGCTCATTAACTATTACGAGTTTTGGTGTGCTACTATCGATTCAATTCATACAGGGACAAAATATAAAGCTTGATTCTATCAATCGCAAGCCAATTTCGCAATCGCTTGTATGAGTAACCGCTGTGAGAGCCAAAATTTTTTCTCACTAAGTTTGTCACATATTTTTCATCATGTTATCACTTTGGGATACAGCTAGAGTACTTACCTTGATGTCTGTGTACCTTTTGAAAGATAAATACAAGTTTAATGTTATTTGGGAATGAATTTTTTATTTCAATTACAAATGGTGGAGATGGAACCTTTTTTTCGGGGCGAGATGAAATAGGTCTTACAAATCAATTTTCTACGATATTACACTGAAGGAAAACATAGTTGGCTGAACGCCGCGAGATTTTACTACAATTTTTTATAAACAATCAAGTTTTCTGTGAACAAAATTTTTTTTTTTTTAATTTTTTATCATTAAAAACTTGGTTTCATGACAGTTTTTTTTTCTATTGTAATTTTTATAGAAAGCTAATAAAATTCTGCCTCCATGCTCCAGGAAAAACGATAACGCAAGAGATAAAGCCAAAGCAATATAATCTTATGTGGCGGGTAGCGCATCGATTCAAGATGGAGAACGCAATAACTGATTGCAATACAACAATTGCAATTTACTCTATTTTCGATACAAGTGGCATGGTTTGCGGGACACAATCTTCGAAAAACGCTTCAAAACAAGATGAGCACTTCATTATTCCGGTTTCAATCGTCAGTTTTACCTGAATGTTTTTTAAATTGTTTTTCGATTGTTCTTAATGTTCCTTTAAGAATGGTTCCAATTGTTCCTAATATTTTTAAAAATTCTTTTTTTTGTTGTTAAAAATTATTTTGGTTAAAATAAATGATCTGATTTGCAGTACTTAGTTCTTATATATCAATTTCGGAACATATTTTCCCCTTTAAATAGTGATTTAAAAAAAGGGATTCCATATCTCCTGAACTGAAAAAATGTGCTTTTGGTCACCGATGAGTAATGGTCCCGAAAGGGTTAATGACGATAATACGGCTACATGAGAAGTTGTTCTGCAAAGCCCAATCGCACTGACAAAGTTGATGTTCCACCATTCAGCTATGACGAGATCTGACAAAACAATATGGCGTCGGGTACAGTATTGTTTGCAAAAGAAGTGTTTGATTTATAATCAATTCCTAATCAAAATTTAATAAATCAATACCTATAAAAATCCATTATATTTACCAGGAAAAGTAATTAATTATACTTACTTTTTACCGTAGTTGCCTCATTTCATTCAAAGAACTTCGTTCTGTCATGATTGTATTTTAAATTTATTCATGTATACAGACATATCTAAACATTTTATTTTCTTATATTATCTAGTTATAATTTTGCTATAAAATAATGGAATAAAATTCAAAATAAGCAGCATTAAAAATTCGTTTAATCTATTTCGGAGATATCAACTTAAAATTCGTTTCATAATAGTTTAACTGAATACCCTCAATTTTGCATTTGAATGAAGAGTTGTAAATATAATTATGTAAAAATATTTTTGATTGTTTAAATTTAATTAGCAATTCTTGTATTGTGTTAGTGAGCTATCTGCCTCACAAAAAATAATTAAAATAACTATATTGAAACGAACTTAGCAAGCATTTAATTTTATTTTTTCGTTTTTTTGTATCTCCGTTTTATTTATTTGCCTCTTAAATTCTGTAGATTTATAATCCCTAATGTGATAAACCCTCTAGTTAGTTTAGAATATGGCATCCAGAAGAATTAATAACACCCCATTTGTCCTCTAATTGACCTCTCGTTATTGTTTTCCCCACTTTTAGAAGAAACAAAAGAACGGAATGGTTTTTAAAGCAGGCGTGCAAAATTTTTCGATTGTGGTAGCCAACAACCAAAGTAGAGATTTTCCGTACTATTTCTTGTGTTGAATACGAATATTACCAAAATTATTTTAACACGGTTTTATAGATGTTTCAACACAACCAAGAGTACTTAAAAATCGGGTTAGAAAAACACTACTTTGTTTAAAATTATTTAATTTTTTGTCTCTCATAAAAGTGGTTTAACCTATAACCATCTCAATATATTCTTCGGTTCTGGATCTCTCTCTTTTTTCAATTCAGCAACTCTCTCTTTTTAATTTTAGTCTTCTCCATATACCGCAACTCTTTCTCTTCTTATAATCATTTTCTATTCTAAGCTTCAATTTCACTCTTCACCACATGTTTTCGTTGACGTTTAACCCAGCAGAGAATATTAACCCATATAAAACCACACACACTCATATATATTATTCGAAATCTTGGCGCTATAAGTAGAAAATTTAAAGTTTGTGCGGGTAGCCAAAATGCACAGGAACGTACAAAAGTAGGCATGAATTTTTCACGTAACTCCAGCAATGGATCATCGGCACCTTCCATAAGTGACATGCCTAAAAATATAAAATATATATTTAGAATAAAAATTAATTGAAATACAATTGACTGATTAACTGACCTATATAAAATACTGTTAATAAATATGGCGTCAGTACGAATTGATCGACTATTAGTTTTTTGATGATAATCGGTTTTGCTGTACCGGAGAATGTGCGATCTAGCCATTTGTACCTTTCAAAATAATATCGTTTACATTAGTTTATAATTAATTAATAGATAGCTAATTCTTATTATAATATCTTCTTCTAACATTTGCCTGTGAAAGCCATTTATGCAGTGAGTGAGTGTGAGTTAGTGTATGTGTGCTTGTGTGTGCGTGTGTCACATGCCTTTATGTGCAAATTAATAATGTTGGCATTTCTTTAAATAAATAATAAATAAGATAAAAAAAGTTAAAAACAAAAATTCAGATTGATATGCATACGTAAGGACGAACTTCTGGAGACTACAACAATTGAGGAAAAAGAAAGCTAATTTTTTTTTTTTAATTTACCCTCTGCATATCCCCATGAACTTATGTATAACTAATGTAATGGCAATAAATAGTTTTCTTTCTGATTCGAGTACTTATAAAGAGAAGAGTGCCACGAATAAATTCTGGCTGTGGCATTTTTCTGGGAGTAACAACTCTTTTCGCCCTGGCACATATCTCAAAAAACTCATTTGTTATATTCGGACAATTATATAAAAATATGTGGTAATCTTAGCAGATCCTAAGAGATGGGGGTTTCGAGTTAAAACGCCCTCTCCCCTATCTACGAAAATCTCACAAATTCTGATCGAACAGATAAATAAGTAAATAAAGCAATAACAGATTTTTTTATATTGGAATTGAAAAATCAGCGGCGGATCCCGAGAGGGACTAAGCGGGCTGCAGTCACTCCCTTTCAAATGTGAATGTTTTAAATCTTTCGAAATCTTTCTACAGCGCAAATTTTCATCATACAAACTTTGATTACTACTTTTAGAGATTTTGGTAATGGTTTTGATCTGGTTTTATGGTCTGAATTTTATACTTATTTTAGATCTAAGTTTACGTCTGAATTTCCGTCTTAGTTCTGGTCTGATTTTTGTCAGAAGATAAATTAATTTTTGCTCTTAGTCTTAGTACATATGAGTTTAGGTCAGAGTTCTTGTTTGGTTTTCTAAATTTTTGTTTTAATTTTTACTTAGTATGAGTTTTGGTCTGGAAATCATTCTAAGTTTATGAGATTGGATTTTGGCCTGATTTTCGGATTAACTTTTGATCTGAACTTTGGTTAACATTTCGGTCTGATTTTTAATCTGAATTTGAATTGAATTTTGTACTGATATTTGGTTTAAGTTTTGGTTTGAATTCTGATTTGCTTTTGGTCTGAGTTTTGATCTTATTTTTGTTCCGAATTTAGGTCTGAATTTTGGTTTGAATTTTGGTCAAAGTTTTGTTGTGATTTTTTATCTAAATTTTAGTTTGAATTTTGGTCTGGATTTTATTCTGAGTTTTAGTTTGATTTTTAGGCTTAGTATTAGTCTGAATATCGGTCTGAGTTTAGCTCTGGATTTTGGCTTGATTTTTGTTTTGATTTTGACTTAATTTTTAGTCACATTTTGGTCATTGGCTAGAATTTCAATCTGATTATTGTTCTGAATTTGATTCGAATTTTGTACTGATCTTTGGTTTAAGTTTTGATTTAGTCTGATTTTTGCCTGAATTCTGGTCAGGCTTTCTGGCTTGGTTTTGACCTGATTTTTGCTTAGAATTTAATCTGAGTTTTGGGTTAATTCTTGGTTTGACTTTTGGCGAATTTTTGGTCTAATCGTCGGTTCGGTGTTTGACCTACATTTGATCTGAGTTTTGGTCTGTATTCTGGTTTTTTGATGTCAATGTTGTCTCACTTTCGGTTAGATTTTTAATCTGAGTTTTGGTCAGAATTTTGTTTCAATTGTTCCAAATTTTTTCTTGATTTTCGATCCCACTTTCGGTTTAAATTTTGCCTGGTTATTGGTGTGTTTTTTGTCTGTTGCATTATCTGAATTTCAATTTGTTCTCTAGTCTGGTGCAGAATTTGAGATGTTCTGCTTTCTTTCGATTTAAATTCCATGCCTCATTTTTGCTGCACAGACAATTCAAAAGTATTCGGATATTGGCTACTAAAGTATGGTCACGAAATAATTTTTACAAAGTCAACGCTACATTATTTCTATATTTCTAAAAATAAAACCAAAAACCAACTAAAAAGATTTTTTTTAATTTTATTTAATTTCAGATAACGTAAAAGATTTTATTCAACCATTGGTGTTTTAGCGAATTCACGCACTTATTTTTAAGACCTGCCATTAGGTTTTTGACACAGTTTTTTCCAAAATTATTTGTTGCTTTCTGCCACTTTTTTGAAAAATCTGATATATTTTTTGAAGGTTTGTAATATTTTAGCAATTTCTGTTTTATTATAGCCCAGTATTTTTCAATCGGCCGCAGTTCGGGGCAGTTGGGCGGATTGAACTGCTTTGGTATGAAGTTGATGTTGTTGTTTTTATACCATGCCAACGTTCCTTTAGAATAATGACAAGTCGCCAAATCAGGCCAAAATATATCTGGAATTGTATGCTTTTTATAAAAAGGCAGCAAGACCCGATTGAGGCACATATCAAAATAAATTCTGGAATTTATGGTACCAGATGTTATAAACGGGTTTGTCTTAAAGCCACAGGAACATATAGCTTGCCACACCATAAATTTTTTGGGAAATTTTTCAGTTTTTTGATGCTTAAAAATTTTCTTTGCACCTCCTTTGGTGTATGCAATATAATATTTTTTTCCGGGTAATTGTGAAAAATCTGCTTTTACATAAGTTTCGTCATCAATAATGACGCAACCTCTATAGCCGCTTAAGAGTTTGTCATGCAATTTACGTGCTCTTGATTTTGCTTTTTCGTCACTTAAATCATTGCGATTCGGCACTTTTTGTATTTTATACGAATGAAGATTTTGTCGGACTTTCATTTTATGTGCGAAAGATTTCGATATGTTAAATTTTTTTGCAATATCCCGTTCTGATTGGTTTGGTCGCTGTTTCTACCACTTCACTACTTTCTTCACTAAATTTGGATCTTAAAATCGGGTTTTTCTACCACCACCTTTCTTTTGTTTGATAGTCTTATCTTTTAAAAATTTTAAAAACTCGTTTCTAGCAGTCGCTCTGAGACATGAGCGCGTCTTGCAATTTCAGCATATGAAAGTGCGTTGTTTTCCGAATAAATGTCAATTATTGATTCACGAGTTTTTTTTTCGACCCCATACTGTTAACCGTACTCGTCAAGAAACAAATTTGTGCTAGTGACTAGATCTACACACTTTAAACCTTTTACTGTAAGCTTTACTTAACTGTAAATTTACCGTTAGCTGAAATGCAGCACTTTGCTTTTGTGAAAATTATTTCGTGACCATGCTTTATATCCATTACGACAGCTATTGCAGTGGGAAAAGTTTGCGCTCGAAAACGTTTGAAAATATATTCAGTAAAAGAAGAAATTATTAAAATCAGTACTATATGGCTATCCTAGTTTTACTCAAGCAAACGAGAGATAAAATGCAAAATAAAAGGGCAGACAGCCATACGTGGTTTATTGACTGTATAGTTGCATAGTCAGGCCCTAGTTATGTATGGTGAAAGGCTTTGGACAAAGCAATTCACACCAACATACTCTTGAGACTCCATGCATTGAGAAGTACAGCCAGAAAAAATGTCAACTATCTACCTCTTAACATTTCTATCAAGCACTCAGTACAGCCCTGAAACTAAAATCCCTGAAGAAATCCAGGAACTGCAACAATAAGAATGAACTGGAAACTTTTCAAATTACTAAACCAAATTTTTCACTGTTCTTGTGAAACATAGCGCATAATACTGCCGTCTTTTACCCACACTTTTACGCTACCATAATTTCATGTTAAAGCTTTGAAGCTTTCCAGTGGCGGTGTCGACGAACAAATTAAAGCTATAAAACTAAATTAACTAAATGTATTTCTGTTTGATACTTGGGTTGAATGACATCGTAAGCTTCATTTAAAGCTTTCTCTTTTATTGTTGTTTATACAGAGCAAAAGTGCGGCAAAAGTGCATTGGTGAAAAGTTCTGCGTGACAGCTAGAAAAGTATCTGAGTATATGGTATGAGATAACAAGTAGTAGGTAAACAAGCTACACGTGGACAATTATATATAATAAAAGAAAATAATAATAATAAAAGCTTCTGTCCATATGATAAGAAAAAAGCTTTTATTTTTATGATAATGAATGAAATGTGGAGAAATGGAAAAAAGAGAAATGTATATGAAAATAAAAGAAAGAGGAACACACATACATACATACATACATACATACCTCAATCTATATAAATTTGCGTTAATTTATACAAATTGTGCTTGCTTGATCTTTTTTTTTTTTGTTAATTTTTTTACTTATATTTATAAATGTGCAGACAATAAGGCATAAATATTGATGCGCTGCTTGCAATTAAATTATATTAACAGTGATTGAATATATAAATAATAATAACACAAATTGAAATTGAAATCGAAATGAAAAATAATGACAAACCATGTGTATAGTGTTGGTGCAAAAACCGTTGTGCCCATAACTGCATACCGACCTATTGTTGCATAATCGATATCCTCTTTCTGGACAGTATCTTCTACCTGAATAATAACATTTGTGTATTTTTTGTATTATTTTTTTCTCTTATGGTAGAAACACTTCAGCAAGAATTTTCCTTATCTTGCTTGTTTTATGAAGTACGTATCTGTTTATGCACAATTATTATTTATTTATTTATTTTTTTATTCTCACCAGTAAACGCTTAGAGATAAATTGCTGTGAGTACTCGGCTCCCACATATAAACTTCCATAGATTGCACTATTTGTTAGGAATGGGTGTTTCAGAAAGACACCGCGCACACCATTAATGAACGTGGACATTTTTGAATTATTTCTGAACTTAACTTTTTCACTTAATATTTATAAAAATGAAAACTAAAACTTTTGCTATCTATTGGAAGACCGTACAAGTTTATACCACATTATTTTGAGAGCAACACTTTACTACTACTCACATTTACACACTAATTGAATTGCTTAAATTGACTGACACTGACTATGGCCTGTAAGCTTAAATCAGCTGGAAATAACTACATACATACATACAATAAATACTGCTATGTATAAATATGTTGGCTATACCCAGTAAAAAAATTTAAATTGATGCGATGAAAAAAAAAAAGCTTATGAACTTAGCAAGCGGAATTTAATTAAGGTATTCAGTGTAAATAAATTATTTATTCGCGGTAAAGGCGGAAGGTTTTAGGTATTTTAGAACTTGAAATACGATAAAAATGGACTTGCCGTTCCTGACATGCACTGAAATAAGAAAAGGAAGTAAATATGTCGAATTGTAGGTTAATGTAGGGTCAACCCTATATTATTTCGTCAATTTTGAAAAATTGCGTAGATTTTGACAAAACTTTGCCAATGAGCAATCACTTTTTAACCAACATGTTCCGTTAAGACCAGTAAAAATTATTAATAATGCATGCCCTTGGTATATTATATTATTTTAATGTAATATTGATATGATAATAATGTTGAATTGACATAACAACAATGTATAACTGATATTGCAAAATGTAAATTTGATATAAATTTAACGTAGAATTAAAAACTTAAAATGTTAAATAAAACACAATAAGAAGTTTTTTTTGCACTTTATATAATTTTATTTCTGTAATAATAATTACTAATATGTAAACGTAAATAATTCCAAAAAAGTAAAATTTTTAAAACACGTTTTAATTTATTTTATTCTCTTTTATTATTATTTGATCACTTTTTCAGAAATTTTTTCACACTGTTTTTACTTAAACTATTATAGTGACTGCAAATAAATAGATACGTTCACTCTCACCCGACGAAACGCAAAAGTATTTCACAATTAAAAAGTGCAGTCAGTTTAAATTTTTTATGTTACACTTTTTAAAAAAGTATTACCAGTCATAATTTTCAATGCTATACTATCCTGTTTACATTTTGAATGTTAAATTTACACAGAATAATATCAATTTCACATGAAAAACGTATTAAGTAATGAGAACATTTTTAATGTAATTTTAACATTATAATTTGACATTACAATGTAAAATGAATTATTATCAATATGACAGTTTTAATGTTAATACAACACAAAACAGATCAATCTGATATTTTTTGCAGTAAAACTAACATTTTTGTTTTACATTGAAAATAACATTACAAAAATATCAATTTTACATTGCATTTTTTTTTGAGTGTATCAGTTAGTTGTCAGGTACTCAAGGGGATCCATACGTGCCATAATTTGAGAGATTTGATGGAAGTGGGGTCTATCACCTCCACGTGGTGTCGGCCGGAAACAGATGCATATCTGATTGCTGATATGTGTGTTATGCGGCCCGTGCCTGTTTGGCATCCAGGGAAGTAATAGTGGAAGGCCACCGGTGGCAGGTCAGCTATCTGAATGCATCAAATTTTAATTAATTTTATGCAGCCATTGTGGAGGATCCGCTTCCGTTAGTTTTCCAGGGTAAAAAATTAGACAGAGGTTCCTCAGAGAGACTAAGCTTCTTCCTTCAGGCGCGCTCAGGTAAAGAGGACGAAGACCGATACTACCAGCGCTGCAATCTCTTGCATTGTGGGCGCGCAGATGGGAGGCTTTAATACTTTCCAAAGTATTGACGCCACTTCTGTGATGCCTACTGCCTCCGGCAATGATAACGCGAGACTACCCCTACCTGTTGAAGTTAATTCAATAACGCTCATAAGAAATCCCAAAAAGGCAGATTTGTCAAAGTGTGCTCTACCGCTTAAACTACGCAACAAGCGGGATCTGCTCTTCAGACCAGCTTTGAGCGTTCCAGTCCCCCTCGCAAGCTTCTGGTAAGATTCTTGTTCCGTGGTGGAGCAAGGAGCTGCAAGCCCTACGGGTTGAGTCGAGAATACTTATCAACAGGGCTCTCAAGACTAATCTTGATGAGCAATGGGCTCTATATCGTCAAGAGCAGAAGGAGTATAAAAAGCTTACTTGAGATTCAAAAAGGGCTTCCTTTAGAAATTTCTGCAGCGGTATTGAAACCATGTCTGATACAGCCAGGTTGGCGAAAATCCTCAAAAAGGGTCAACACTGTGATGGCACTTTCACGGAATCAAAAAGTGAGATAATCCCACTTTCCGGGCAATCAAATCTCTGTTGTTCAACATCTCACTTTTCCGGAAGCAGAGAGAGTTAATTCGACAGTTTCGCAGCGTAACTCGTGGGTTTCCAGGACAGTGGCGGATGAAAACGCGATTAGGTTTGCTATCCTTTGCATCCTTTGACAGTTTCAAATCAAAGTTTCAGTTTCAAAGAGTCATCCTAGATACCAAACTTCTTTGGCGTTCTCATGTTCAGCTAAAAGTATTCAAGGCATTGGCAGCTTTTTGTCAATGTAAGGCTATTTTTGGCAAAACATGGGGCTTATCACCTTATAAAGTCGTATGGCTTTATAAGGCTATGATTCGACCCATCAGCACCTATGCATCCATAGTCTGGTGGAGTCGACTTAATTTTGGCAGCGTTAGGAAAGCTCTTGCTAGGCTTTAAAGGACTGTGGCCATATGTTGTAAGGGAGTTTTTGCTACAACATCAGGCCTATCTTTCGATGCATTGCGCATCTTACCATCTTTGCTAAAGGAGAGACTGTAAAAGCCATCTGTAGGATTAAACGCAATGGGTATTGGTGACAATGTTGAAGATACTGACTTGGATCTAACAGTTCTATCAATGCCATCCAATACAATGCCAACAATTCCAGTTTCAAAACAGCGTTATACAATACAAATTCCAGAGGACCAAACTTGGTTTTTGCCGGGACCTTGGCCGGGAGTTGATTGTAAGCGCATTTTCACTGACGGCTCGAAAACAAAATACGGTTCGAGTTCTGGGGTCTTTATTGAAAATGATGGAGTACACCTTCATTTCTCTCTTGGATTGTATGCTTCTGTTTTCAAGCAGACATTTTTGTGCCACTGTTTATAACAGGTGCCACTGTTGATAACAACTGTAGGATTCAGGAGTTAGTGATGTAAACAAATATTCTGACATTCCGGTTCCCAGGGTGAATAATTGTTTATAGCGAAGTTCGTGTTGCTTACTAATTTCTGAAAATTATTTCTTTCAAACCCAGAATTATTTAGCGAACCTCTTTAAATACATTACCTGAATCAATTGCGGTACCTCGAACTTTAAATTTTACACTATCACTATTTAATTCTTCCACTTAACCTCATATCTGAGAATATATAAATTAAACAATATTTATTTTTGCATCACAAACAATTAAGAAGGTGGGCAAAGGCAAAAAAATAAAAAAAAAAATAAAAAGATTATGCCATAAACTTGAGCGTTAAAAACTGCATACAAAAGAAGTTAAAATTACAATTTACGCACGGATAAGCAAAGGATACAACTTTTTGTTTAATCAAAATGGATGCATTAATCGAAGTTTCCTCATATTCAAACAAATTTAAAAACACCACAGCATGCATACAGTGGCCAACATTACTAAAACTCGCGTGCTAATCTGAATATAAGTTTCACTTCCTGCAAACGCTCAATTAGCACATTTTGTACACTGTAGCTTTCCATAAATCTAAAAATTTTTAATAATTTTTTTTTAAACTATTATTGTAGAATATTTTTATTGTCAGAATTGTTTTATTTTTTGTCCGTTAGTAAACGTTTTTTTGTGTTAGCTAAAATAAAAGGATCCCTTCGGTAGCGCCCGCGTATTCCCCCCTGTTTCCCTTCCAACTACCATACAATATTTCGGTTGACTATAAACGACCACGAACGAAGAAACGAACTGCAAGAACGAACGCCGAAGCAACAAGCAGCAATAATTCTTCTAAGCCAAATAGCGAAGCACATTTAAGGACTAAAAAACCGGACAAGCTCTCTACACGATTATATGATGTCCATGGAAGCCACTATTGCTAAAACAATTTTAATGCAAAATATTCACCACGATTACAAAAGCCATACAGAATCAAAGAAACCACAACATCAACAAAAACAATCTAACGAAAATCAAAAACTTCAAACCTTAAATATTGATTGCATTCAATTAGACGATCACGCAACCACCTCCACGCATACTGGATCGCAAGTGCCGACCACCTGTACTAGTGACACTCCCAGTCCCACCTGTTTCTCTTCCACTAGTAATTCTTCATTCTCGCACAAACATAAAAATATACGCCCCTTACGTTTGCCCACTTCGACGTGTCATCTGCTAGTAGAACAAATACTCAATACCGTTGGTGAACTAGAGAATACTCTGATTGAAGATCATCAGCACGATTTCGATTTGAGAATGGCATTTGAGCGTCAAACAGAGAAACTTCACGATCTACGTTCAACGCTGGAGAGTGAAAAGGAACGAAATGAACGTTTGATGGAGTTAATACGTGGCGTTGATTCGGCATCCTCGACGGAAGATGAAGATTTCTGGCAGCAAACACGCTCATCGATGGAAGCATTCGAGTCGATTAGTCCATTGTTGATGCAACAACGGTAAGTTCAGACATACAATTCGTTACAATGATTAATATACATAAGACCACTGACGAATCTAAGGGGAAAAGAGATTTGGAGAAAACTTAGTCTTTGGGAAGATGAAAATTAATATAAAATTGATCTAGAAACCCTCTTCTCCAACCTCCGTTAAAGTGTATGAGCATAGGTCTTAAGAAATTTTTTAAAACCATGTCTAAAACCTAAGATCTATACCATTCCATTGCCAATTTCTGAATTTCATGAGCACAAGTCATGGAAAGTTGCTCAAAGTTTCTTTTAACAAACCAACTTTTCAAATAGTTGGATCTTGATAGAATACTATGGTTTTAAATTAGTATTACGAAATATCAGCATAGCGTAGTCCCCATAGCGATTAATGTGATGGGCAGCCTCGCAGGGTGCCCGGGTTCAATTTTAAATTAGAAATAAAAAATAAAAATTTTTCTACAAGGCACCCGCTCTTGGCCTGGGAATTGGTTTTACCTAGAGTGAAAATTTTTAAACGATTAGAAATTACCTAAGAAAAGCTTAACAATTCGCCACTTGGATTTAGTACAAAATTTTAGGTCCCTTCTGTTCCTGCTCAAATAAAGGATAGGTAATAAATATTTCCATTTTTAAATAAAACGCAAAGTTATTTATTGCAAAGAAAAGTTCTCATTATACCATTTAAGAACCATGAAGTACACGAACGAACAACGTTTTACAATGAATTTAAATTTATTAGCAAAAACTCGGAATCGGTGGTTGCAACTTTAAGAGCGTTAATGCCATTTTTCGGTCGTTCTAATCGCCCCACCCGACATTCAATTCATAAGTTGGTGCTAAAATTTGAGCCACATTTTCGCTGCTTAATGTTCCGGTCCCCGTGAGATAAAGAAACGCAAGCTGTCTTAAAATTATTGCGGCCGTAAGTGCGCAAGACCGAAATTTCTCAGGTTGGTGTCTGGAAAAGTTTGACGCCGATCCGAATTTTCATCGCAAGATCATCTTAAACGATGAAGCTCATTTCTGGCTGAACGAAAGTAGAATCTACGCTATTGGGCGGTAACAAACCCACATGTGCTGCATGAGATACCACTGCATCCAGAAAAGGTGACTTTTTGGTGCGGTTTTCCTGCCAGCGGCGTCATTTCGCCCTTTTTTCGTTGGTGATGATGGCCACCAGGTTATAGCCAATGGTGACCACTATAGTGCGATAATGAACCGGTTTTTGTTTCCGAATTCGTGTCGCATAAAAGAGAGAGAGAGATGTGGTATCAACAGGACGACGCTACGTGCGTCTCTGTGTAATAAAAAATAAGCTAACCTAACCAACTGTTTTAATCTGACTGGCCTGGCTGGCTGCTTGCCTCATGCCTCTCAAGTTGAACTTAGCTTTTCGGCTTGTTTTGATTGGTTTCATTGCTCTGACAACCTCAACCTGACTGGCTAAACCATTTGTCCATTACATTATTGTTGAAACTAACCGTCTGTAACTGTTTCAAATTCTGGCATAGCTATTTGTTCAATGGCTGGGGTCCAAGGGTGGAGAAAGGCTTTAATCTAATCCCCTTTTGTGAGTGCGCTGAGTATTTCAGTCAGCTTCATACAAAATGCATGGGCATCAGCGTTTTTGACAGAAATTTTACGCATTTAGGTTGGGCTGTAAGCTTGATCAGAAAGCCTCTCTTAGATGTGATCTAAAATGAGCTTAATTTTCTCCAGTTCCATCCTGCTTGGTTGTCCGACATAATGATTATATCACGTGCTCTGTACTTCTGCGCACATCAATCGATTATAAGAATCTCTGGTTGAAAAATTGGTTACTCGAGGCCTATGGACTTAAACTGTTTGGTACTGCACTGCTACTCCAGTTCCATCCTTTTTGGCCCATCTGATTCTCTTTTGCATGCTATATTTTAAACCCTTCCATTTGCAAGTACTTCGTTTCCCCCTCGGTTACTTCTGAATTAAAAAAACTTTTCGAAAAAATGAAATGTCTAAAACCCTCCTCTTTCACAATCTCTGAATCTGCTAGTGTTTCCATTCATGCCATTCACACTTAACAAAATGTTTCTCAATACTTATTTATTCGGTATTGTGGACAGTCCAAGAGGTGATTGTATTTTGCCGAGTTATCGCGATTTTCAATCTTTATAGATCTTCCCGTTCGCCCTTTTAAGCACTTCCAGTTACGAGGTGCAATGGTCTAAGCTGCAATAATACTTCCACTACAGCAGTCAGAGATATTCGCATCGTCCCTGTTATACTAGGAAAGGCTCATCTGTAACTCTTCCTAATTTAGCAGTCGAATTTGCAGATGTTTAAAACAAAAAATTATTTTTCCCTATCTTAAGCTTTTACTTGGGAAATAGAAAAAACTTAAAAAAACATTATGGACAAGGATGTCCACACAAATTTTTGAAACACAAATACCACAGGTACATTTTAGAATTATCCAAAACCCGGTACTAATAAAAATAGGTCAAGTTTTGGCGAAAGTGATAACTTAAGGTGGTCTATACGTATCTCACTTCATTTTCGAGCTCTAATTTTAGCAGTTAATTAATAAAGAACCCCTAAAGATTTTTTAAATTTTTTTTTAAATTTATTTGTTCATCCTTCCTTTTTGGATCCATACGAGCTCTAATTGACCTCTACTACACCACATCGATTTGACCAGTCCAGATTATCGAAAAGTAAAAAATACAAATTTATCAAAATGGAGGACTTTTGAACAAACAAATTTTTTCCTCCCAATTTTTTGATAAGCCAAAACTCTCGTATCTACTTGTTGTCTGATTTGCTTGGATAAAGCTTTCATGAGATTTGGATACGAATGCAGAAAATTCAACCTTCAAAATCTCTTCTCTTAAAAATAGTTTATGTAAAGAGTGAAGCATAAGAAATTGAGCTGGTATTGTATTGGTTTACTAAGCAAGCCCTCGATTACACGCACCGGTCGGTGAAGAAGACTCGTAAAAACTCGATAGTGATTCTGTATAACTATTTCTTCCTATTGATTTTTCAGCTATGATGAACTCTCCATATCACACAAACAATGCCAACGTCAATTGGTGAAAAAAGAAAAACTGCTAACCCTCAACAAATGTGAAAAAGAAGAGCTTAAAGCAAAATACGATCACATATTTTATGAATATCGTAATGAACAAAAACGCTTTGAAGAGTTATGTTGCAAGTATTTGCGTTTGCAGGCAAAGAAAAACCAAGAGGTAGGTGAAATACATTTTGAGGTCCAATACATTTTGAGAACGAATGTAATATACCAACTTTCTTTCAGATACATAAATTAAGAGACGCCCTTACCTATGCAAGCGATTGCGTTGTTAACGCTCAACAAATCATTGACAATCATTGCGATCAGAGAAATAATCATAATAATAATAATAGCAATATTTCTACTCAAATTGTTAAGGAATTCAGGCAAAATTTACAGTTGTTTATAAAAACCCTACGACTTTGTCAATGGGTACAGAATAGCGGCCGCAGTCGAAATAATGATAAATGAAAACTTTTCCATTGCATAAATAATCTACATATATAATAGTTTTTTTGTATTGTATATATGAATTTTTTAATACTTTATACATGCACTGTCTATATATATATCAATATAGTTTTTTCAAGTGATTGAATGCGGTTCTTTGAATTTGCTTTTATATTCAAATTTTTTTTTAAGGCTGCGAAATTGAAAATCCTAAAAAAATATAAAAATAAAAAGCGAATGTTATGTTTAGAAACGTCAGAACATAACTTAGCCATGATGTCTATGAAATATTTCAGACTAACATTATGCACTCTACCCTGAGTTTCTCCAGATCATTTTTGCGAAATCAGCTTTGAGAGCCCTGAAAACTCAATTTTATAGTCTAAACCCTCTCAACTTTAACATAACGAGAGAGTTAGTGGGAGATTGAAAAACTCGGCAAAACACAGTATTACGCGGGTTAAAACCAACTTTATTTCCAAAACTCCACTCGGAAATTGATAACATGTAGAATTCCTGTCAATGACAAAAGGTAATTGATGAATATAAAGATAAGGGGTGGAAAGAGGACCACAACTTGTGTTATAACAGCGTTTATTAAACATGAATATAATAGTCAATAAAAGCTTGTAATCCAGCGACTTCAGTGAAATTTGAAATTGAAAAAATACTTTCTTTAAGTTTGGTAGTTTTTCTCAAAATGATATTTTATTTTATTATTATTTTGTTTAATAATAATAACGATGTTTTTTGAACTGGTAGGACTGATATCTCAAGTTCTACTGAACTGATTTTGAAAAACCAAAATGAGTTTGATTTGCTATCATCATGGCTATAAGTGGAACCTTAAAAATTGGAATATTGGAAAATTCTCCAAAAAGTCTATTTTTTCCAATAACTCCTTCTATAATTTTTAATTAAGAAATGCAGTTTTAAAGATAGTATAGGGTATGTAAAAATGTTAAACAGCAATTATTTTCGAGATAAGTTTTTAAATGCAGTTTTGATTTCCATTTTCAAAATTATACGAAAAATTATATAGCTGTTCAAAATGTGTTAAACAATTGGTTTTAGCCCAGATATTTAACCAATTGAAAGTTTATTATGCTTTCCATGAACTTGAATAGTATAAAACAAATTGCGATAGTCAACAAATAAACCCAAAAACCAGGTTGTTATTTGGACCGAACCTTAGTCTAAAAGCAGACCAAAAAATTAAAAAAAAAATAAATAAAAATTAAAGAGTAAAATCTAACGAAAAATTAGATAAAAATTCAGGATTTTTTGTGGAAAAGCCTGAATATTATTTAAATTTCCACAGACAGAAATACGCTGCCAAAGGTGTTTGCAAAGCGACGCCAAATTTGATGCCCACATCTGATGGCCTGGTGAATGAGTGCTAGGCTGGAATTTGAGCTGCATCAGGTTCAATTCCCAGATGGGGTTAAGTTCTTAAAAAATGTCCAAATATGTTCTAATAAAATGAGTCACTTTGGTAGTTTGTGCAGGGGCGGATACAAGGGGTGCGGGGGGAGGGCAAGCGCGAAATTTCCCTTCCAAAAGGTTTTCAAACACTTAAAAATTTAATAACTTTAACAGGCAAAAAGGTGAACATAATTAGTTATTGTTGTTTTTAGTTATTACGATTTACTTTCAATTACAAGAATAATGAATAATCTTTCCTTCTCTATGGAAATGTGCTGAAATATAAATGATACCTAAACCAAATAAACCTGAAGTTTGCTGGCAATATTCTCGAAAATATTCGAAGTAGTATTGCTAATAATACAAGAAAATAAGAATATAGTTCCGAATCACCAATCGTCATAAGCACGGGACTCCTGAGCAATATCATCAATATTGTCACTGACTTTCTGGAACGCAAAATATATTGCTCTGCCATATTTTTAGACATTAAAGAAGCGTTCGAAAAAGTTTGGCATCAAGGGCTGTTATACAAATTAAAAAATTTACTTCCAGCTCTATTTTACTTAGTCTTAAAGTTCTATGTCAAAGTAAATGATGAAACATCAGCTAAATGCCAAGTGAAAGCCGGAGTACCACAGGGCAGTGTTCTAGGTCCTGCTCTTTATTCGATTTTCACCTGCGACTTGCCTGAAACTGATGGTGTTACTATAGCTACTTATCCAGACAATACTGCCATTTTAGCGTTACTTCGTGGATGAGTGCTTGACTGGAGTTCCATCTTCCTCATGTTCGATTCCCAGATGGGGTTGAATTCTTAAAAAATGTCCAAATGGATTGTTCTAATAAAATGGATAATTTTGGTGATTTAGTTCTTAAGTACGTGACTTAAGTACCAGTTCAACGGGTTCTATTCTCAGGTAGAGAATTGAATCCACCAAAAAAAAAAAAAAATTATAGGTTTCGGGTCGATATAAAGAAAATCCCTGATGGGAAAGAGAAAATTTGAATACAGGGTAGGAATCAGCGACCTTAAAATTCTACTAATTCTCAAAACCCATTATAAACCAATCTAAAACCGAAAACTAAATAAATGTATCCTATTGTTATATTTTCCACGATCCTTTACCTTGGAAATAGATCATAGAAATTGTGAAATGCTTTGCTATAAGAGCAGGGTTGACCACATTTTTTCGAAAACCAATCAATCGATCAATCTAAAATTTTGAGATGTTGTTCTTGATTACAATAGCTAGTTTGAGAACGAAGAGTATTTTATTTGGCAGAAAATTTGTATTTATCCAGCGTTCATTCTTCCTTACTCACAATTCGTCGCCTGAGAATTGTTTTGGCGTATAGGCATAGGAATACTTATACACATACGCCAAATCAATTCTCAGCCGACGAATTGCTGTTATAATTCATTGTACCCAGTTACCCCCTCCCAGATTTATATGAAAAGTTGATGTAGGGCTACTACAGAGATTAGTAAGTGGGCAAGCCTTATACGTTACATCGTTTATTTGGTTCATCCGCTAGCTTTGTTGTTTTTAGGCACCTATTGGCATTGGCAGCCTGTTCAGATAGATCGGATTTAGATAGATTTCGCTCTCTCCAGTCTAACGAGAGATGGATATTTCCTTGCTTATCTTTGATTGGATGTGGTGATTTTTTGCCTGCAGGCTTTTCAGTGATGTTATATAGGTACCTTATATCTATAGATTCTGCGGCTCTTTCGGCTTCCGAGGCAAGTTCATTCCAGAAATTTTCCTTTTGTCTTTTTTACATGACGATCTTACCAGCTTGCTCAGGGTGTTGTAGGCTCGTTCAGTTGTTTTTTTTAGTCCGAAATTCAGAAGCATGTTTTTTTTGTTGATAAGTAGGAAACCATCAGCTTTTTTTCAGCTCGCAAGAAAATCGTTTTTGCTTCAACTGGTGGCATTGCACAAGTTAGATTTGAGCTCCTTGGTGTCTTTCGATGCCCATTCGAACTTCGATGCGTCGAATGCGGGCTAAGCTCTTTGTTTTAACCTGGTGTGTGGTTACAATCTTCAAACATACGTTTAAGAGATTGTGGTTTTAATCAATGTCGGCGCTTTTCATAAACGATATATCGAGCAAATTTCTTTCTATTTCCTGCTGCTGGATTTCTCTCTTTCGTTTTCTGTTCTCTGATAAAGGGAGAATTAAGTCGTGTTGCGACATTCTTTGTGGGAAACATGTTTACTCTCTTTTTCTAATAGAAGTTTTTCATTTATGTTCTCTAAAATCAAAATAATGCTACATTTAAGCGATCTTTTTACCTGAGATATGCAAGATCACTGGTGAACACAGAGTGGAAGTTTTAACACAATAAACCGCTGTTGACGGTGAAGTCAAAGCCAAAGAAAAATAATATTTCATTTTCAGTATTTAATTTTATTTTGTAATTATTTTTCATACTTATTAAATAACAATTTTCTGCATTTCTTTTAAACTTTATTCACTGGCATTTTAGTATTATATTTTTTGGTTTTAATTTTTTAATGATTTTTTATTAGATTATGTTTGACTTAAATAATATTCACTCCTGTTCTACAATCCGATGTAACAATTACAAATTCTGAACTGCATTTATAAATCCGAAAACAAAATCATATGCTGAAATCCAAAATAGCTAATTAAGAAATAACTATGCGTTTTTAATAAGTCTCCATTTCGATTCCAGAATATTAATTTGTAGGCAGCTACAGATTCGTAACTTTTACAAAGAATTTTGGAATAGCAGAGATTAACTTCCAATAGTTTTTATGCTAATATTAAGAATTTTCACAGAAAAATCATTGGAAGCTCATTATATTAATACAGAGTGACTCATGCAATATGATCAATTTGGAAGTAGGTAAAAGAATAGCTGAAACTATTTGAAAACTAAAGTCTTTCAATTCCTTTTAAACTATAAATGTTTCTAATAAAAAAAAATACAATTGTTCATCCTGATTCAGTCTTTTAGTTATAGCATAGGTAAGAGGTGTATTTTCAATTTCTGCCAAACTACAGATAATTCCGATAAAATATAAAATTTGTGCTACTTTAATCCAGTCTTTCATTTGCAGGACTTGAAAATCTTTTTAGATTACTGGATGACTAGAAAAGGCTTCCCTTTTCGTTTTATTTCTTCTATTTAGAAAAACTGAACAAAATTAACTAAATAACAGTACTTTATATATTTCGATAGATACAGAAAGTGGCCTTAAGTTTTTTAATTTAATTTGAGTGGCTACCCATGTCAAATAAAAATGAAATTGAAAAATCTAGTGCATTTTATGAGTAGGAAGCGTGAAGTTAATGGAAATATAAGCGATTTCTTCCAAAATATAAAGCAGTAGGAAAATTCAAGTAACTTGTTCTAGTCTTTCAGTTATATCTGACCATATCCTCCATTTACTTTAACAAACAGCCAAGAGATCACTCTATATTGATTGGTTTTAATAATAGAAACTAAAGTACTTTTTCGGAACAAAACTTTCTAAAAATTCAATATGATAAAATGTAGAATTTGTAGTACAGTTTCATTTTTGAACAATTTTTAAAGTTAAGCCTGAATATTTCAGTATTTTTAAGAAAAATTCGGAGGTTTATATTGAACTTTAAACATTATTTAAAAAAATAAGTAAATTATTTATTCCTATACAGAATCCATCGGAACTGTCACGAATTCATAGCTGCATTTTGACGCATTCAAAATATTTGTATTCTACTCTGTAATCCATTTGGACTGTTACGATAAATTCTAGAATAGAAGTGATTATTTCTGTGATTAAAAGGATAAACAGCCTAACTCAGCTTAAGATAGAAAATATTTTAGATTATAAATGTTAAAGCGGTTCGAGTTTTTAAATAATTTTTGAACCATATATTATTTCAAACATTTTATTTGAACATAAATTCTGTTGCAACAGTGTTATAGTTTGTATAATATTTCTATTCAAAACTATCAAACTCGGCTGACAAGAAACTAAACTTAAGCTGTTCTTCGTTTTCTACCACAGATTTTGATCAATACAATATTTTACAGAATTAATTTAGTTTCTAAATTAAAAAGTTCTGTACGTTAAACTCACTAGAGATATTTTTTTTTTTTTTTTTTTGTACACAATCATACTTTAAATATATTTTATTTTAACAACACATACATACATACTATGTATATTCAACAGATTAACTTCATTAACAAGATATTCACAGGCATATTCCGAAATCGAATTTTGATTGAAATAAAAATTCAAACGCAACTCGAACTGTACAATTTCATATGATTTTCGATTTTAGAACATTCCTTAAAATGTCATATTTAAGTTTCTATACAAAAAATTGCTTCACCTCACTTAAATTTATTTATGTTTTATTAGCGCCATACAATTTCTTAGCAAAAATCCAAAAATCTTTATTGTCTAACATTGCAAAGCTTTGATATACTCGTATTATTGAAATAGAAAAATTATAAAATATAATTTTTTTTTTTTTTTTTTTGGAACAGATCCAAAAAAGATAAAGCAAACAAAAATAAAATTACAAGTCATCGTGATATTTAATATTTACTTTTAAAATGTGCTATTGTTTTTCTAAAAAATATCATTAATTTTTTTAAGTGCTTTTCTAGCAGCATATAGTATTGCAATATCCTGATATATGTTTTTTTATATTGTGTACTTTGAGTTCTAGTAAAATTATTCATAAAAAAAAATATTATATTATCTCTAAACAGTTTTTAATAATTGTTTAGAAATTATTTGATTGCTGCTTTTTCTGCAGAATTAGTTTTATTTTAAAAATTCTAGATACTTTATTTTGACAATTTTTCATTAGTATTTTATTTAATTTTATTGACTATTTCATTCCTCACACTCAGACAACTTTCGATAGATATCTAAAAAATAAAACAAGAGCTGTATATTAAACTATAACTGAGTACGGAGACCAATAACTAAAATCTAGTGTTAACTTTAGATTAAGTTCATGTACATCTAATAACTTTAACTCCTAATTCTAGAAAGTAAAAATATATGATTTTTTTTTAATATAGCTATTTTGAGCGAAGCTACTTCAATTCTAAACATTTGCCATTTCCAAATAAAAAAGCGTCATTTTAAAATCAGAATAGTCGACTCAAAATCAGAAATTACCATTTAAAAATTAGAATAGAAAATGAAAATCAGAAAGTTACATTAGAAAACAGAAAATATTATTTTAAAATCAAAAAACTTTATTTTAACATTTTGTAATATCATTTTAAAATCAAAAAATTATATTTTAAATATCCATTGACCGAAAGCTTTTATTATGAAAATAGAAACAATTGTTTTTATTCCCATTTCATTGAATTGGCAGAAAGGCATTTTAAAATTCGAAAATATTTTAGAATTAGAAAATTTAATTTGAAATACGAATAGATAAAAAGCTTAAGTTTTAGATCATACATCAATATTTTAAAGCCAGAATGTACCATATAATTTCAATATAAAAAACTAATAACTAACAACCGCAAAATATTAATTTTTGTTTGAAATAATATTTCATGATTCTAAATAGTTGTTTTCAATATTAAAATGTTATTTTCTGTTTTTAAAATGAATCTCTTTCGTGCAAATATTTGAAAATAAATTTTTTGATTTTAAAATGATATTTTTACATTTTGAAATGAATATTTCCAATTAGATATTCTGATTTTAAAACTATTCTTTTTGAATTTGAAATGACTTCATCATAGCTTACTCATTTTGAACTGTCTACTCTGATTTTAAACTGATGCTTTCTGAATTATAACTAAAAAAAGGTATAGTTCTAGCAGGTACAAATAAATCAAGAAGCCTTTGGTCAATTCAAGGCAAGTATGAATTAGGTCGAAATAATCAGTACTAAAATGAAAAGGCTCATTGAAGGTTGCAATAAGGAAGTATTAAAGGAGCTGAACTGTATGAAATTGAAAAAAAAAGATTACCAAAAACTAACGAATAAAAAAACTGCAACTGAACCAACCAAAAGGAAAATATATTCCAAATCGATGGCATAATAATAGAGAAGGAAAAATGAACATATAAAGTATTTAAAATCGATCAAATCAAATTGTTGAAGAGTAATTCAAAAGAGAAAAATGTTCCAAATGCATAAAAACATATTAGACAATAATAATCCTAAAAACGAAAAAATATTTCAGATCAATAGGATCAAATCAAAATAAAGAGACAAATATTTAAAATTGATAGAACCAAATTAGAAAAGAATAATCCAAAGAGAAATACGTTCCAGAAAGATAGAATCAATTTAGAGAAAAATAATCCAATAATAAAAAAATTTTCCAGAACGATAAAACCAAATTTGAGAAGCATAATTCAAAAAAGAAAAAATATTGCAGATAGATATAATCAGATTTGAGAAAACTAACATAAATAACATGTTTCAAATCTATTGGCCCAAATTAAAGAAAAATAATTCAAAAGAGGAAAATATTCCAAATTATTATATCTAATTTAAGAAGAATTATTAAAAAACGAAGAAAAAAGTACTCGAGACTGTGGAACTAATTTAGAGAAGACTAATAAAAAAAATCAAATATGTATTTCAGATAAATTGACTCAAATTAAATTTAAATAATTGAAAAAAAAATATTCTAAATCGATAAAACCAGATGAAGAAAAATAATCAAACATTTTTTCCAGATCGATAAACTAAAACTGAAGAAAAACAATTTAATAAGAAAACATATTTCAAATAGAATCAAATTAGAAAAGAATCATTATATATATTCCAGACAGATATGTAGAATCAAATTTGAGAATAATAATAAAAAAATAAATACTCAAATAAAACTAATTTGGAGAAAAAATTTAAAAATAAATATATTCCAGATCAATAGAATCAAATTATAGAATGCAAAAAAAAAAAAAAAAAAATACTTCAAATCGATAGCCAAATTAGACTTTTCTCTAATAAAAAAAAAAAAAAAAATTAAAACGACAGAGCTAAATCAAATAAATATAATCAAGAAGAAAAGAACTAACAATACAAAGTCTGATTCAATTTTCAACAATATTTTAATTTATTGATTCTAATCTAAATGAAATCCTATTTTATCTTTAATTAGACATTTATAGCCTGGGGTCTTCACTTCGCAAATAAAATTGCTTATCCTTAAGAACTTAAAATTTATTGGAAATGAAGACCCCATTTTATAAAGTATTTAACAATTGAATCATTTTCCAATTCAATGAATCTTTTCATCAAAACGTGTACATTTGAAGACTTTACAAATTATTTTTTAAACTAAGTGCCATTGAAATTTTTATTGTTCTGTGCAATGGCGACAAACACTAAAGGAGACAAGTCTCCGAAGTGACTGCAGCCAATATATTTACATAATCTGACTGAATATCATTTATTATGCAATATTTTAAATAATAATAAAGAAACACAATAGGTATTTCTTTATATATTATTATAGCATTGTGCATATTTTTTGTAACTTATTGTTCGACGAGTGTGAGGTATAAAAAATCTTACATTTAAGTTTTCGTTGTGCTACATACATACATTCATTCATATTTCAATATAGTAATTGGTTTTAAATGATTTCGAGAAAGAAAAAATTACAATTAATTTGTTAGGCAAAAAAAAAAAAAAAGAGAGAGAAAAAAAGAAACTTTATGAATCTAAGAAAAAGGAACAATTATTTTGTTATGCACACAATTCATTTTTAACTAGTTGCATTATTTAATATTATTATGAAATATTTACAATATTCCTAACTTTTTTAATATATTTTAATTTGATCAAATTACAATTAATTTGTTAGGCAAAAAAAAAAAGAGAGAGAAAAAAAGAAACTTTATGAATCTAAGAAAAAGGAACAATTATTTTGTTATGCACACAATTCATTTTTAACTAGTTGCATTATTTAATATTATTATGAAATATTTACAATATTCCTAACTTTTTTAATATATTTTAATTTGATCATTTTTGTTTACTTGATTTTTACTTAACAATATCAGAATGTGTCTATGATGTATGTATGTTTTCAATTATATAAATTTAAAAATACTTTCCTAAATCTAATTAAGCATTATGAATTATACAATTTATGTATGTATGTATGAACTTATAGATTGGACTGCATTCTCTAACTCGAGCTTAGCTTCTTCTTTTTCTCAATTAGTAGTGGTACTTAACAATAAAGTTTCGTTTTTTGTTTTTTTTTTTACTTTACGCTTTACAAACTTTTTGTAATATTATTGAATAAACGACGACCCCACCATGATTCCAAGTCGAATGGTTTAAAATCACTTAATACCGGACTTGGTGGTTCAACGCAATAAATGGAAGAAGCTGAAGATGAAGAAGTTGCTGTTGGTTGCGGTGATTGCGCCGGTGAAGTGCATACAGACGATGATGTTGATGAGGACGCGGATGTAATTGATGTTGATGCTGTTGGAAAAACAGAAAGTGTTATTTACTTTTTATAACAAATTTATATAGATACGTACCGGAGTTATTGTTTGAATCTGCTTTACCATTAGTCAGACACGCTGTATCGTAGGGATTATGCGCTACAATGATATTCCATGCTGAAAATAAACAAAATTAAAATAAGTCAATTGAAATACTTAGTAAAGCGAATAATTTTTCTCACAAACTTATAAAAAAAAGGATAATCTAGTATTAACAAACTAATAAATATTCTAGAAAAATTTAATGATTTAAAAATTTTTGACTAATTTTTGAGAACATTTGTTTTTATTTTAAATTTAACTTTTTTGATTACACAGTCCAACAGCATTTTTGTAACAGAATAGCCACCCTATAATCCTGAAAGGGTATGTTCTATAGGCCATTTTTGTAAAACAAACTTATAGTCTAGCACGTTTCAGTTTTTTTTAGTGAAATTTTCTGGCAAATATTTTTATGGAATATTTTAATCCTTAAATGTCTTTTGTGAAAGGACTTTTCAGGTTTTCATTAAAAAAGGGGTCAAATCGTCCCATAAAAAGAGGAACTAAAGGGTTAAAATGTTCTACAGAAATTACCCTTGTAAAATTCTACTGCACAACTTTGCCAATAGGATATTCCTCAGACATCAATTTATAACGCTTTTTGCACTTAGTATTCAGCTCCCTTCGAACAAAATTAGAAAACTTTGTTTTACAAAAATTGTCTACATAACATACCCTTTCAGAGTTATAGGGTAGCTATTCTGTTGTAGCCAAAAAGTCTTAATTTGTTGGACTGTGTTATTGATTGATGATTGATTTCTCAACAGACAAACCAAATATGAAAATAATGGCTCTCCATTACATATTTATTTAAAAAAAATTCCGAACTCTAATTTTCATAGTAATAAATAAATTAAATTATTAATTTATAAGTGCAGATCAGTGAATCTGAATATAACAAAATAAATTTTGGATGATCTTCAAAATAAAATTAAATGGAAACCAGCTTCATAATATTTATAACAGGCAAAAAGTATTTTAATTCTAAAAAGAGATCACCGATCTTTAGAAAATTAATTGCACAATAAATATTCCTCCTATGATCTCGAAAAATATATTTTATAAAAATCCCCATAGATCATTATTATAATATGTATACATATGCCTACATAAATCTTTTATCTTTGATTTTCAAAAACATAAGTCAAAGCTTTTCAACAGAACATTTAAAGCATTTGAAGTTAATCACTGATCGGTAAAAGTTTTGATATCTATTTAAATAGGTTGTTATTGGTTTTAAAAACACTTTGTCAATATTTATAGAGTATGCCACATCAAAGTTTCATTTCAACATACCACTTTAGATCACTGATCTAGTGTTTTTTTAGCTAATATAAAATCAGTTTCAAAAATTCTTCATCTATAAGTGTAGATCGTCTATCTTTTGAACATAAAATGTGCTATAAATCTTTTTGCCTTAATCTTCAGAAACAGAATTCACAAAATTCAAAATGTGCATAGATCATTTTAAATAAATTATCTGAAGGCAGATATTATAATACTTTGTAGAACTGATCAATATAAATTTTGAAAACAAGGATAGAATAAAAGTTTCGATAGAAATTAATATTAATTTCTAATATATTTTATTTCTATAAAAATAAATCAAAATCCGAATTAAATTTTGTTGCTTATTTTGTTTCCTTACAAATAGATAGTAGATCACTGATCTTGCAAAGATATAGATCACTAATTTCTTACAATAAATTTTCTTTCTTTTATTTTCAAAAATATAATTTACAAAATGCGCATTAATAATTTTTAACGAATTATCTAAAGAAAAATATTATGAAGCGATTGAAAAAAGTTCACTAAATTGGTGGTAGTTTATTAGTTTAGTTTTTGAAAAATACAAAGTTGACAATTTCCAATAATATTACGATATTTCATTTAAAATTTGCAGAAGAATGGAGACGAAAAAAAAAAAAATTGCTGATATAAGGTCGGCGGAAATCCTAAGCAGCACAGCAGCAAGAAATTCTATTTTTTATTCTCTACGGATTTCGGCGTTAACTACATCCTATACAAATTTTCCACGAATGTCAAAACGTACAGCTTCGGTCAATGAAATAGGAAATATATTTATTATCACGCAAACAATATTTTTTAGTGGTGTATACATAATGTTAAGATATAAATAACAGCTCTTTTATACTCATAATAAAAATAATTTGTACCTTAAAAATTATAAAAAAAATTACAAAAAATAAAAGACTTTCACAACTAATGATTTGACTGGTCAAAAAAGTAACAGTGCTTGTAATAAAAATGGGAATATGAACAATATTTTGGAAACAAAACTCATACTTCTATTAAAATGATTGAAATGGAACATTTTGGTTATCCTAGCGACACATTGGCGGAGCATATAGTTAACTAAGCGTCCGCATCTCCCTACAAAAGTCATGTGCTATTCTGGTATGATTTGAACTTACAGATCCTTCAAAATTGTTGGTATTATCTTAAAAACTTCTTTTTCAATACCATTCTATATGCATTTAGTCCAGTTCAGGTTTTAAGAATGAAGAGGCTTCTTTAGGGCATCGATTTTGTTATGAGTGTATAAGACTTTGACTATTAACTTTTATTTTGAGGATCGATATTCTGGAGCAATATCCTTTTGAGGGCATATACCACTTTGCGTGCGGTAACAAAACTATAGCTATTACGTCGACATAAATGTTGATATCCATATTGATCTTTATTAAAATATATTGGCTTTTTTAACTTTCGGAAAAATTATGAAAAATATTAGATTGGCTAATGGCGGATATTTTGTGGATAGGTGATGGAAAGAAGGCGTTTTTTGGTTCATATAATTCTATATAATATATCCAAAAACTAAAATGTGCTGAAAAGTATACCCAATTTATTCTAAGGCTGCTAGTTTTAGCTATGAAACGATTACCATTTCAGAAATCACTTCTTACAATCATATTAGTCCCATTCTTTGTACCAAGGGCGTCATGGATATCAAAAAAGTACATGGGCGCCATGGATTACAGTCATGCTATTCGATACTGGTATTTGCTTTTCAATAGGATTTTCTACCAGGATAACGAAGTCAAAGTGGTTGCAATTTAGCAAAAATTTACTCTCTTGTAACAAATTCGATGTTCAAAAGTTTCCTGCATAATCCACAGACCTGAACTTTATTCAAAACATATCGCATGATATCGAAAAAGTGGTTTTCAAGATAATACCAACAATTATGGAGGATCTGTGAGCTTTAGTGATATTAGAATGGAAGGCGACTCCTGTTGGGAGATGTGGAAGATAAGTTGACTATATGCTCTGCCAATGTTTCGCTAGGATATCCAAAATGTCTCATTTTAATAATTTTTAAATAATTGTTCCTATCCCTATTTTTATTACAAGCACTGCTATCCAAATCATAGGTTGTGAAAGTCTTTTATTTTTTATAATTTTTTTAAAACCTTTAACTAAAAAATATTGTTTGCGTCATAAGAAATATTTTTTACTCGTCACCGTTATTTCATTGGCCGCAGCTGTATATGGTTTGAATGCACTATTCCTTGAAATACTCGGGCGAAGATGAAGGCTTTAAGCTAAAATGGGCTAAGATCGAAGATTAATTGCCATGACTGTGTCACGAATATTAGACTATCATCTGAAATACACAACCAAATCATAACCAACTGGTGGTCAATCAAATCCAGTACAAGTTAACATGTCCCTTTAAAAAAAAAACAAATTGTTCTCAAGTTCGCCTATGTATATGGTAGATCCGACCCTGTAGTATATAGAAAATTGTTTACTACAGGTTTTAAAAAATTTGTGACAAAATTAGAAAAAAAGGGGAACTGCGTCGCAATTTTTTACACCACGATTATGCGTCAGCTAACACTGCCCGGCACCATATTCCCCGAATTTTGCGCAGTATGATTTCTGATTGTTTTAAAAAAAAAAAATCCCCAGTAGTAATGGAAATAATTAATGCTGTTAATGAGAAATATTTTTAACAATGAATCTACCGACTTAAGAAATGTGTTGCAATTAATGGAAATTATGTAGGGAAGATAAAAATTGACGAAAATCAAAGACGTGAGTTTTTAAAAAATTTTCATTGAACCATGTAAATAGAGAATCGATAGAAAGTTTCCAGATCGATTTTTAAAAACCATCAACTTTTTCTATAGAACCTAGATCGATTTAAATAATTCACTGTAGATCTGTAGGAAAGTATTATAAAATTTGGGTTGCAAAAACGTAGAGTGAAATTGGTTTCAACAACATATCATATGTTAATGTAGATTACTGATCTATAATGCATAATTGTTGTGGATCAGTTTTCGTATATCAGTTATTCCAGATCTTTGATATATGTACAAACAAATAAATCAAATTCAGTTTTAAAAAGCTTCCATTTATTAGTAGGGGAGTGTCGTAAGGGTCTGGGCAGTGTCGTTTTCTCCATTATATCTCACTGGCGTCCTTTAAGTTAATATTTAGTATTGTTTGTCATGACGAAAGAAAACTTTTCATGTCATTTCGAATTCAGAGTGCATTATGGGACCAAATCCATATTTAGCTGGCCAAAATTCTGAAATTCGGTTCACTTGCTCACGGGGTCATTAGCAATCACTGCGTGGAAAATTATAACGATCGGACTGTTACCACGGCTACCTCCCATAAAAATTAAATCATGAAATTTTATATACTTATGAACATTATTACTGCCATATTGCAAAAATGGGATAGATCGGGTTATTATCACGCCCACCTCCCATTTATGTAAATTTTTGGAATTATAATTTGGAACTCACTGCAGATGTAGTGGTGAAATTGCGTATGCTGGTAAATAATAGCATATTTATATATCCAGGTAAAAATTATCACGATTGGAATGTTCTTGCGCCTACTTTTCATACATTTGAGTCTTTAAAAATACATAACAAAAAAATAAAAATAAAATATCACTAGTTTGTGATTATATTCATATAAGAGTTATGCGTGATAATGGTCCAATAGTTCTAATTTTTAGCATGGCTTATGTCCAAGACAATATATATTTGCATATGTGATTTAATGATTATATCTGTAACGGGTTCAAAATTATTGCATTTTTAGAATTTAACACATATTTATATTAGTGGTAGGCGTTGCAATTGGCTGATTAAAAAGTTTTTCATACAGAATAAATGAGGCCTAAGATTGATTTCGTATACCGACTGATTACCATTTAAAATGGATTATATATAACACCTTAAATAACTATATTTAATGCTACGTGATATCATATTTTTGCTTGTTATTCAAGCTGTAGCAAAAAGTTGCAAACCACTCATACCTTATTCTAAAGTAGATGCTTCACATAATATGATGATTTTTATTTTCGCTCGTAGCAAATCGGAGTTTTTTTTTCTCATCCATTAAAAAAATAATATGTAAAAAAAAAATTTTTCCATTATTTTTCCATAACATTTTTGGGTATAAGAAAATGGTAAATCGATTTTTCCTCTATCTATCATTTCCATTAATAGTGTAAAGCTTTTTCTTTAACATGAGACCAAAAATTAATGTCTAGCTTAAGTATTCGCTGAGTTATGATCTTTATGTGCAACTAATTTTCAAAAATATTAAGACTATTGACAGGATATTGCAACTTTGGACGGTCGCACAGCCAAATCCTTCGCCTAATTAGAATATCCTGTGTGTAGATTATAATGAGTGATCTATGGAGAGTAAGCCCATATACTTTTGGATTCAAACCGAGATAGTCGAATTTTCGAATTTTGGCCAGCTAGATTTTTCATCGGCCTCGTAGTGAAGTGTGAAGTGTATATATGTGTTAAAAGAAGAAAATTGAACGCGTTCTAAAAGAAGAGTAAAAAAACTTTTTAGCAGTGCTATAAAAAGTAATTTATTAATTAATAATAACATGCAAACACCAAAGTAAGTTAACTTAAATTGTTCGATAAGTTAACTTAAATGGTACGTGTAGTCAGGGCGGAGTCAGGGTCGGTGCACCGAAAATTTTGTTGTAATGAAGCGGAAATACATTTTTTTCACCCGTGCATATTTTTCGTGTCATTTTATTGTATCGTATCATGTGTACACTCTGTCAACGGGAAATAATCAATGCACTTGGTTTGTTAAATCAACGCGCGGCGGCGACACTTTCGCCGATAGCAAATAAGCAAAACTAGGAACCACGGGATTAATTGTACATGTGACAGCATTTACACCGTGAAATTGCACAAATATACTTAAGCCTCTTAAATTTAACTAAGTTTCAAACGAGAAACGAACTTTTTTAAAGAAATGATGTTGCTGGCACGAGCAACATGCGGGGGCACCTGGGCGCTCTCACCCTTGTCAACTACATTGATCTCGCCCAAAAACTTGAATTTCGTCTTATTCGCAGTCAACCTTTTCGGTGTCCAAGGTCACATATTTTTTTACTTTTCTTTATTGTAGTAACTTTTCTTAAATGCTAATGGAATGAAAGGAAAACATAATTTTTTGAAGTGAAATTTCTGTGAATCTAATTTGCTGTGAATCGAAAAAATACAACCGAAATGAGCTTTCATTACACTCATACGAATCTAATAAGAAACGCTGTTGTTACTGTTTAGCGAACGAGGCCATATGGGGATTGGCTGCATACAACCAAGCAGAGAAATGTGTTGTACAGGGATGACCAGCCAGAAGCTCAATTGGCTCTTTTTCAAATTGTGTTTGTTCTAATGGCTCGTTTGGCTCTTTTGAAATACAAGTTTTTGCTGTATTTTGATATTTTACAACAAACACAGGAATTGTTATATTTCGAGCACACATGAAAAAGCTGCGGAAAAGTCGTCTTCTGCGGAAGGTGAAGAATTTTGCATAATATGCTTTGAGCCGATGCCACGCCGCCTTGACTGCAACTTAATTGCTTGCATCGAATGTTAAGGTGCATTTAAAATGTGCTAATATGACGCCAAGTTCAGAATAATTTTTACCAATCTCATTTTTTTTCTTTGATCAATGAAATAAAAAAATCAAATTTTTCTTTTAAATTCATTCTGAGGGATTTTTATTTTGATTTCAGGTCTCTTTCCTCGGTTTTCAAGTGTAATTTTTCCTTTGCCTCTGATTTTCATGGTGTTTTCAATCATATCCCTTCATTTCTCATTGATTTTCTACCGTGCTCCAACCCTGGCTACAATTTTTGTTGTTTGTAAAAGCCCATAACTCCTTAACTATTAATCCAATTATATTTGATATTCAGCAATTTGATATTCAGCAATTGCTTTCAACGGAAGTTATGAGCAAAAGTTAAAATATGCTCCAACCCTGACGACATTCCCCTATATTTTCTTTAGATGTTTTACTTCACAAAAATATATAAAGTAGGTACACTATGCTAATTGTTTCCGATCTTTGATCTTAAAAAATATGAATTTTAAATTTAATTTATTTTATAATACATTTTTCCTTTCTTCCCATAGAAGAAATATTTACTTCGCTGAGAAAGTAAATAATAAAACTACATTATTTTAAGACTATAAGGGTTAAAAGATTAATTATCCTTGAATTATAGAACTCATGATTTTATAAAGCCTGTTTCTAAAGTTGAATAAATAACAGATATAAAGAATGGCAAAGTTGTGAAAATTTATAAAACAAAATTTTTAAAAAAATTCGAATGCTGTTAGAAATTCTAATTTGAATTAAAAGAAAAACACTCGTTTTTCTACGTTGAAGAAATGTAACTTAGTTGTCAGCCTAATGCAATATTATTATTCTTTTTCATTGTACTTAAATTTAAAACTAATTAATACTTAAAAAACAAATTATTAACTCTATACAAAATATAATATGATTTTAAAATCAACTTACAATCATTTAT
Organism: Toxonevra muliebris; assembly: GCA_963691655.1. Taxonomy (NCBI): domain Eukaryota; kingdom Metazoa; phylum Arthropoda; class Insecta; order Diptera; family Pallopteridae; genus Toxonevra; species Toxonevra muliebris. The sequence goes on from OY829326.1 coordinate 69,366,228, forward strand.
ATATCTTATAATCTCCTCATGTTGTGGCGTTATAACTTCTTCTTCAATTTGTTTAGTGCACGTTGTTGATTTTTTAATTGTTTGAAAAACTGGACGTGGTACACTATAAGAAATCATATTAAAAATATATTAATAAATAAGTCAAATATGTTAAATATTTAACTAATTGTAGATAACATAAACATTAATATGTATTTGGAAAAATACAAAATAAAATAAATTTAAAGACTTTAGATATATGTAGGTAGTGAAACATTATGAAGATAAAAACACGAGTTCACATGGACATGCCACTCAATTGTTCATTCAGTTAGTTAGCGTTAGTGCTACAAAGTAAACATGTGGACATATATATGTATTCACAAGAATATATGTATCTACAAGTATATTCTTCAGCATGTGGATTTTCAATAAATCAAGAGCAGCATTTGACACTTTTCCTTCACATTTTTTAAGTATCCACATGAATTGTACCTACCTATTCGTATTTGTATGTCATTAGGAAAAAAATTAAGACACAAGCATTTCTTGGAATGTTGCTATTATTAAATTTGTATTTAAATAGCGATTTAGAAACAGGAGGTCTTCGGGTTACATGATTTCAGTGAATGACGAAAACTCAAATGATCAGATTTACCACATGCTAAATATTTATGGCGATACATAGTAAAATTATATAACCGTTTACTTTTCAATAGAAAAGTAGATGAGGAATTCCAGTAATGATTCCTTTCCTAAATAAATCTCATACATTTTGATCGTTGGCCATAAATAAAAGCAAATTTGGGGGGAAGAAAAACCTCCCTTGGAAAATCGCAGGTAACGCTAATGCTTCTGAATGCTCTACTGAATACAAAAATATAATTTCCAAACACATTTTCCTTTGTTTCTAGATACAAAACTTTTAATTTATAATACTTTTTGAAACTTGTGCCATGGGGAAAGTGTTTTTTTAGGGAAATACCTCCATAGCGTAATTAATCAAATTAGGTGTCAAATTAAAAGTCTTGATCTCCTCAATACGAATAGAAAATGGAGCTACCCATCACTCTGGCACGCTAATTTGGAACCAGAGCGTGAAGGTATTTTTGGTCAACAATTAAATCTTTAACGATATCAAAAGGCACGTACCGCCTCTTGGGTGGCAATGGCAAACCTCCACGAATAAAAACTGCTTAAGAAAAACTGTTTTGTCGTGTTGATTTGGCATAAAATTGTATCTTTCTTTCAGTCATTAGTAAATATAATGGCTCCGAAAAGGTTGGTCTAACCCTTCCCTAGGCTGTTGTGCCATATGAAATGAAAAGACTTTAAAAAAAATAGGCAAAAAATTATCACAGATCGGCGATCCAAATACTTTAATTTATACTTTCTTGAATCGCCATCTGAACAGTAAAGATGATTTCTATTGCAGTGTTTTTACCAAGAGTCTGATTTTATTCACGTAGGATTCCTTTTAATGGACATTCGTTTCCTTTAGTTATAAATACATACATTGCTATTTCTTAAATTTTTTTGAATGGTTTAAAATTTATGAATTCGGCGAATGTCAGGAATTGGTTTCAAAAATTTATGTTAGCCCAGGTGATAGAAACCTTACAATAAATGCGAGATACCATACCAAATAATACGAAACTGTATATACCCCAATAGTAAATCATAGTAAAGAGTGTGATTAGGCCATAAATTTGTACCCTCACTAAATATATGTGGCCAGAAGCTTTCAAATTTAAAATAGCAAACTTCTCTCAGTGAGAAGTATTTTTACTGTGACCAACCGTCCCGTAATTCGCGGGGCAATCCTAGTTTTCAGAAAAATGTTCTTTTCAATTATTTTTTAAACACGAGACGTGGTAGCGACCCCTTGCCCGAAAAATCCTGTTTTTTTGTCTTTCAGAATTCAGAAGTTAATGTTCCTCATCAAAAGTTGAACAATGTTTATTATAATAGGACACTTTTTCTCAAGTAAGGTAACTACAAAAAAATTATTATTCATGTTTTTTAGCGAAATCATTGTTTAGAGTTGCCAAAATATTCGGAATCTCTCATATCTCATATGGCTTTGCGCAGATATTGTGAAAGGATTGCCTCCAGCGAACTAGCTTCAATTTTGGCTTCAGCCGCTACTTCAACGGCCACTTCAGTCGCCACTTCAACTGCACCTTTACCCGTTTTAATGAAAGTCGGCCGTTCCAAAGTAATTTCTTGAAAATAGGAGAATGTGCTAGTTGCTAAAATGGTCTGATTTATATTTCGGTCTACCACTACGCTAACTATGAAAAAGTTGTCCAATTAATTCGCTCAGAAATTGAATATTTCTATTCCTGGTTGAAAGGAGAATGGTTTTGGAGTTTCATAAAGCGTCATCCAAATACCGTCATTCATTCATAAGCATGAAGCCACGAGTTTTTAACGCGCGATGGTTTTCAACCGAGAAACATTGAAATATTTTCTGGGTATCGAAGTCGCTTTATCAACGGTTCAACTTTGAGGCGGCAAATGTTTACAATGAAACTAGAGTGACAACAGTCCAGACAGCTGATTGTGTCATTAACCACAAAAGGCAAAAACAAGTTGGTCGCATAATGGTATAAACATATAAAGGACGACAGGCTTGCGACTGCATCTGTCAAAAATAAGAATACACAAGTTTTAATGAAACTGCTAAATTTGGTAACTACACGACTGCTTGACTCCATTTGCAGTTGCAGTCGTATTAAAATCTATTTCTAATTTATTATTATTATTTGAAGGAAGGACGACTTTTATAAGATCAATTGTACCAAAGCCCCAAGAAAGAAAGAAGCGAAGAGAGAAAGAAAGATAGATAAGAAACATACCAAAGCCGAGAAATCGGGTCTCCAGAAACAGGATTCTGGCACTCTGCCACTAGACCACAGTGGCGATGGTAGGACCTACAGTTTAACGCCGATTCCGAACGACTGCAATTTTTTATCAGCTCGGTGGTTTTGCCATTACCAACCAAGGTGTGTACTTGTACACATTCTTATAATTCGAATCCACTTCATATCGATAGTGAATATAAGAAGTTTATGAGAATTAACCACCAGACCAAGACGGGAATCGAACCCGCAACCTTCTGGATGAAAGTTTAGTGCACTATCCACTAGACTATCGAGGTCGTCATTTCTAATTTGAGTGACAAAACAAAAAAGAGAGAAATGAGAGCAGAAATACAAAACAAAAGAAGAAGAATGAAAAAATAAAATAAATTATTTTGTTTTCAAATACAACAGATGTAGCTTGCTGTCGTTAATTAACTCCAATCTCTCGACTACCGACGTTGAGAGTGTTTGCAGTTTCAATTATGCAGTCGTAAGCCTGCAGTTCTCTTTGTATTTGTACCATATTTTCTAGCGAACGCGGCACGCTCGTGACAATGTCTTTTCGCAAATTTAAAGAGCATTTTTTGAATGGCGGTCCAGAAGGTTAGATCAGCTGGTTCATCAGGAAAAAAGAATTTATAGGGTTAGATATATATGTATGTTTTTGTTAATTAAATGCATTTTTTTTCGTAGATTGGACTCTTTTTATGCAGTTTTTGCAGCATTTTCAACGACATACTAGCGTCAGTAGATATAAAAAGGTCTTACTCATTCTGAACAGTCATGAATCGTATTTATCTATCGATGGTTTGCAATTTTATATCGACAATGGCATTGTTGTGCTCTGAAGCCACCCCCAGATGAGACTGATCCGAGCGAAGGAACTTCGGCGATGACCTTAGCAGCCGAACGAGAAGAAGAAGAACAAGATGAAGTAATGGATAAATTAGAACAGGTCTTTAGCTCTGCGCGAGCCTCGTCGACTCCTATTGAGTCGGAGGTGCAGCAACAGAACGAGTTGAGAAGCTATTAGAAGCCTCGCTAAGAGGAGAAGAGGAAGAAGAAATCTCGCCAAGAGAAGAAGAAACCTCGCCAAGAGAAGAAGAAACCAGACACGGCACCGGCCTTTTTGGCCGAAGGAATAACCACAATTGCTCTTTTTCACTTTCACTTTTCTTGATTTAAATGAGCGAATTGCCAATAAAAAATTATTTAACAATATTTTCATTAAATTAAATCCATCAGTTTGTGAGCTTTTTTGCATTTACAGCTTTATATAAATAGTAAAAAAGAGACCTTCATAAAAGTGGAGAGTCCACCCATTTCTCGTGGAAATATCGAAAATGTTTATATTCCTACCAGATAGTAATTTCGACCATCCAAAGCTTCAAAAAATGTTTTTTTTCAAAAATTTACTAGTGTTAATTAATACAAAATTCGAAAACCTGAGCAAATTATAAAATGTTTCGGAAATTTTAACGTCATGTTTAATCCGAAATTTTAAATTAATTCCTTTTCTAAAATAGTTCATTCGTAACCAAATAAATAACCAAGGTTTTTAACCAAAAGTTAAATTCACTAAATCGATTCTTGAATTATCGTAGTCAACCAGACTCAATTTATTCACTTTTTGCCGCCACTGTTAAATTTGCTTATACAACAAGCTTTTACGTTCGTTCTATCCTTTTTCTACACCACAACTACACTTCCATCAACTTTTTTTTATGGCAATTATTTTAGAGTTTATAATTTAAAGCTTTCATATTTGGTTGACCTTCTATAAAAGATATACCCTAAAGTACTTGAAATAAATTACGTGTCACCAGAGGTGGATTCAGAACTTTATTTAGCTGAATTAACAAAAAAAACTTAACTTCTATATTTTAATTTGGAAATTTTTTTACAAATACCACATCATCTAAAGTTGGTAGTTCAAAGAAAAAACAAAAAAAAACGTAACTTCTTTTCCTATTTATGTCAAAATGGGACTATCTCCTTGAATCCGCCACTGCCAACCTTTCTAACTAGGTAAACAAAACACGCTTTCCAAGTTCTCTACAATATTTTCGTAAATCATTTTGCTTTGTCTCTGTTGCTATACTTGTTATCAAGATAATCAATTTGACCCGACACTTAAATGTTGTATCTCGTGATTTGTTATGACAATGGTTTTGCATAACTCGCGACTATGCAAACATACATACATATGTATATTAAGGTGCCTCAAGTCTCATACAAAACAGAAAAGTTTTTGCTACCTACAAATTAACCTTGGTTTATTTTATAATAATTCCCAAAAAAATTCGGCTCGGTTGGGAACTATCGTGAGCAGAATTGGCTTGGGAAAAAATTTCTAAAAATCGAATTTTGTATGAGAACATTGTTTATAATGCTACTTTATAAAAGTTCACAACTAGGAATTAATAAATGCATTCAAATAACGAGTTTTTTTTTTTTTTTTTTTTTTGAAATTTCGTATGCCATTTTTGTCCGTTCTTCGTCTTCAATGCAACTTTGACGGTGATATAAAATTGTCATCATAAAGTTTCCTAATGCTTTGATGCAAAAACCAATAATTTTCGTATTTCTATTACCTGCAAACTTTTATTTCGCTAATGCACCCTAGCGACAATTTTTAGAGGTTTTTTTCAAAACAATCCACCTTACCGCTGGAACCTAAATTTTTTGAGAGTCTCCATAAAATAAATCAAGATTCGTTTTTAAGAAATGTAGCAAAAACTTAATTTTGTGAACGAAACCGAGCCTACCAGAAGAAGAATCTAGATTTGCCATCGTTTGTGAGGCACCTTAATTTATATATCTGTATTACTATGTAGCGTCAATTACGCGCCACTGTATTACCTTTTAAAATTTAATAAAGCAAATATTCGTATGGCACATTTTTCACTTCGTTTTTTCCCCTCATTTTAATATAAAAAATAAATAATAAAAGAAGTCAAAAATTGGAATGCGCGCTTAAAGTAAAGTAGAAAAACCATGTGCGTTGCACTATATAAATATTTAATTATTTAATTTTCATTTTCATACGCTATAAGTAGAAACTCAAATTTAATCGACTTTATCTATACGCTATACAAAACTACATACACACACATTGATATCCAAGATAGATTAGTTATGCTTTATTTAGAATAGCTATGGGGAAATACAGATATGGACAAAATAATAAGAACGCACATTGCTTTACAAGCATTCCTTGCACACAATTTTGTTATTTCTTTAATTTTTACGTGAAACTTTTCCTTTACTCTAACTTTTCCTTGATCTACATTTTGGTGTGTTCATTTAGTATCGAATTTTTACCCATTTTGGTTTAATATCGCACTATACACCATTTAATTTGTAATATATTTGAAGAGCCTAAGTTTTTATCAAAGACTGACCCAAAAATTAAAAACAAAACCAAAAAGACCTGTAAAAGATCAGAAAATCGATTGGCAGATAATCAGATTTTTATGAAATGGGCCGCTAAGAGAAATTTCAGTATATATCAGCAAATGTAATATTTTCCCAACCTGTGTCGTATAGCCAGAGAGGTTATTTTTCTTCAAAACCACAAGAATTAGTCGGTGGAGAAAAAAAGTTGACAAATATTTTGTCCAATGGCCCGAAAAGCATAAAATTGCATAATCGCTTTATCAGAAAGACTTACACTTGGCAGATAAGGTTTCAGAATGTTTGTCATGGAAGCACTTGTTTCACTAAGCTACCGAAGTGGCTTACTTTTTATTTTCATCTCAATATTAATTATAGGTACACCGTTTAGGAATTTTTGTGATGGTATAATATTTTAGCAACATATATCTAAGGACTGACACCATGATAATATTTCAGTATAGAAATATTTGAAAAACATTCTTGTGCTCTATTCTGAGTAAAACATTATTTTAAAATGGACATTCAAACTGAAAACGATCGAAAAGATATTGCCAAATTGGTCGCGAATTTATGGTACGGGGTATCAACCTTCAATTACTTAATATCTAACGTGTCGAAGAGAGTTGAATAATTAACACTCTACTTCCCAAATTTTTGATTGACTTAAAAAAATTAGAATTAATTAATATTGATGTAAAAAGCATAAATCTGTTTTCAAAAACGAAAAAAAAAAAATTAATGTGCGTAGTTTTATGAAGTGGTAAAGGCTGAATATCTAAAAGTATTTGATATAGAATGAGTTTGTTTTAATTAATTAAATATTTTTTATAAAAAATCCAAATTCCCAGCTTCTCACAGTTGTTTTTTTATCTGGCTAGTATTACGGGAAATATTTTATTTTTTTTATTTTTGTTCTCAAAATCAATCAAAATACTTCATTTCCCCCCCCTTTTCCACAATTTTTTATTTAGTTTTAACTTCTGCTAACTTCAGAAATACGCTTCACAACTGATAACTAATTCATTTTTTTAAGGGCTTCCTTAAACGATAAGGGAAAATTCAGCTACAGAAAGCTGATATGGTTGCAATTACAACCGTGTTGCAGAATGCTGTCTAGAGACACACTTGGGAACTTTAGGGTTAAACAGTTAAGAATAATGCTTAATATGATATTTTTGCTTAAAAAGTTAAAATAAGTACTTCAAAAAGTTTTTAAAATTGCGAAATTGAGTGCTTAAAAATTAAACAAACAATACAAGTAAGAAAAAATATGGTTTAGTTATTTTCTTTCTAAAAAATGTTTACATAGGGAATGTCGTCTAGATTAGAACACTGTCCAGGTCGGAACACCGCGATTTTCCATTGTTTCGTCACTAGCGCCATCTATGTGTGTGTATGAGAAATTTTTTGTCGCAGAGGCAGCAAACTTTTCGTTTCATTTAGAGTTCAGAGAGCGAACAATATACACATTTCACGAATTCGAGTGTTCAAATATCGAAAGAAAACCAATTCACAGTGACAAACAAAGAGCATAAAATAAAAAAAAACACAATGGAAGGTGACTAAAATTTTTTGTTGAAGTGTAGTTTGAAAATTTAAAGCGTTATTTGGTGTTGGCACCAAACATTTGTTATCTGTGTGCCAATGGCGTGTCAAGTCAAGATGGAAAAATTTTTTTTGCATTCAATTTAACAGAGAGGTTCATCAGAAATGCGCCAATATCACAGCAAGTTTTTTTTATCTGTGGCCAATTTTTATTTCTTTTTTATTTAATCAAATAATAAATCTAGTGTCCGACCAAAACCGACTTTTTCGGCCGAAACCGAATTTCGGCCATTTTTCTAATATTCGGCCAAAACAGAAACCGAAACTTTTTAATTTATATGTATATATGTTAAAAACAAAATTCAAATCATTTTAATTTTTTAATTAAAACTCAAAACAAAACAATTTAGGTACATAGTTATATATGTATATAATATAGCACTTACACATATAAAATAACATACATATTAAGGATGTAGTCTGGTGTTCCGGTGTTTTTTATTATAATAAAATAATATACAATCATTTCAATTTTTTTATCAGACATCATTAACTACAAAAAAAATGTTTGGAGTTTATTTTACTATATTTTTTTTTAGTGTTTTTACGCCCAAAGTGGACACCTGAAAAAAAGTGTGTGGCTGTCCCGGGTGATTGCGGCACTTGAAGTCATCTGAGATAAAAAATTTAAATAGAATATCGTTCTGTAGACTTGCCATTCTAGCAGGTAGTAGATTTAAACATTTTTATTAAAAAATAACAAAATAGTAGATTTCAAAAATCCCGCGTTTTTGTAGAAAATCGGGATAAAAAATAAGAAAAAATGATTAGAAATAAACAATTCTACTACCTGCGAGAGCCATTGGTGTGTAGAATAAACTGTTAAAATTTCAGCCCTATCGGCTTTATAGAATTTCTTCAAACCCTCGGTCCGATCAAAAAAAACGTTTTTTCGAGAAAAACGCTTTTAAAGTTTTAACAACACATGCAGTTTACCCAACAGGTGCTCTCGTCTATGCGCTATAACTGCGTTAATATTTGGAATTTTGGTATGACCGTATTCTTTCAATATATTGTACTTTCGAAATACATAATAAAAAAATCAAATTTTTGAAATTCGAACACCAGACAACATCCTTAATGGCACTAAAACAATTACATTTTGGGGTATAGGTACTAATGAGATTCACATTTTTATTTTAATATTCAAAATTGAATAACTTTATGTTATATGCTAAATTTCACAGCCCCTTGCGCACTGAAATGCAGTTTACAGTAAAATTTATAAAGTTTTGGTTTCGGCCAAATATTCGGCCATATTTATTGCCGAAACCGAAACTTAGTCGAAACCGTATTTTTGGCCGAAACCGAAACCGAATATTCGGTCGGACACAATCAAATTTATGTTTTTTTTCTTCCATTTTCAAGCGTATTTCAGCCTCTTTCTTTCATTTGCAGGTTTTGTTTTCAATCATTTTCCAAATATCTCATAAAACATATTTTTATGTTTTTACTTGCTTATTTATTTATTACAGCTCTTATAGCCTAATTCAAATGCAGTTATACATATTTAATTTTCAAATTATAAAAATATAAAAAGAGAAAAATAACAATCACAAAAAACTCAAAATTGAGAATTTATAATTATCTCATTTCTAGGGTTTTACTATAATTATACAATTTTTGCTTAAACAACTTTACATCTTCAGGCATCTCATTATAACATTTTAATCCTTTATAAAAAGGCTGTTTTTGTCTGACTCAGTTTTAAATAAAGGCAAATTAAAAACATTTTTATTTCTTGTATTTATTTTGTGAACATCTCTGTTAAATTTTAAATTTGTTCTTAGATATTTTGGCAAATATCCCGACTAAATGTTATTAATAAATTTCATGGTATCATAAAAAACCTGTTGCTTAACACTAAGCCAATTTAGAGTACTTAACATTTCTATAATGGCTGTGTCATAACTTTTCTTTAATATAAATCTCATACTTTTATTTTGCATTTTTTGTAGTTTTTCAATTTGTGCATCTTTCATGCTGAAAAAGATTGTAGAACAATTTATATAAAATGTGGTTCAATTATTGATCTGTAAATCATTATCTTATAGCGTTTACTTAACAGTTTACTTGTTCTTTTTAGAAACCAGAGTTTCTTCGATATTTTGCTAATAGTGTAGTCGACGTGATCATTTAACTTTCATTTATTATCGATTTGAATCCCCAGATACTTTATTTTATCGACCATTTCATTTTCCATACGATTAATTGTAAGATTTATATTTTTATTTCTTGATATAGTCATATATTTGGTTTTGTCAATATTAATTTTCAATCTATTTGCACATAGCCATTTATATAGAGGGTCTAAGTCCGATTGTAAGCTGTTCCTCATTTCGTCAATATTTTTTCCACTTATCATTAACAGAGCATCGTCAGCAAACAGTTTTATTCCAATAAATTTAAGTACTAAGTTAATGTCATTTATGTATATATTAAACAAAATTGGAGCCAAAACTGAACCTTGAGGTAATCCAATTTTAACACCAATTTTTTTCGGATATCGAAGACCCAATTGATGTGCGTTGCCTACGGTTCTTTATAAAACTTCTAAACCATTTCAGTTCGGTACCCTTTAAGCCAATTTTTTCTTGATATAGTCATATATTTGGTTTTGTCAATATTAATTTTCAATCTATTTGCACATAGCCATTTATATAGAGGGTCTAAGTCCGATTGTAAGCTGTTCCTCATTTCGTCAATATTTTTTCCACTTATCATTAACAGAGCATCGTCAGCAAACAGTTTTATTCCAATAAATTTAAGTACTAAGTTAATGTCATTTATGTATATATTAAACAAAATTGGAGCCAAAACTGAACCTTGAGGTAATCCAATTTTAACACCAATTTTTTTCGGATATCGAAGACCCAATTGATGTGCGTTGCCTACGGTTCTTTATAAAACTTCTAAACCATTTCAGTTCGGTACCCTTTAAGCCAATTTTAACTAATTTTTGTAGTAATATGTCCTGATCTATAGTTTCAAATGAACCTGCAACCAGTTTTCACTGTAATAGCTGGCGACGCAGGCTTTGTTAACCGTCTTTCTTTTATTTGTATTTTTATATTAATTTTAAAGTAGAGTCGCGGCAGTTGGGTTTGTTTTTCGGTAAAATTTAAAAAGCGAAACTGGCGGTGTTCCGACCTTGACAATTTATGCTTATAATGCTTATAATTCCTATAATTTTGGAAGATCGTTCCAAAGATGCGAGACGTTACAACCGAAATTACGGGCAATAGTCAAAAGGTGTTCCAACCTAGAAAACATTCCCCTATGTATAAATAATAATTATTATTATTTGTAAATTATAATTTACAAATTAAAACAAAGTAACACAGATTTAATTGCATGTGTGTAAAAAAGAGTTACACATCTGTTTAAGATCTTTTCAGTTATTTATATATATAATTATATATTTTTATGAAACAAAATAGTTAAACCCTTATGTTTTATTATTACAGAAATTGTTTATTGAACTTTTAAGCATTTTTTTTTTGCAGGTTTAAGACCTTTTTTAAGTATTAAAATTAATAGGCTTCAAATGAAAAATGATGCCAGATGATCACGTCAGGATTTCGAGATATCCTAACCTAAAAGTACAAAAATACCATTTTTGCTCATTTTTAAGGTTAATCTCACTTTTTTACTCTTTTTGTAAATTTAACCATTTCCACCGCGCCATCTGGCAGAGGAAAAATGAAAAATAATGCCTTTGAAAGAAATTGCACTTCTTATTAGCTTTCCAAAAGTCCAAATTTACACAGAACGGATAATGCTTTCTATTTTTTTTTTTTTTTTTTTGCTTTAATAATTTTGAAATTATTTAAATTGATTGTTATTTCAAACTAAAAATAATTTTTTATTTTAATCTCTAAAAATCTAGAATCCTAAATAAAACTACAATTTGCATTTTGTAGCATAGTATAGTTATTTGTTATAAATGGAAATAAACTGCAATTGAAGCTATGAGCTTCTATGCTAATTTCTGATTTTAATTGATTTTTTTATTTATAACCTTAAACAAGATGTAAAAAATTAATTCTAATATATTTTTTTCTTCATGTACTTATTATTTTGTACACATGTGTATACAGAAACTTGACATTTAAGATATAGTTCAGTTTATTTTTTGTAATGGAAAAGTGAAAACATAAAACGTGTAGAAACCAGCAAACAGCGGCAGGGGGCACAATTTGTTAAATTATGAACTCGTTTTTCCATTGCATAACGAGAGTATTACAAAATTATTTGAATAAATGCAAAAATATAATATAAGTTCGACTTACTTATTCTTTTCAGGACTGTTAATATCTGATGATCTTTTACCGCTTTCCTTAATTGTTTCAAATTTTTCGTAGTTTTGGGCTAAACCTAAAAACAAATAAAAAAAAAAGCAAAAAAACAAGAAAAGTGAGTAAATAAAATACAAATTAATGCATTAATTAATTGCAATCTCATGCTGCTTTGCATTTCCCATTGCACTATAATCATTCTAAAGTGCCGGCAAAACAAATCAAATACACAAACAAATCTTCGCTTACACGTTGATTCTCTCGCTCTCGCACTCACTAATTTTTATGCTCATTTTCATATGCGCTTTTGTACTCATTTTTTCATACCTTCATCCAAATAGTACTTTTTTTCTCACCATGCGTTCTAATATCACCGTGTGTATTTGTTGTATGCCGAAGTGTGACATAACAATTTCAATTCAATTTCATTTAAACCCTTTTGGAAAAGTTTAATTGCCTTTAACTTATTTACTGATACTACTACTAACCTCTTCTTGTTTTTGCAACAATTTTGCTAGGACCTTTTGACACTGTATACATTTTGTATTGGCAAAAAAAAAATTTTAGCGTTTTTGAAACAGTTTTTTTATTATAAATATTGTGGTATTTGTTTTATAATATAAGCGCACAAACAACATATACTATGTAAGTATACATATGACTGTAATGAAGGAAATTGTTCTCGAACTGCAGCAGGAAAACTTATTTCGCCTTTACTTCTCTTCCAGCAATTCAACACTGTCTTCCTTTATGCTCACACTTAAATTTTTGATAATGTTTGGTAATTCATTTGAATTTCATCATAATTTTTCAAAATTACAAATTCAATTTTTTTATTTTTTTTTTTTTGCTGATATAACATATGAATATAGTTATGTATATGTATATATTATGCTTTTATTACTTTATTGTTATGTTATTCGATTAAATAAACGTGCGTAATTAGTAAAATAAGCAAGTAACCGCACAGTTCCATGAACACACGCACTTCGTACTCCGGGACTCCGTAACGGGGAAACGTTGAAGTTATTTTATTATACTTAGTATATCTCAACCAATTTGACTCGATTCTGCTTTATATCACCACACTACACAATGGTCGATGCTCAACACATGAAAATCAACTGACAATTTTAGCAGATACTTTTCCAATAGGAATTTTGTGAAAAGTAAAAGCGTAGTTCCTCAAAGGGAAAAGTAGTGAATGAATGTGAAGAGTAGTAGTAGATTCCTACTCGACTGACCATATGATTTTCCTATAGGAAAATATCATACGAAATGTCTGAAACAGCTGATTGATAAGAGCCATGTGCAGAGTTGCCAGAATTATGTATATTTAGTTAGTTTACAGTCCGCTTACACCGAACGATTGTTTTTATGTAGTAATGTAAATGTATCTTTACACAACTACTGAAATGACTGTTCAGAAAGGCGAAAACATGACCGGCTGCCTGAAAGATAGAGGTAGAAAAATAAGTAGTAACAAATAGAAATTTTGCCATTTTGAGAAGTTTTTAGAAGTGGAAAAGACAACATCAATAAAAACAAACAACTTATTCTGCCCATGACGTTTATGCTTGCGCCTATATGAACCGTCTCAAACAAAACAAACTATATAAAAAAATCAAATGGTTTGTGTATATGATTCTATAGAGCAGGGGTTCTCAACTGTGCTCATCCTACGACCCTCTTTTCGAATTCGTGACAAACCCGCGAATCCCCTACTTTGATTTTCACACAACAATTTCTTATGCTGGTTTACTATTCCGTAGTTTGGATGAGGGTCTGGTTAGTTTGCGTCAAAGATAAACTAGGCTAGTAAATTTATTTAGTAGGTGAATTGTTCCTCGTGAGAAAAACTGGGATGATGAGTTATAGTGACGTTTAAAGTTTTCGATAGTAAAAGGTAGTCGAGAAATTAACCAAAGGCAAAACAAAAACACTGTTTAAATTTATTTGAACTAAAGTTCTTTGAAAATGGTATTTTACATTCGATTTTTCTTTTAATAATAGTTTTTAACAGTTTGTCGTATTTTTGGGGTTTAAAGCTATTATCGATGCGAATTCGGACCAATTTTTTCGATGCGTCTCTGCAGCACACACTGTAGCGATTTTTTCGCATTGAAATCTCAACAGCTGATTTTCATTTCTTCCTGCCACATACAAGAGATTTTTAGTTGAGATTTCTACCAGTTCAATTAACTATTTAAATATAAATATTAGAATAAAAGTATCAATATACAAAATAATATCAAACATTTCACTTCCTCTTCTTCTTGTTACTTGTCGGTAGCAAATGCAGCAGGTTGCGTTTTTCGGGATGACAAAAGAGGAGAACTGTGAATGTTCGAAAAAAAACGATGCGTCAAAATCGCAGATGTGTGTGCACGCTCATATGAAATAATGGGTTGCATAGTTGTAATTTCTTTCGTTGCGGATTCGCAACAATAAAATCGTAACTGTGTGTGCGTACCTTAAGTCAGAAATGGAAAATGTGAAACTAAGAGGTGCATATTGTAGGTTTTAACATATAATATGAAAGAAAAAATAAATTATTTTGTTAAATACAAAATATTATGATTATGGTGCATTACAGAGTATTCAAATATTTGTTTATTGAAATATCTCCGCGCCTCCCTTCAAATCAGTATACGCCCCCCTCACTTGAGAACCACTGGTATAGAGCATATCGTACAAAAAAAAAAAACACTGTTGTCATCTTAAAATTTGTGTGTGGGTGTTTTCTTTGATAAACGCAATCACAAAAACAAGTTAGGGAAAACAAAATAATTTTTGTGGGAAATTTATATAGCACAGTTCGTAATATTGAAGGTTGTATAAGAATAATAACGCTTATAAACCATTTTCACATTAGCCTCAATGCGCGACTCATTTGACGTCTACAGGCAAAGGGGGAAATTAAGAGAGTAACATGCCATGGAGACTGTTGTGTGAGTTATATTTGTACACGAACCGAAGGGACCAATTACTTTTTCTTGTGCAATTTTTATTCTTGGAGGCTTGTTATTGCCAGTCAAGAGGTGGTGCCGCACTGTGATTCGCCGCAAAAAAAAATTTGTCGAAAAAATACTTAGTATAGGAGCAAGAGCAGCTCAAAGTCGATAAATTTTTCGCAAACATGTTGGATTGTTCGATTTTAGTTCGTTAAGTAAAAAATCTAAAAAATAAGTGTTTTAATGATATCTTACAGAAAGTTTCATTTTTGTATTTACAATTTTTGATGTTACTTTTTAATCAAGATTTGAAAAGCTAAAAATTTTGCATTGTTTTAAGATTAAAATATTTTTGAAAACACAAAAACTGAAAATTGACGAATTTTGGGAAAGAAAATCTAGAAAATTTTCTTCCTGGATTCTTGGATTTTGACAAAAATTGGAATTTTAGTTTTTTGTTAACCCTAACAGTTTACCATCATGCTGAAAAATGAATAAAAGTGTAAAAAAGTCAAAAGTTACAATCATTTATACCACTTTTATTTCAACATTAAAGGATTGCAATAAAAATTTTTTAACTTTCTAAAAAGTCCAACATAACTAAATAAAATAAATTTCTTGAAGATCAAACCGTCCATTCTTCCATTATAGTTTGCTAAATATGACAAAGATTGTAACTTTAAGCTTAATTTATGGCGAAACTAAAACAGTTTAATGTAAAACTCACTTCAAATTTGAGTTTACCGTCCCAAAATTTACTAGCATACGAAATTTCATCGAAATCAGAGCGTTCTAATTTTGTCCCTTAGTTGTATGGGATCAAATCACTGTGTGCCTTGTAGGAAAATTTTGATATTGTTTTATTGACTATGCCGAGCATTGAACCCGGGACTACGCCTTAACCTGCAGCCTTAACATGCAATTTTAACAGTACTTATTCTAAAAGAGAAAAGAAAAGTTTTGATAAAAAAATATTCTATTTTCAAATTTTTTACATTCAAACATTTTTCTTAAAGGAGAAAGTTTAAACAAAAAAGTCTCGTTTTTTAGTTCATTTTTCTGACAGCATCCGTTTCGTGGTTTGTTAACTTAGGCTCAACAAATATTTGAATATTAGACAAATAGCTACCTTACTTTGGCTTGTCACATTTGTAGAATCGGATACAAATATTAAATTTATTTTGTTGTAATTTAAAACATAAATTATAAGATAACAAATATTGAAAGCAGAAGAAATTACTCAGTGAAATAAATTCAGAGCATTATAAGGCAATTATTTGTTTTTTGAATTTAATATTTTAACCAAAGTGATTGAACTATGCCCAATTTTAGTTGATTTTAAATATTTGTTTAATTTTGAAAAAAAATAGTGTAATTAAAGTTACGAAAATTTATAACCTGTACTCGATTTATAATACCCATTTATTTGTTATTTGCAATAGGCTAATTTTACTAAATAGATTAGTAATATATTAAATTTTCTTAATAGTAAAATATCAATTCTGTCCAAGTTTGGAATTTCATCCTAAGATCGGCTTTAAAGCGAAGGTACTTCAAAATAAAAAAATAAAAAATAAAATTTTTATAATGAAAATAGAAAATATAATGAGTACAGCGACACGATTGGATGACATATGTCTGAAAGAAATCTCTTCTACTGATTCGACTATAATAAAAAAGGGACGTATAATAAAAATGGCGACACATTTAATGACAGTGTTTGTTTTGCCTATTTCCTATTCATTGTGCAAAAACAAAAAACATTGTTTACATATCTTCGTAACCATAACTAATAAACAATATGGTCAAGGACTCAATGAGAAATTCATGTAATAATTTTACGAGCATTTATTTTTATTTATGACAGGAAAACTGTAAAAGAACCCGTCCCAAAACCATAATTAATTAAAATTGTTCGTACAATTTTTCTTTGGTATTTTTTTTTCTAATATCTCACACTGATATCCATTGTGACATCTTATATTAAACACAAAATGAAGTGGTCTTGAAATTTTGCTTTAAACTCTTTCTTCTTTCATGTTATGACACTTTTTCACCGTCATTATGCATTATAAATGTGAGAAATCGATTAGTTCTTAAGCGATAGATGATGTTTAACATATGCGTTAGAGATGTTAGTCCCGGGAACTCGCTTCCTTCCACTATATGACAATGCCACAAAGTCTTTGTCGTTTTTATCTGTTTTCTATATAGAATTAAGGCGAATAAAGCAGTGAAACAAAAATATCTTTTTGGATGAGCGGGTCCAAGGTAATACAAATTGTAATCCTCTTTATAACGATGTTTGTAATCCTCTTTATGATGACATTGAAGATGGTAGGGATGCGGAAGTCAACTAAAAGAGGTAGAATTGACTGAGAGCCTTTTTGCACTTATCCCTAATTGTTAATAGAAACAGCTCTCGAAAAAAAGAAGGGAAAACTTTTTTTGAAACATAAAATAAATAAAAAAATTTAATAAACTTGTAGTAAACACAATTCATATGTATAGAGAGAAATAATGTATGAATTTCGTGACAAATATTGAGATGTTAAATATAAATCTCGAAAATCTAGATACTCGCTGGAAATTGACATCTCTAATGCATGTATGAATCATATCCTTTTTACCTACTTGCTACTATTTAATCAAACTACCTACATCGCAATCTGAAAATCTCTGTAAGGTATATAAGGATGCGTTTTGATGTTTTATTTTAGTGTTCAATCACTAGTTGTGAATTTCGTGCTCTTCTTCAAAAAATTTAAAAAATATTTTATAAAGAAATTACAGTTGTTAATTTCGTGTGCGCTTTTCAAGTATAATTATCTATCAAAAAATTTAAAAAATATTTTATAAATAAATCACTATTGCATCAGTAAAAAAAAGTTTTTTTAAGTAAATTAAAATGGGAAATAATAAAAATAGCTGTACACCGCCTAAAAAACGCACTTCAACGCCAACAACTACGCCAACAAAATCTACAACGAACAATTTAACAACGCCTGACTCAACTCGACCAATATTAACTGAAATTAAGAAAAGACGCCAAAACACTAAGGAATCTATGCGTTCCACTGACGGAAACGCACGTAAATCATTAAAGTTTTAATTTAAAATTTTTAAGTGAAAACTGTTCTCAAAAAGTGTTTCAAAAAAGTGGCGTGAATAACATGCAACCCTGCTTTGTTCATTGTGAACAGTTTATACAAAAACGAAGAAGCATCCAAACAAAAAATCAGCTGTGCGTAAATTAGAAATTAACACAGTCAACTTGTAAATATATAAAAAAAGACTTCATCTACAAACAAACATTAAAAAATGGATGGAACCGTATCCTATTCACCAGAAGATATTACTCAATTATCCCCAGAATTACTACAGCGTAAACTTTACTTTCTATTGGATCATTTGAAGCAAATGCATGCCAAACTACCAGAGTGTGTATAAAATTAAGTTCCAGCAACGTAACCAATACAATTATGCAAAATCCTCTTTCTCCGCAGAAGCTACCAAATACGCATCTCCTATGAATTACTCACGGAGTTAGGAAACTCTCTGCTAAACGATACAATCTTTGAGATAGTCAAAGGTCTGATGGAAATCCAGCATTGCACCGAAAAACATCTGCAACAGCTGCGTGAACAAGTCGAAAATGAAGAACAAATCGAAATACAAGAATGGCGAACCAAAATAAGTGATCCCGAGGAATTGGATCATATACTAGAATTGATGAACATTAAGCATACGAAAAAATTGCGTGAAACTGATATGAAACTAATAGCATTGCTGGATCAAAAGGTTAGTGCTGCTGATGATGATATCTGTAGAAATCTTTGTTATTCTGAATATTTTTCAATTTTAGGTGAAAGATCAACAATCTATATTGCAGAAAGCTGGTGTTGCTGGTTTCTATGTCACCGATAACCCCAAAGAGATCAAAATTCAAATGTTTCTCTTGGATTTTATTTTGCGTCTAAGCAAACTTACATTTGAGCCAAATAAATAGTATTAAATTCATATTTGTTAATATAAGCAGCTCTAAAAACTAATGCACATAAGCACTATATTTTTAAAAATTTTTAATTTTCATGTTTTTTTTAAACATTTTTTTACACTTTTTACTTTTTATGCTTTTGTAAATATTACTATATAATTACTTTTTTTTCTGAATAAAAATTATTTTGCTTTGATTAATTTGAAATGTGATATTTGAATTTCTTTAGCAAATAAGACATACTCTTGCCACGTGGTATTACAACGGGCCTTATTGGCCTAAGCAGGTCCTATTATAATAGGACAGCTACTCTAACCTAACATAGACATATGGTACGTTTTTATAGAACTGAAAATAAAATTTGTAAGTCATATATATTGAATATTCGGGATCAATTCCTCCACCTTCTGTGAACATCATACTGTCATTTGATAGTAGAATCTGTCGACGTATTCCATCGTATGATGTTCAATTATGGAATGGTCGTGGTTAATTCCCAAGGATTTGGGCGAAACTAATGTAGCATGCTTCTCTGATCTGATGTTAAGTTTTCGCGTACATGTCTCCGAGTGTGTGGGCGATCTCTAACAACTTCTTGCTATTATGCAGTACTACTAATTTAGAATGCTCGTATATGTACTTGTTGATGTTGCAAGGTATTTCATGAATTTTTTCAATAAATGTTGACAACTGAGGACGATATGGCTGTTGTACCAAAACAGCTCACCCCTCGCGGTGAGAACGATAAATAAAGGTAAACCGAAATGAAAAAAACAGAACATGTTTTAATTTTTATCGTCACGCTCATAGTCAAAGAAGGATTTTGTGAAATTTACATTTTTACAAAAATGGTGATGATTTTTTTAAAATTCTTGATTTTCGATGGTCTAGAAATCTGGTTTTGGTAGCAAGAAAAAACAAGTTTTGCTCCAAATACAAATTTCTTCGCTCACTAACAGGCTATTACAGCTATAAACTAGCAAGTAAAAATTCATATTGATTGGTGAAATGGTTCTTGAGAAACCTTTCTCGACGCAACTGAACTTTTTGAAAAACAATCAGAAAAATAGAAAGCATAGATTTGTTGGTAATATAATAAAGTTGCATATTTTTTTTACAATATTATTTGAAATCTCCACCAGCGCTCAAATTAGTTAAGTTAACGATACGCGTCAAACGGGCGTTAATGAGGGAGTGAGAGGGGCAAGGCCGTATTTAGTCAGTAACTGTTTGATTTAAAGTTTCGTTCTGAATCAGTTTGAAAAGCTTAAAAATGAATAAAAATAGAAAAAATTATCGGATCCTTGTAAAATTAGACTTGCTTGAACCCCATTTTTTCCCCTAAAACGATCTTTCTAATCTCTTTCAATGCTGTGATTTCACGAATTTAGGGAATATAAGCAAACCTCATCCGGGTTCCTTATCATTGATAATGGCTCAAATTCCCAATGATGATCATTTGAAAAAAATGAGCCTCTACCATTTTTGGTAATTTTTTTAATTCATCAGTAGTGGGAAGTTAATGAGTTAATGAAATTATGTCCCTCACGATAAAAAATGCATTAGAATGCACATTGATTAATATTTATTTGAAAAATTTTAATTTGATTATTCTGTGAATTTTTTGTCACTTTTGGCCATTTTTTTGTGGGTTAAGATTAAAAATAATAGGAAAATTTTTCCTAAAATTTTAATTTTATAGGGTCCATCAAATGTATCACCGATTTAATTTATTGTATTTAAAAATCAGTTTGATAAAATTATTTATGAATATTTTCTTCGATTGAAAACCCCCCGAAAAAATTTCTGGCTACGGCCCTGGAGAGGGGCATATGATTTCCATAAAAATATGTTCTATTGACTGTAAAAATTCGTCTTGATTAGAGAATTCTTTTGATTTTAAATTGGTTTTTTTAAATGGTACGCAGTTCTAAAAATTAAAAAAAAATACAAATTATTGTACAGTAGAATCCCGATAATTCGTAATCACAATGGACCAGAAAATTTTCACGAATTACAGAGATTTTCGATTTAACGAGATTTCGATTTAACCCTTCCTCCCCGGAGTTTTTTTCTTAAAATCTGGTTGAGTTTCTTCAATATTTTATGCAAATATTAAAATAAATTTAAAAAAATAAGAAATAAAAATAAAAAATAAGAAAAATATGAATTAACGGTTTTTTTTTTCAATATATTTAATAGAAAGAAAAAAACAAAAACAATTTTTCATTTAACTGAAATATGTTTGTACATATATGTATATGTATACATGGTGTACAAATATTGGACACCATTAAAAACTATGTTTTAAAAATTCTCTAATTTTTTGTTGTGTAAGGCTCTTCTCGAGTATCTTGTCAACCAAGAAAATCACAAAAAATTCCATCAAAAAAAGGGAACGTAGCTATCTACTATGATTGATTTTTTTCGAATCAAAGCTCCATGGAATTTTGCTTTGCATTACAAATTAACATATGGTATAAGTGGTTGCCAACAAACAATTTCGATTAAACAGACCTTTTATTGAAAAAAAAAAATACAAAGGGGGCCAAAATGTATGGAATTTTTGCGAATTAAAGCGATTTTTTGAAGGGACAAACATTTTGTAACGTATTATTTAAATTTTCGAATTAACAGGTTACGAATTATCACGATTCTACTGTATTAATATAAATTTCGTTTTATTTGAATGGCATTTTTCCATCACCAGATGCACCAGGTACATTAGATGCGGTTAAAATTACGATAAAGATCAAAGCAAGATCTTAAAAAATATTTCCAGTCTTTTCTTTAAAATAATATAATAATTATATAATCTTAAAAGTTGTTTGTCCTAACGTTCCCCGAAAATTTCTTTCTCAATACATTTCCTGTACAAATACGCTATGGTAGAAGTATGGCGTTTTTGAAAGATGCTCTAAAACGCAGGCATAACGGTTGTAGAAATCATAATTTTAGGCATACATATACAAAGATCTTTTGGAGAAGCTGGCAAATCTGATCTTATGGTAGCTCTATTAATTATATCTAAATCTACTAGTACGATTTTATTCAAATTAACATATGTGAATGCCCGCTCCGTTCACTTTTACTATTTTCGGTCACTTTTTTATGAATGTAAAACAGTGGGCACCGTTTCTCGGCTGGATATGCTGTTGAAAACCCTAAAAGTTGAATCAAATTGAACAATGTTTACAATTTCAGGAGGGGGAGAGTCTGGGAATGATGTCAGAGCAAGCAAGAGAAGCCATCCACCGAGAGTTTTTAAAATGCAGGGATAAATACAAAATAAATGTGATTTAAGATTCAACTTATTTATCTAGAACGATTAAAGAAAGCTGGTATTGAATTCTCATCAAGACATATTTAGTGTCCCATAGATATTTTACTTTTATTTTATTAATAAATAAGTAGTAAATCTTTGTATTTTTTAGATTAACTTCCTCTATATATTATATTTCTTCTATATAATGGGTTATAAATGCGAAAGTTTTTAATATAAAAGTAAAATTGGCTAAAAATTAGTTTTCTCGAGTACTAACAAAAGCAAGAGAATTTGAAAATGTAAAGAAATACTTAACTGAATTACACTTATACAACTCGATTTAATTTCAGTTAAGCTTAGTTTATCAATAATTATGTGACCTACATATATAACCTCAATGTGTTGGGGCCTTAAAACCAAATAAATAATAATAATAAGTTTTTGTTTTGAAGAGTATTTCTAGCCAAGGAATTACTACATATGTCCTGACTCTATATAAAAGAAAAGATTATGCTGAGCAATCGTGCATTCATAGTTTTTCTAGTTCAGTGACTGTTTTTGAGTTTAAAGTTTCTTCCTGCAACAGTTTAAAAAGTTTGAAAATTAATAAAAAATAGAAAAATTATCGGATCCTTGTAAAATTAGACTTATTTGATAGGTAATAAAAAGCGATATTTTATTATGTAGTATGTTTGGAGTTTGTCTATCATCAGATGGTGCTTTCACCCTAAACTCGTCCGCCATATTTGATCCACCATTTTGAATATTTTAATCAGACTGCAGATTTTTAACCTGCGGCCCTTAAAACTTTTTGAACCACTAAACTTTTCATTATGTCTGGCCGTGACTATAAGTAAGATAAAATCTGTTCTGTGTACATTTTTTTCCAAAATTATGCGCCGGTACGATAAAAAAAAACATAGTGAATTCCCTACTGATAATCATTTGAATAATGTTTATTTAAAAAAAGTATTCTATGAATTTTTTGTCATTTTCGGCCATTTTTTTTTTTTTTTTTTTTTTTTTTGAGTTAGGATTAAAGAAACTCGGAAACAAACATTTTTCCTAAAGCTTCAATACATTTCTGTGGAAATAAGGAATAACAGCTAAACTCAAAAGTCGAATCTGTATTGGAGAACACAAAAGTGACCTTTTTACATATGTTTAAGCTTTTGTTTATAATACATCTGTCAAACTATAAAAATACATGTTCTTATGGGGACGATTATTTTGGCGACGACACGACCACCGACTGTTCCTCACTAAAGCCCAATAAGAACCCGAACCCGGAATGCCGATTAAATTTATATCCGTCTCAATACTTGCTCCCATAGACTAATTTTTTTATTCTACCCTAAAAATTTCTTATTATAAGCTTGTAAAGTTCGGCTATCATATAAAAACCAACAAAAAATAAGAAAAAGAAACTTTGCTGCTTCCGTAAAAGTACAATATATTTATGAGTTTCTCTCTCTCTCTTTCTCTAACTCTCTTGATCTCTCATACACAAACACCAATTCGCTCTTTCTCTAGAATTGTTGGTATTTTAAACAATTTCTTAATTTGATAACTTGAAATATACGAATTGAGCATAACAAACAAACAAAAACTTAAACAAATCGAGGGGAGAGCATGGCGTATAAATAAAGCATCTTCAGCACTTGATTTGATTAGTTACAATTTAACAATCTTGTGGTGTGCGGTTTGGCTCGAGTTCACAGTTTTTCACAAAAAAGCTAAAGTTCTTTCTGCATATTAATAAAAATTAATAAGTAAAATATCAAAATGTCCATTGAAATTACACCAAACGCTTTTTCGATTGCTGATCTTAAGGATCTTGTAAGTATCAAACTAAAAATTATATTAAATTTATATTTCTATAAAAAAATTTAAATATTAGGGTAAATTTTATTTTTAATTTTTTAAATTTATTTTCATTTTAAACAAAAAAAATTGATTTATTATTACAATGAAAATTTAACTAAACTGTCTAGTTTATAAGATTAATTTAATTTACAATAATTTTATAAAGTGTCCAGTGCAGTGAATCGCGTCCTAAGTGGAAGAGACAGGGAAGAGTGCAAGGATCAACGCTGATATTTGAAATATCCATTCCTGGTCAATGAGTGCATGAGTGGAAACTGAAAGCACTATCACATTGATTTATTCTTGTTAAAATTTCTCAGTCCTCTTGTACTCATTACCCAGGGGTGGAATAGCAGCTTTCATTTTTACACTCTATCTCTTCCTTGTCTATTTTATTTTTAAATATTTTCATAGAGCTATTCTTAAATGAAAACCGCTTTTGTTTTGTTTAGAATTTTTAATTTCTTTGTTTCTTTTTCGTTTTAAACAAGTTCACCTGCCTAAAAATATTCCATAGAACCTATTCAATTCATTATTGAAATATGCCCCCAAAAATTTACACAATTTTTTTATATATCAAAGTACAACTTGTTTATTCAAATATGAATTCAAATAAAATCGTAAGAGGCTTAAATTAATTTACTTCTTGCTTAATTGAATTAATTAGTTTTCCCAAAAAAAAGCAAACATGTTTAGAATGCTTAATTTTGTTTTAACATTAATTATTTTGCTTCTAATCTAATCATGATTTTGTTATTTAAATTTTATTATTTTTTTACAATTGCTTATTCCATTCCAAAAATAGTTTTATTAGAACCCAAAAAATTACGAAGATTTCACGTTCAAGGTTCGTTTTGTTTATTTATTATTTGCGTTTTGACTTCTCCATTTGCATTTTTTGCAAATCTAATACATTATCAACCACATAATTTCTTGAACATATGTATTTACTGGCAATACTAACAGCTGACAGTTTGTTTACCTGCCTGTTGCCTGTCTGTCTATCTATTTGTCACTACATTCACATGTACATAGTATATTAAGTTCCCTCGTTACGAAAAAGCTTCTTTGAATCGTGCTTAAAATTATTTAAAACTTGAGGAACAAAGTTTCTACCATCAACGAAATTTCATTCAGTTTTCAAATATTTTTATAGTGCGCGGTTGTCGTTTCCTTTCTTGGTATATTTTATTGTTTAATTGTTTGTCAACAGTCAATTACATACAATGTTTTGTATGAGAAGATTATATTGTACATTTAAAAAGGTAAATATAAAAAAAAGAAAAGAAAAATTATTTTAAATTAATTTATTATTTTTCTGCAGAAAAGATATTCAAATTTTTCTTCGACATAAAAAAGAAAAGTATTTCACAATTGCCTTCCCATTGCCTTGTCAGTAAGGGTGATGGTGATGAAGAATTTCCACATGCAAAGCGCATAGGTGGCAAAGAGAAAAACGTATTTGTTAATGCTTTCTCTCTCTCTTAAATAGGATGCAGCTCATGTGACCTTCAATTTTTTTTGTGCTATTGCACATGCATAGATACTAAAAGAAAAACGTGTGTCATAATTACCCAGCGGTAATTTTATCACTAATATGCATTAAATTGTAAAAAACATAGTTTTGCATATTCAGCCTTATTCGTCGAAACCACTCTATAAAAACCGTTACTAACATCACAACCCTTCTCTAAGATCAGCTAATGTTCATGCAATTAGTACCATAATTTCCAAAGTTTGTGCATTGTAAACAAGTGCATTGTTAACCTGCTACCAGTCGGTATTAGTTGAGGTTTTTACAAAATATTTTATTCTTAATTGACATGCTCGAACAAATTGCATTAAAGATTTTACTGGTTTGAACATTTCAAATCAATCACTACAAAAAAAGTATTTTTTTTTTTGGACTTGTTTTTAAACAATCATTAGAGGGAGAGAAAGTAGTGAAAGAGGGAAGGTAAACCTTTTTTTTATTTTATAAAAGTCGAAATATGTGTGATTTATAAATAAAACAAGAGTTTGTCCCACAGTTTCTCTAGGTAATAAAACCGGACTGGTCAATAAATTTACAAAAGGAAAAAACTAAAGTAACCTTTAGTGAAAAAAAGGAAACCATGACAAACATTTTGGGTAACAAAAAAGCAATAACAATACATAACTATTACCGCTTACCTTAGAATTTTATAGCTATTGAAGCAAAATTTTTTGTCCGTTAATCCGAAAAAATTAAGCAAAATTTTAAGCTCTAACATCTTCCTCTTTTAGTTTCAACCCTTTCATGTATTCCCACTGGGTATGCATGGTTGTAAAAGCATTGGGTGTTGGGACGATGATGTTTCATAAAGCGCAGAATAACCAAAGAGAAATTGGCGGTTTTTGCTACTCTCCCTTAGCAGCACATATGACCTTCATTTTGCCTATATACGCTGTAGCAGCATAAAAACAAAAAATATAAATTGAAATACAACAGAGAGAAGCCAAATAACCCAGATATGTACATATATTTGTTGGTATCTTAAATTTCTCTCAGTATTTCAAACTCTTTATACCAATTTCTTACATTTCCAAAATGAATATATATATACATATTTATTAATCTCTAACATTTGACAAAGTTAAACTAACCCCGAAGCACAAGAGAAATAAATACTGCTTTCATTTAACCCTCAAACAGACCTCTTGGTCTGGTCGGTTCAATTTGATTGCACAGTGATTTCATATTTCATGATTTTTTTAACTTTATCCGAGAAGATGATATAAAATTCATTAATCTAGCTATTTTTTCAAGGTTCAGTATGTAATGGTATAATTCTTTTAATATGTTTTTGAATAAATTTGATTATATATATTTAAAAATAAAAAAATTATATCGCGGGACAAAATAATGTGATTTTTCTTTCAAAGTTTCGAATAGATCTTTGGCCTGTCTTATGCGTTTTTGTTCGTGTTTTCATGCATAATGTGTGCTAGTATGGATTCTATACCATTTGCATGGATTTATACTATGTGCTCACGCAAAACCCTTCAAAGATTTTTTTTTTACAATTCTATTACTAAAATAAATAGATGGATTCAAATTAAATAGATTTTCGTTTAATTCGCTTAATTTTTTAGTAGTTCACCGGGAAGAATTAAGTGAATAATTAGTTTTTTGCATCCTGTTTTGAAATATCAAAGTAAATTTGCCATACTTGCACGAAAGGTATGATACAACAGACCCAGTGGATATGATATTCAGTACACCTGGTAGAGTCCCAGATGATAACTTTAATGAGATATGATGGCCAATGATTTCAAGCGAAGAAAGATATGGAGTAGATACATTTGGTAGAGACTATGTTGTGCCAGATGCAGACGCTTCAGACGTAGAAAGTGATTAAAATAAAAATCAAATTAATGCGAAGAGGAAGAGAAAGTAAAAGCAATGAAATGGGATAGATTTCTTCGTACTATGTACTAAGGTACTCACTGAACCAAAAATACTGTCATATATCTAAATTGTTTTATTCTATTTATTGATATATAGCCAAGGAAAATAATAGTAATTTATTCTAAAGTTAGTGTTAATAAAAAATGTCTAGAGGTTTATAGTCAAAGATGTAATTTTTGATCTGGATCAATGTCTAAATTTTTTCCGTATCAAAGTCTCATTTATAGATATCAATCCGAGCGTTTTTCTAAATTTGCATAAATTTTTCCCGTATTAATGCACATTTTTGCCTCTCAAACATCCTCCTGACTTATGTCATGTACGTAGAAAGATATTAAAAAAAAAATATTAATCTACTTGAGGGTTAACAAAAAAAAATCAAAAAACTACGAAAAAACAAAAAGTCAAACCGGTTGGTTGGTCTCTCGCTAGCACACATTCTCTACACAATCACGCACTCTTTTTTGTTTTCTATGCCCTATTCAGTAGTATTTTAGCAGTCATAATAAAAACATATACCGGTTCCGGCACCAATAACAGCTCGTTCACATTCATTCATCATTCATTTTTTTGTACCTACTTAATTCACAAAAAAACAATGACGTCGTCATCTACTGCCAACACTTTAATATTATCTAAAAAATTTTTACTGATTTTTTCAGTAATTATTTCTTTAATACAACAACAATTTCCTGTATTTGCTAGTAGCAGTAGTTATAGCGATTTAACTGGCAAATATCAAATATTCCATGCAAAAGAACATTGTGCCAGCGCAGCTGATGTCAAACTCTACACTGTAAAATATTCTCAAAATACGCCCACGATTTCAACCCTCAATGAATTTCCTCCTTCTTAATATAATTGGAATTTCTACTTATTTTTGTTTGTTTTGTTTATTTCTTTCCAGAGCATTGTCCGCAATGAACAAAAGGAACTAAATATTGCACCAGTGCATTCCGTGGATAAGAAACTTAAGACGGCCACATTTGGCATGGGCTGCTTCTGGGGCGCTGAATCGCTGTATGGTGGCACAAATGGCGTGCTACGTACCACAGTTGGCTATGAAGGCGGCACCAAAGATTATCCAACGTACCGTGCACTGTAAGCATAAAAAACTGTCAGATTTTACTAAAAACAATTTTGTGTTTTTTCTCTTTTCTTTTTTTCATGTCATTATTTTCATAAAAAAACTTCTTGCTAATTTTTATAATTTTTTGTAATTGCATCTACTTTCATTTTTGTTATTTTCTTTATTTATCTTTTTTTGATTTCTACTTGGTTTCTTAACATTTTCATAATATAGAAGGTAGTAAACTTAATTTCTACTTCTTCATTACTTTTTGTATTGTAACTTGCTCTATTCTATCAAACCTTTGTATCTATTTAACTAACGCTTATTTTTTCGCATCAATTCTTCTCTAATCTTTCATATACAAATAATTTAGTGGCGATCACACTGAAGTACTCGAAATCGATTATGATCCCGATGTTGTAACCTATAAACAATTGTTGCATTTGTTTTGGAATAATCATGAATATGGTCTGACTAATCCCATTAAACGTCAGTATATGTCATTGATTTTGTATCATGATGATGAGCAGAAAGAAATTGCTGAAGAATCTAAATGTGAAGAGCAAAAGAGACGCGCTCCCGAGCATATTATTACCGAGATATTACCAAAAAGTACATTTTATCCAGCAGAAGAGTAAGTCTCACCATCAGTTTATCATTTTCCCCCCATACAACTTTTACAATGTTTCCACTTGATTCTTCTAGTTACCATCAAAAGTATCGCTTACAGGGTCATGAAGATCTCTGCCAAACGCTCAATTTAAATTCTAGCCTTGTAAAAACATCATTTGTTGCCACAAAACTGAATGGTTTCTTGGCCGGTGTCGGTGGTGTCGATCAATTTAAATGTGAAGTTGACACTTTGGGCTTGACACCATCTCAGAAGGAATATTGCCTGTATCATGTTGAGAAAAATGAGGGAGAAGGTTTATATTGCTGACAGAATCAAATGTGCTCACGTCCGCGTCGTAAGATAGATGTTAAAAAGAAGAAATATACTTCTTAATAATGAATGAATGAATGAAAAAATGTATTTTAAATACCAATTATTATTTCTTTGATTTTCTTGTTAAATTGTGTATACTAGTTGTTAACTGATTTAGTTTTTAGTGTAGAAATATTTTTATTACTATTATATAAGTAATTAAAATAAAAAAGAGAAGATATATAAATAAAGTAATATATATGTTTATGATAAGCAAAATGTGAATTT
Source organism: Toxonevra muliebris (assembly GCA_963691655.1). NCBI lineage: Eukaryota > Metazoa > Arthropoda > Insecta > Diptera > Pallopteridae > Toxonevra > Toxonevra muliebris. The sequence continues at coordinate 69,396,173 of OY829326.1, forward strand.
GTATTTAATTCCAATGATTCTATTTCCTATATGAAGAAGGTGCAACAAGCTTATAGACTGACACTGAGACTTGGATAGGAAACAGTTTAGATACATAGTAGTTATCAATGCCGAACCCAGAGCGAAGCTGCGTCCTTGTCTGAGCTTTAATCCGAGTGGAAATGGTTTTTGGTTGGTATTTGTTCAGAAATTCGGTTTGCTTTTTATTAAAACTTCGGTATGATTTTTGGTCTGAGTTTGATTTAAATTTTGTCAGGTTTTTGATTTGGATTTGGTGTGAGTTTTGATCTCATTTTTTCTTAATTGGTAAAATTTTTGGGTTATATTTTGTTATGATTTCAGTTTAAGTTTTGGTCTGAATTTCGATGCGAGTTTTAGTCTGAATTTTGCTTTAAACTTCAGTCTGGTTTTTTTGTCTACATTTTGGCCTGAATTGTGATCTAAATTTGACTTGAATCAAACTAGAAATTCGAATATTTGGTCGGAGTTTGATTTTTGAGCTGAACTTCGTCTAAATTTGATTTGAGATTTTGTTTGATCTTTGGTTTGATATTTAGTCTAAATCCTAAATTTTGGATTAAGTTTTTTTTTTAAATTTGGTATGAAATTAGGCATGAATTTCTTTTTTTTTTGGGGGGGGGGGAGGGAGGGGGTTTGGTTTTTGATCATGGTTTTAGTCTGCATTGTGATTGGACGAAAATTCAGAATCGATTGGGTACTATAACTCAAAATTCACATAAGATGCAGCGTTGTCTTAATCCCCGTTTATTAAATATTAATTTTCTGGATCTGTATGTAGCCGAGCAATCAAAAATCTTAGTACTTATTCCTGAATCCAAAATCAATAGCGAATCAGCATTGGAAGATAACCTAACATCCCCAACTAATGATTTTTAGGCTGCAATCCATAGCTATTTTCATGTTAGATGTTCCGCGGAACTGCGCGATTTGATACCAGCAATTCATGTGTTCTTTAGAGCTACACGAACCGTAAGTGGAACCCACGCATTCCACGTGGACCCAGTATTCCAATGCACCAAGCATTACAGTTATTTTCTCTGTCCTACAGCGCGGTTATGGAACAGGCTCCCTGCTAATATTTTTCTTGATTGTTATGACCTTTCCAAATTTAAAACAACCGTTCACAGACACTTCTCCCTCTTTCCTCCTCACATTAACCTATCTTCCTTTCCCAATCAATACAATGTTTTGCATTTATTGAGGCTTTATCACTGTGTGTTGACTTAAAATTTAAAAAAAAGTTGATTAGCTGTATGCTGATTCCTAGATCAGCATCACTAGCCTAGTCGTGATTGTTTGTTAGGTTAGGTTAGGTTGGAGTGGCAGCCTTCTGCTTGAAAGCACACTTAAGCACAAATTAGGCTCATTGTGATACCACAGTACGGCGCGACTCCCCCATTTACGGAGTGGAGAACCATGAGGATTCCATAATGAATCTGGCTATGTCCTTAATATTTACGGATGATAGCTCGGACAGACTAGTGAAGAAAGGTGAACCCAGGAGTTTTAGTCTCCTCCTGGCCAGGGATGGGCATTCGCACATGAAATGAAGGACTGTTTCTTCCTCCTCCTCAGAGCCGCAGCCCCGACAGAAGTCATTGAATGGCAGTCCAAGTCTTGCAGCATGTCTCCCCATTATGCAGTGTCCCGTGAGCACCGAAGTCGTTATGCTGATGGAGCTTCTGCTTAGGTTGAGTAGCTGTCTAGTACGTTTATTGTCCATAGTGGTCCATGTTAGCCTGGTAATACCACAGGTATGCTCCGCTACCCAGGATCTTTTTGCTTCCTCAAGGTAGTTTTGCTTAATGGCTAATTTAATAGACGTAAGAGGGACACCAATGGTGCAGGTAGGTGATATATCTGTAAGTTGCGAGCCCTGTTTTGCTAACTCGTCGGCATTGCAGTTACCTGAAATATCCATATGTCCAGGCACCCAATATAGGTGGACCTGAGAGTGACTCGACAAAATGTTGAGTGAAGATCGGCAGTCGAGAACAAGCTTTGATGTAGTGAAAACACCGGCAAGCCACTTGGACGCTTGATAGATAGCCATTACTTCCGCCTGAAAGACGCTGCAATGGTCAGGAAGTCGGAAAGAGAGTCTGAGATCTAGCTTACTAGAGAAGATGCCACAGCCGACTCTTTCCTCCGATTTGGATCCATCTGTATAGATGTCAATTAAATTGTCAGTGACCACCTCGTCATTAACCCATTCCTCTCTACTGGGGATATGGGTGAAGAACGTGTGGTTTAAATTAGGGGTAGAGCAAATGTAGTCTACGTTAGTTGGTACGGACGTATCGTGGATTAAAATCTTGGCATGGCCCAGGTTTGACCGGGTCCAGCGAGTTAGGGCACTGAGTCTGACAGCAGAGCACTTAGCTTGTTGCTTGACCAGAAGTGAGGTTGGCAACCAATGAAGGATTGCGAAGAGAGCTTTCGTGGAGGTAGTACGGAGGGCCCCAGTAATCAATATGGCTGCCGTTCTTCTAACCTTATCCAGTGGTTTAAGGTTGACCGCCTTTGAAGTAGCTGGCCACCAGAAGACGGATCCATAAAGAAGATTAGGCTCGACCACTGCTGAATAGAGCCAGGAAGTGACTCGAGGTTGAAGACCCCATCTTGTTCCTAAAGCCCTCTTAGAGCAGTAGAGAGCGCAAGAGGCTTTCCGTACTCTCTCTGCTATGTTAGCTTTCCATTGAAGTTTAGGATCAAGAACAAGTCCTAAATATTTGACGCGCTTACTAAGACAAAGCGAGATACCATTAATTTTGGGTAGGGCAAAAGTTGGTATTTTATACTTTCTAGTGAAAAGCATAACCTCTGTTTTGGCAGGATTAACATTAAGACCGAATTCACGGCACCAGTGAGACAGAATGCTAAGTGAGTGATTTAGCCGTTCTGAAAGAGTAGCAACGTATTTGCCGGATACTGCAATAGCAATGTCATCTGCATAAGCTATTATTTTGCAGCCGGTTTGATCTAATCTGTTTAGCAGTGTGTTCACCGCCAGATTCCAAATAAGAGGCGATAATACACCTCCTTGTGGTGTGCCCCTATTGACAACCTTTTTGACTTTATCATTTCCGATAGAGGAGCTGATGATACGTGTTTTAAGTAGTTGTCCTATAAATTTAACCAGATTAACATCAAGATTAAGATTTATTAAGGCATTAACGACAGCGTCGGGGCAGACATTGTTGAATGCCCCCTCGATATCGAGAAACACTGCAAGTGTGTACTCCTTGTTGGAAAGTGATTTCTCAACTTCCTCAATGAGTACATGTAGCGCTGTTTCCACAGACTTCCCTTTAGTATAGGCATGCTGTGATTTGGATAAAAGAGTGGGATTGATAGAGTTCCTGATATGAAAATCAAGAACCCTTTCTAATATTTTTAAGAGAAAGGAGGACAGACTGATCGGTCTGAAGTCCTTTGGGTTGATATGGGACGCCTTCCCTGCTTTGGGTATGAAGACTACACGAGCCTCTCTCCAGCTTTTGGGAATGTACGAAAATTTTAGGCAAGCATTATAAATTTGCAATAGCCATGATGTTACGTGTTCAGCCCCTTGCTGAATATCCGCGGGAATGATGCCATCTGGCCCTGGAGATTTGTAGGGGCTGAAGGATTTGATGGCCCACTTTAGAAGAGTGTCGGTCAATTGAAAAGGGGAGGTGTTACTTAAAAGATGATCGGTCACAGGAGGACTATGATCAACGAAGGTTTTACTCCCTGGAAAATGAGTATACAGGAGGACCTCTAAGGTCTCGATCCCAGAATCAGTCCAGTGACCATCGGATTTCTGGATACAGTCGAGAGCCCTAGGGGTCGTATTCAAGAGTTTTCGAAGTCGGCTAGTCTCGGAGAAGCTTTCTATGCTACCACAGAAGTTCCTCCAAGACGCCCTTTTAGCTTTCCTTATAGCGTACTTAAGTTCCCTTTGTTTAGATTTAAAGAGAAACCAGTCATTGAAAGCCTTGGCTCTATTAAAGAGTCTTCTGCATACTTTTCGTAGCTCTGCAATCTCCGGGGTCCACCATAAAGGTTTAGTCTTACCTCTAGGTTTGGAGGAATTGCATGCCGATTTAGCAGCAGTGTTAAAAAGTGCTGTAATGGAGTTTACCTCTCGATCAATATCGCAATGGTTATTTATAGTGGCTGGAGCAGGCTGTATGCCAGACTCGATAATGGCATGGAACTTTGTCCAGTCAGTATGCTTCCTATTGATGAGGCTAGTAGCACCTGCAGAGTCTGTAGGATCTAGTTTATCAATGGTGAAGTTAATGTAATTATGATCAGAAAAGGAGCACTCTTGCGAGACACTCCAGTCTTTCAGTAGATGTGACGAGTTTTCACTTACTAGAGTGATATCGAGAACCTCCCTTCTATTTGAAGTAATGAAGGTTGGCTCGTTCCCCCTATTAGCAATAACTAAGTCATGAGTAAGGATAAAATCAAAGAGGGACTCACCTCGTTCATTTGTGTCCGTGCTGCCCCACATCTCGTGATGGGCATTAGCGTCGGCACCGATGATAACCGGGGTCCGTTTACGGTTAGCCTCTGCAACCAGAAGCTTCAATGTATCGTGCGGCGGTGATGTACCGTGGTCATGTGCCATGTAGCTGGAGACGATCCAGGTGGCCATGGCGTTGATCACAATAACCATGGCCACGTTGTCTTTATCGCTGAACCTGGAGAGTAAAAGAGCGTTAATGCTATTTTTGATAAGGATACAGGATCTGGGTTTACCTTGACCCTCCACATACACTGTGCGGTATCCATTAATATTGAGTCCGCAAACCCGGTCATTGACGACCCATGGTTCTTGGACTAGTATGAGCTCCTCTCCTTTTTGAGTCAGGCGGAGGAGCAGGGCTGCCGAGGCAGTAATGGAGTGGTGAAGATTAATTTGAATAACCTTCACCATTTTTTGGGATGGCAATCATGGTGACGTCGGGGTCCTCCTCATCAGACAAAGGAGGGGCCTCGACGTTCTCAGCGGCAAGCTCCATTTTACCGAAAAAGTCGCCAACTAGTTCGGAGGAGGACAGGGTACTCCCTTCATCAGAGAGATCAGTGTCTGTCTGGGACTGGGACAAGGTCGCCAGGAAGTCCACGGCTTCTGCCGAAGGCTCTGTGACGGTTTCTTGCCCAGTACCCAACTTGTCACATCTGTAAACCCTGAGGGAGATCGAGTCGAACCCGTAGTTGATCTCCCCCTTAGTGGTGTTAAGCGGTGAGAGCGACTCCTCATTAAGGATGATGAGTGCCTCACGGAAGTTGCCCTTGGGTTCGCTGACCTTGGCTACTCTCCAATCATGGGTGGGTAGCTCAAGGTTGCTTAACTTTATGAGCTCGAGGATTTCATCCGGCGAGGAGGGCTCAGCCGGAATCCATGCCTTGGAACGTGGTCGGTTGGGGATCTGGTCTTTAGATACAGCAGAAAGCTTTGCACCTGGCCATACCTCTCCCAACTTAGCAATGGCCAGCTTGTAAAGGTCCGCAGAGCGTTGATCTGCACAAGCTACCAACTTTATGTGGCCTTGATACCAACCGGCATCTCGGCATTTGGGCGACGGGCCTGGATTCGCCGTAACAACATCTTTGTAGACATTGCGAAGCGCCGCCTGTACCAACCTCCAGTTGTCTGGGGATATGGTACCGTCGCTGTTACTGGAGTCAACAATGGCCCAGATAAGACCATCTTTCGCAACCTCATTAAAAGGCCGATTAAGTTTCGGCTTTGGGGTTGCCAGTCTTGGCCTTTTGGTGTCCTGACGGACAGGTTGGACAGCCTTATCAGTCGACCTTTGTCGTTTCTGACTAGCTGTATGAGGAGGAGGGCGAGCACCAGCATTCTGCTGGGCCCATTGAAGAGCTGCCTTATCCCTTTCGGAGAGCGAAGAGGGATCAAGGGGCTCCAGCCTATTCAGGATCCTGAAGGCTGACCTTCTGGTCCTGTACGCCCGTGTTGACGCAGTAATGTGCGCGCGAGCACCAGAGGTGGAAGCGGTGCTGGGGCCTGTACTGGTGGAGGCTAAGGCCGGCTTAGTTGCCGAATCCCTGGCTACACCAGACCGGCGAACGGGCGGTGGAACAACCCTAGCACCTGGCACAGTTGCCGAAGTGGTAGGGTTGTTCGAAGATAGCGACCGAACGCTAGATGTGCTGGCGCTTTTGCTGGTGAAGGAAGAGGCCAGCTTAGTTGCTGAGGCCTTACCGGTACCAGACAAGCGAGCCTGAAGAGGAGCACCACCCGCACCCGGCACAGTTGCCTGGGTACCGAGCGTGCTCGAAGAAGGTGTGGGTCCAGATGACGACGAGGGTGGTATGCTGGCCAAAACTCTCGTCGACACTGTAGGTCTGGTGCAAGAAGCACCAGAAGATGAGCCACCAGAAGTTGAGGGTGGTGAACGTTTGGCAGGCGATTGCCTAACCAATCTATTGGGCTCCCCATGCGGGTTGGCCTTGGGTTTTTGGGGTTTTTTATTGGACGTATTCATGATTGTTGGGTCCCCACTCATGGCCGCTATCTCCGTCCGGATGTGTAGTCACCTTAGTGGTCCCGTGGTTATCTATGCCGAAGCAGGGAGGCCACGCGAGGGTTGGTACAAGTCCTTATGAGAGCAAGTACTCAGAGCCAGACCAGTGCTAAATGGGAGTCATCTCAACCAAACCTACACCGCCAACCGAATGGCGACGGACTTCGAACGTATCATGAGGCCTGCCAGGGTTTTAACGGGACGGAGACAGTTGTGACCTTAAACTGGAGCCGTTCACAGAAGGTTTCACCCCGCTGCTACAAGGTCCAGAAGCCACAACCACCAGCCCAAAGCAATCAAAAACAAATTAGGAAATAAAAGGGAGGTCCGTGGACAAATGAGGGGTCGTGCCATTTTGGTACCTGACGCCCAATCCCACTAGGGGTGAACGCCAGAGTACCCAAGGGTGTTTTGATTGACCAGATATGCAGTGACCCACATGTAGTGCACGCCAGAAAGTCTAATTCTGATTGATATCAAAAATCAAACATGTCTGAGGTGCATTACAAACAGAACCCTAACATATCTGGGTCGAGAGGGTTTGCTCCCTCCGCCTGATCTATCTTAGCCAGTTGCATATCAGTCATCTGATGTGCCCTGTTATAAGATAATAGTTTACACCAGCTGGCTGACATGCAACCGTTACCAGCTGTCACCACGAGGAGGTGATAGACCACACTACCATCAGACCACTCAATTACGGCACACATCGAGATGTATGTTAGCCCCCTTAAGTGACTGATGGCTCGACAAGATTGTTTGTTGGGATTGTTTTACTTTTTGATATGTTGTGCCCTAGGTGTGTCTTTTTTGACAAGTTTAGAAAAATATTGTTCTTCTTTTATAGTACAGCGGCCCATGAAGGGTCTAGGACGAAACTTTGGCATCCATTCAGGTTGTATGAGTTATATTTGCACATAAAATGGAAGAGACCTACAGTTTTATAACGATTCCGAACGGCGAAGTGAAAGGTTTTTTCTTGGGAAAATTTTACTATTGGAGGTTTGCTATTGCCAGCCAAGAGGTAGTGCTGTGTAGATAACAATTTCTCTAAAGCCCTTTCTAAGTAATCTATTCGCTGGTATAATGCCCGATAACGTACAAATTTACATTTCGTGTTCTTTTAATGACATGTAATTATTGTGTATTTTATTAAACCTTCAAAATACTTAGATTATTTTTAATATCTAATTAGTAATATTTGCAAATATGCAGATTATTAGTGCAACATTTTAGATTGTAAATCTTAATGCGCTAGGGTCTTATTAATGATAAATAAACAAATAAATAATACTACTAATAATAACAATAAAGTTTTATATTCTTTATTTGTAATAAAGTTTAATAGTGTTGCATTTAAGTCTGTGATGTTTATGATGTTTGTATAATACAAATAAAGGATTTGTTTTTATTAACTCTGAAACATTTGATTTACAGAATAAAAAATAAAATTTTAAAGTTTACATTCAATTGCGACTAAAATTACAGCGCCGCATATCGGGGGGGCGCAACTTTTCTATTTTCGAGAAAATATCTTAGTTTATTAACTTTAGATCATAATAGCTCGTAAACTACACAAAATGTTATAAGTTTATAAATTTTACTTACTTAAGCCACGATTAGACTAGCTCTATAATGTTTTTGAAATGCAACAGTGAAAGAGAATATTATATTCAACATTTTTGCAAAAAAAAAAATGATGGCCCAGCGCGTCATAATTTTTGTACCTTCATTTTAAGGTCACTGTAATTAATGAAAAAATACATAATCTTCAAGGGCTTGAGAATTAATTTTTGGGACAAATTCGTTCCTTATGGTTACAAAAACTTCTTTTGTTTTTACGTAAATCCTCACCCCTATCCTTACTTAAATTTTTGGGAATTTTTATTAAGTTTTATAAAAAGTTTTGTTTTCAAATTTCCATACTGAATAAAGTATTGAGAATTTGTTTTTATGTTCTATTTACTAAAAAGTGGAGAGTTTGTGTGGAATCAAAAAATTTTTATCTTTTCATTAAGAACAATTTCGTTTCAGGCATGAAACGCTTAACTCTGGAAATGTATATTTTTACCCATTTATTAAGGTGATATGGTTTCTCAGGCCTTAAAATGCAAGTAGAAAAAAACATGACTGGTTAGACTGTAACTTTGTTCAGTAAAAATGTCCAGCACAATATCCTCTTTCAGTATAATACCGCGGTCACTCTGTCGGTAGCAAAAAACTTTCATTTGTTGGACTGTGTAATTGAAGTTGTAGTAGTTTCAAGTCTCCCAAGTTGTACAAATGAATATTTTTATAGATCTGAAATTTTGTCAGTTACTTATTTCATCTTTATTAAACCTAGGAGGCGGGCCATACCTATTTATGATCATCTGATTTTTCGACGAGGTCATGCAGATTGTGATTATACAGCAAAAACTTATTTTGGGGTCTATTCGCGGTATCTATCAGTTTAGAAGGCGGGGCCAAACATAGCGAAGTTGAGTTCGTGATTCACGCGGTCTTTGTCGCTCTTGGTCGATTACAGTTTTTGTTTTGTGAGGAGAGTGTTGTAAGGTCATTTTGATTTTGTCATAGTTGACAACTCGCCATTATGCAGTGCTGTATTTTAATATGCTTGCAGATTTCTAAATTGAATGTCGATAATAAGGGGTTACCATATGGATTTTGTATACCTAAGCTTACGGCTTCGCTGTCTTTCTTCGTGAGTTTCTTAAGGATTTTAGAGTGCGTGGAAAGGTCGTTGACCGGCGTTTAATTTTGATGTTTTACAGTCATTTTCACTGTGTTTACAGAGTTAAACTTGATTTTCTGATTTTTCTACTGACACTTGAAGGTTACAGGCTAGCGAAGAATTTTGATATGTGTTAATGGTTTGCCACTAATTCTAAAGGTTAGCAGAAGTTTGTAATCGAAATGGGAGTTGATATTTGATTTAAAAAACGGCAACGTTAAAGAATTCGGTGTTGAAGGATTCAAATTTGACGAAAATAAAGAAATTTTAATTTATATGATTTGGAAACGTGGAAATTTGTATTGCAGTTGAATTTAGACCTCGGTATTCAACATATGGATTGGCCTCCAATGGCAGGTTTTGAAACGTAAAGTAATTCACCATAAACCGCAGAGTAAACTGGACCTAAATATAATTTTGGAAAAAGTTTGAAAAAGCTAAATTTCAAGCAGTGTTTTACAAAACCATGTTGAGTCAATGCCTACTCGAATTGAAACTGTTATAGCATCCAAAGTAGGGTCAACATCTTATTAGACTTAAGATTTCAATATTGCTTTATCTAATGTTCAAGAAAACTGAACTTAAATTGCTTAAAAATTAGAAATTTTTGAAAAACGAAATGAATATATGAAAATAAATATTATTCCTTTTTTTTATTTTATATGAAAAAGAAGAAAAATACACATTTGAAATCAGTAAAAGCTTGTTAAATAGCGTATATTTGTCTATTAAATACAAGTTTAAAAAATTATGAATGTGGTCCAAACATACACAGAAAAATTTAAGAAATACTGGGAAAAATGAAGTGGTAAGATGTGCGTGACCGGAGGTGTGTATACAATGAAAACTTAAATAGAAGAGAATGGGAAAAGAATAGGAAAGATTTACTAGTGGCTTAGAAGGCCTGAACAGACAAATAGATTTTAGTCCATGCTAGATTTTGGGGTGGGAGTAACTTACATACATGGTGGAAGGCGTCTAACAAAATTATTATAAAAAGCAAGGGGCGATCTAATATCATTAAATGGCTACCGCTTTGAAACCAAACTTCCAAAATTTGCTCACTGTGCAATAAAAAAGAAGTTGAAAATGAGCGATATTACCAGAAAATGTTCTATTTCAAAATAGAACATTTTCTGGTAATATCGCTCATTTACTAAAAGACATAACTCAAAAAAACGTGATTTTGCAGAAAACGCGTTTAAAGTTTTCAATTGACTCCCACTTTGCAGAAAAAAGAAGAAATCTTATAATTCTCACGCGTAGAGTATACAAGATATTAATATGAAATTTTTACACAATATGATGCGTGACATAATGAATAATTCTGCATCATTAACTCAAAAATCGTGTTTTTTGACTTATGACAGTCTTTTATGTAAATGAGCGATATGTCCTTAAAGGACATATCTATATTTGGAAAGCTAGAATTAAGAGAGGAAGATATGATAGGGAATTTAAGTTTTTGCTTTTATGCTTAAAAATGTTTTGATATACACTCATAAAAAGAGGACAATTTTGTTAGTCCCTTGTTATGCAGACGGTCACAATTACGTCATGGGCACGAGTTGTTGTTGCTTCAATATGAAACGAAAATTTGAGAAAAAGAGAGGGAGAGTAAAATATGACCAGCGTGGTCACCAGATGATTTGCCTTTCGATGCTGAATCATGAAATCAAACCAGTGTTACTTTGCGAAATTATTCGTAATATTACACCAATAGGAGCAAAATAGTACACTTTTAATGAAAAACAAAATATAATTGAATGAAATCTGCTTTAATGGCAACACTTAAACCTATTGCTTGTGTTTTTGCCTTGATCGCAATAGAATTAAATAAAAATATATGAAATTTAAAGGACTGAAAGAAAGGCATAAATAAAAATGGACGCAAAAAATACTGAAAGTATGTAAAAAGCGTACTAGTGATCGGTGGTTAAATGACATCTGCATAATATACTTTGGTCAGAGAGTTGAAAAATCAAAGAGGGAGCGTAAAAAGTGATGTGACCTACGATCATTTGACCGTCTGCATAACATCGCCCTTAGTTATAACTTACTTTTTAATGGCAACTCTGAATAAATATAATATAATAAAGAATTTAAATCAAACGAAACAAAACGAACAAAGATACAATGCTTGTTATTTTTACTTTGTATGTATAAATTAAATATTTTTTAAAATTTGATTTATGAACTATACACAAAAAATTTTGTCTATTTTTGTACAATGTAAAAATACAAGTCTATTGTATGTGAGTGAGTCGTTTCAGTCAAAAAAAAATTTAATTTTGAACTCAGAATTGAGCTCAGCAAATTCAATTTATATAATACACTGTGGCTGAATTTCTTTCATTCAAAAGTTTGCGAAAAATTTTAGTAATCGCCAGAACAACTAGTGTTGGTATAGAAAATGGCATCTAAATTCAGAAATTAAAACAATCCGCTCACAACCTCTGATTCTAGGAGGTTTCATTCTATTTTTCAATATATTTTTTTCGCCTTTTGTAATTCTGAAACGATCTCACATAAAGTTTAATCAAATATTCATATTTCTAATTAAAGTAAATAAGTTTTTAATTTTTCTACCCCTCTCATTGACGGCTTTTAAGTCCCATCTTTTTCTGTAAGTTTTCCAAAATTCTAAAAACTTAACAGTGATAGTAAATACTTTAAAAAAAAAATTACATAATTTTCTTAATCATAATTATGATATCGATCGTGCAATTACTCAAAATTCAATCTAACCTTCGAAAGTGTTAGTGAAAGTTTTCGAGTCAATGTTTCCTATCAAGGTAAAAATTACGTGTCGGCTCATAAATCAAGTATGAAAACTATTCAAAAACAAATCTTTATTGACTTTTTATTATTGCTAGATTTAAATGATTTCTGCTTTCTTTAACCCTTTGTCTTAATGAATAAAAATAATTTGGTTTGCTTTTATCAAACAATGTTTTTATTTGAGAAAATATTTAACATGATAAGATTATGAAATTTAATAATGAAAAAAAAAAAACAAAAAATCGCAATTCATTTTATTTGCGTTTATTTTCATTTTTGCCAAAGGATCTTTATTGATACTTAAGAAAATTGTTGTTGATATTTACAGAAATAAAATTTGACACAAATTCTCACAATTTCAAATAGTTGTAAATTTCATAACCAACAAGCAACTGTGAAAACAAATTTATTATTATCAATAGTTCTATGAAAAATTCTTAGAAGATGTAATTTATATTGTAGCATATTATAGCAAATAGTAGGTAATTATTTACACTTTTAGTCCATGCTAGATTTGAAGGAACCAAATACTTGTATGAGAAATTCCATAATTCACAGAAAGTAAATTATTGCTTGGCTCTAAAATATACAAACAATAGTGTAGAAGAATGTTATGAAATTTTCGGGTTAGACAGGCAGTGGTAGACAGGGCAGTAAAAAAATAAATAATAATTAAATACATAAGGAAATAGATAATAAAACAATTAACCGAAATGACAGTAGTAGATTCAACAAGACATAAAAAAATAAAGAAATTAAAAAGATGGATTAAAGGAGAAAAAAAAGGAAGTGCTATATTCTCGATTAGTAATAGAAATATTCACACTTATCTTCATACAGTAAAGCCCGCTTAAATAACACTGTGCCACAATATTTAGTTTTTTCCATCAGACAGGTGATGTGACATGTAGTCTAGAGTAATTTGGGACCGCTGAGCTCGAATCTGAATACCAGCTTGCTCCATCACATCAGGTTTTTGATATGACGGTACATGAAATCATAAAAAATGGCTTTAAGACTGTACCAGGACATTATTAATTTATGTTTTATCGTTTTTGGTGTCTATAGAAAAGTTGTTTAGAAGAAAAAGAAGCACATTTTTTGTGAACACAAGAATCCTCCATCTAAGTTCCATACTCCAAATTTTGAGAGTTTTTTAAGTGGTAGCTTTTTCATGTGGCAGCTTTATTATATTAAAGGATAGTAAAACTCCTTTATAAATTAAAATGTTCAGTTTCATTCTTATGAAGCTTCTATTTCTGACATTTTAGCAATTTTCTTAAGTAGGCGTGGCAGCACATCCATTTTTTCTTCATTGAACAAGGCTGTTTTTATAGATCGACACACCGAGTTCCGTCATTGTGCAACATATATTTAAAAAGTTATTGCAATTTAAGTGTTTGAATTATATAGGAGGTGGGCGTGGCACTAGTGCAATTGGTACCATTTTTGGCATACGACTTTGCTTTAATTAGACTATCTCGACTATCAAATATTATTAATATTAAACAACGTTTACTATTTTTGGCAGCGATTTATATGGGATCGTTGCACTGTGGGGCACTCCCAGTGGTAACTTTTAAAACTCCTTGTTTTTCATCTTCTTAAAGTATATATTTTCAAACATGTGTCTACAAATTTTTAAAATGATACGGTGAATCTTTGTGATTGTCAAAAAGAAATTTTTTCTAGACATTAAAGTTAAAACTTTAAACGCGTTCTTCTCAAAACGACATTTTTGAAATCGGTGACCACAATTACTCAAGAACTACTGAACCGATTATTTTTAAATTTAATATGCTTTTGTAAAAAAATTTTATTGCATATCGCGTATATTTGTTGTTGTGATAGTAAAAATATTTTACATTTGCTGTGAACTGACTTCTAATAATCTAGAGATTAATCGAAAGATTTTTTTTATGCAAAACCATCGTTTTTTTTTTAGTAAAAATCGAACTTTTAACTTTGACAGGTAGCCATTTGTTTAAATATGTATATTTTTTCAAATCATTCGATCAATCACTAGATAATCTTATGATAAAAGTAAATCCATTCTTTAGTATTTTTAATTTGGAGAAAATTTTTACAAATTTCTTCCAAATTTGGCAGTTCACACCTCAAATTATTTAGTAAAAATTTAATTAAATTCAATTGTTAGGTTTTAAATGAACAATGATGCCAGAAGAATTTCAAAAAGTTCATAGAACTGGCAGATTAGACGAGCGTTCCGGAACCAGCTACGTTTCCTCATCAGTGATCTTTGTGATAATTCCCTAAATTCAACAATCTATATAAGTGAAAATACTGTAAAGTAAATGAGAATTGCAAAGATAGTTATTTTTACCGAATAGTATTATTGAAAGGAACTACCACTACCGTTCTTTATACTTTTTGATATTCTTCTTTAACACTTGTATTACATATTGGTCAGATTTTCTGACATCTAATATGAACCGTGTCTGTTTTTCGTATGAAAAAATTTTTTGTTGAAAAAAGAAACAAATTTGTTGAAAAAGAAAAAAAAAATTTTCAAATACTTAGAAGCAAGCCTTCTTTTTCACTTCACTTCAAATTAATTAGTAAAAATTTATTTAAATTTAATTGTTAGGCTTTAAATCAACAATGATGGCAGATGCAAATTTAATTTTTGCATTTTAGATGATCCGGATTTGCAAAACGTTGGTCACCGCAAAGCCTGTTTCCAGAATTGCGTCGACTGGATACTCATTACTCATAAAGCTTTAAATATTTTATAATAAAAATTAAGTTTAATATATGTACTTTCAGATAAAAAATAGTTTTTATAAAAAACTTAAGTGGTTTACTTGGAAAAAATTCTTCAAAAAGGCCTATTTTTTCGCGCCACAACTAGGAGTGCCCCCTGTATTCAACTGTTTACAAGTCTTTCATATATGACTATTTTCTTGGGTGCTCTACAATAATCCTGGGTTAGAACTGAACTGGAAGTTGAATTAGACCGGAAATCGGATTTAAAAAAAAATGGCAATAAATCTTGAGTGATTTTTGATAAATAAATTGATTTTTGATCCACTTACACCATGATTTTTAACCTAAAAATAGTAAAAACTTGTAATTTTTATTATGCTTGAGGAATATACTTACTTTCGCCTGAAATATTAACATCTCCAACATCATATAGTATAGTATAGTGGCAACACCATCATCATCGCTGCATCCATGAACATCTTCACAGCTGTCTCCAACATTATTTGTTAGAACTAATGGTGCTTTTATCCAATTTCTGGCATTAAAGAGAATTTATGAGATAATAGCAGCATTTCTTTTGTCGCGCTTACCAGTTTTAAAAAATGTTTGTATGGGGAATTAATGCGATATACGCTTAGATCGAGGGGATATCTATCCCTTCTAAAGAAATAAACTCTATCCGAGTCATAGCTTTTAATTTTAACAATCAGCGGTGTACGTATTTATACTAAATGGTACTACTCAACATATTGTGAATGTGGAAGTAGGCAAAAAATAAAAATTACAGTCGCAAAGAATAAAAAATTTGCATAACCAACAGTGATTAGAATTTCCATTGAATAAAAATTTTTTTTATCAAAAAAGCGGAATTTTATCTTTTTTTTCCGATACCAAAAAGTTTTATGTACATTGAGATCCATTTAGTTTTGGCCCGAAAATCGAGTACACTATCCCAGTGTGCAATGTCAAATATAGTTCGATTTAGTTGAAACTTAAAGAAATACGTATTTGGCATATTACAGCGTTTTTTATTGCTCTTAGAAACAATAGAATATTTTTACTAGACGCTCCAGAATCTGGTAATATACTTCTGTTTTGCCTCATACTCAATAAGTTTTTTATCCGATCATTAAAATCATAAGAATTTTGAAAAGCTCTAACATAAAAATGTAAAAATTCAATTTCAAATATCAATTTCAAATAGTATAAATATTGTGAAATCAACATCGGACAATAACCACGCCCACCTTCTAACCGAATAAAACCTTCAAAGAGCAGCATCATTGAAAATCGGTACTCTCAGTTTGGCAGGTAAATAAAATACCTTATGCAAAAACTATCGAAATCAGATAATAACCATGCCCATCTACCCTACCGTTCAATGTAAAGACAAACATTTTTAAAGGGTGTGCATGATATCTAAGTATCGACCGCGTCCGAATTTAGTTTCCGATCTTGTTTTCCTCTGCAGAAATCTGCTGGATGTAGCTCCTTTGCACTGGTGAGGGCTGGTCGAAATACGTGAATCAAAATTGTCATACTCTGAGTTTGGACATTTGTTAATGTATCGATATCGCCGCATTATGGAAAGTGGTTTTCATTTTGAAATTATTCTCGATTCTAAATGTCTATTTTCGAGCCAAGTTCTCGACGTTTGCGGGAAATTTTGATCTTCTGCTTGCATTTGAAAAAAAACTGCAGCTGAGGCTCATCGAATGCTTTCAAATACGGTAAGGCTGCTCTAAGTGGAAGTACGTGTCGTGAGTGGTTTCAACATTTTAAAAGTAGTGATTTTAATGTCGAGGACAAGCATGGTGGTGGGAGAGAAACAATATTCAAAACCGACGAATTGGAAGCACTGCTCTATCAAGGTTCGTGCCAATCGCAAAAAGAACTAGCTGAATCACTGGGAGTGGATCAGCAAGCCATCTCAAAATGCCTCAAGGCCATGAGCATAATTCAGAAACTAGGAAATCGGGCTTTGAAACCGAGAGATATTGAATGGCGTTTATTTGCATGTGAACAACTTCTTCAAAGACAGAATCGGAAGGGATTCCTACATTGCATCGTAACCGGCGACGAAAAATGGATCCATTACAATAATCTCAAGCGAAAAAAATTATTGGGAATGCTCGGACATGCCTCAGATGACCGCAATACCAAGAGAGATAAGACAAAGTCATCCTCCAGCATGACAATGATCGGTCACACGTCGCAAAAGTGGTCAATACATACTTGGAAACCCTGAAATGGGAGGTCTTCTCCCCCCCCCCCCACCCGCCGTACTCCCCAGACGTCGCTCCTTCCGACTACCATCTACTTTGTTCGATTGCACACGACCTTGCGGATCAGTATTTTCATTCGTACGTGGAAGTCGAAAAATGGATTCAATCAAGGATCGCGTCGAAGACGTCTCCTTTTTTGAAATGGGATCTGAAAGTTTCCAGAGAAGCGAAATAGTACAACTGTAAGTACTTTTTGACAATAAAGCTTTTATGATAATTTTTTAAGGGACTATGAAAATTAAATCTAGACGTTAATTTTCAAAGTCTTTCAAAGACTTAAGTTCATGTTTAATTCGTTATTTGAAGTTATATATAAACAGGCTTAATGAACAAATGTAGTCAAAACAACAACAGTGTATATAGAGACGGGCAAATCAGACGGCCGTTTCGGAATATGTCAAAATTCCTCATCAGTGATCTTCGTGATAATTCTTTGTCTTTCAATATCCTATATAATCTTTTAGTTCCAGAAAAAACAGCTGAATAAAATTACCTTAAATTATTAAATAGTAAAATTGAGAAGTGTAAAACTTATCTTTTGTATATTGTATTATTAAGTATTATAAATTCTAATACAACAACAACTAACGTGCCTGCTTCGAGTATCAACAAGTGTATGTATGTAAGTATCTCAGACCATAACATATCTTTGCTCACACTCAGTTAGACAGACGACAACAACGACAAAGTTTTTGTTGTTATTAATACACTAGTTATTGTTGTTGTTGTTGCACACACTTATTATCATACACAGTGTCCAGAGCGAACGTCATAATCAGAACAACATTCCAAATGTAAAGAGAAACAAAAAGTTAAACTAAAAGCAGCATTTTCTCCTGAGTAGAGCAGCGGCATGCGCCAGCAATCACAACAACACCACGACTATCACTATCGTCTCTTTTTCCCCGCCACACCCCACCCATAACCCAGACAATGTCATCGAATTAATGAGTTTCGCTGTACGCTGCGAAAATTGTAGCGCAATGGAAACGAAAAATTTGTTTACAATAAAATTCAACTTATTTAAAATGATTTTCAAAAAATCATTTAACTATGATAAAATGACCAAAATCATATAAAATGCACATGGTTAAAATGATAATTTCATGGAGAATCTGATTTTTTTTGTGTCATTAAAATCGGTTGAGTAGCTTAGAAGTTATAGAAAATTGTGATTTAAGAGAGAATGGTAAGTACAATTTTGTTAAAATTTCATATGCTTATAGCTGAATTCATCATACACATTTATGCCAAATTTGATGTAATTTGGAGAATTAGTTTAGCTGGTAGAATTTTTTAAAAAAATTTTGTAATAAGCGTATACAAGAAAAGCTGAAGCACGAGTTTTATTAATGCTTACACTTTCCGATGCTTGTTATCGCAAAAAATACAAAACCAAAGCAACAACAACAACAACTAGATTGAAATATATTACAAGAATTGGTTTTTTACAAATATATGAAGGAACACATGAATGTAACTTGATTATCAGTTTTATGACTTGAACAATGGTTTAAGTTTAAGTTCACGTGTTACTATTTTTTATTATTGTGTATGTATGTATGTAGTGCACGACAAACTTCAACGTCAACATACATATTCAGCAGATATATGTATGTTTACAAATTAAAGAGATGATGAAATTTCAACCAATTTATCAGATATTTATTTTTATTTGCTTAACAAAACATATGTATGCAAATATTTAATAGAATTGAAAGACTTTTGCATTTCACTATGAACTTATAGTGTGAATGAACCCTTGACTTTGCTGTTCCTTGTCTTGATATTGGATTGAAATGTTGATTGGAGGGATTCAATCGGTTGCAAATCTACCTGTATGGTTTATTGTATATTATATTTTAATTTGAACTTAGGTTTATAGAGAAAAAAATCCTTATCTATTTCATTACACATACATATTTTAATTTCATCGTTATAATCGTTAGATTAGACTGGATTCAAATGGAAAGTTTATGAAGATTTAAAGAAAACAAAGTTCCTTGCATACAAATCTTTTAATATAAAATTTTGTGTGTTGTTTTCTTGTGGGTCTGGCTCATAGCAGCGTTGGTAATATGTATATATGGTAGTCCTTTCCAAAAGAAGAGACTATATACAGTAGGTGGAAAAAATAAGTTGTCATAATAACAACAAAATTTTAGCACCAAATATCTTCGAAATAATAGATATCATTAAATTTATTTTTTCACCATTATAAAACTACGTCAAATGTGGTTGAAATAGCAATAATATTATGAAGAAAGAAATTTCGTTTTGATTTTAATATTACTAAGTGACAGAATTATGGTGCAAAAATTAGTTGTCAAAAGCTTCAAAATTCGAAATGACCACCTTTTTCGCTAACAGTTTTAGTGAATTGGTGTTCCATATTGAAAACAAGATTACCACATCGTTCTGGAGTAGTTTGCCCCAAACCATTATTCACCATTTTCCGTGCTTCTAAAAATGCATTTTAATCTGTCCTTGCATTACCGTTTAATGACAAATCAGTGCTTAGTAGTGATCATTAGAAAATGCTTATTTCATCATTATGAACATATGTCAACCCCATTTTAAAAATTTTGATGGGACAATGTGATCTGAGTTGATCAAAACTTTACTTATCCAGATTTTCTCTTCAGGTGCTGGTATGCCTTTTGAAGGATTAGAGACTATATCAGCATTGGTTTTCAGTGATGCAATTTTAATTATACTACCCATGTGCAAACATTCTGAAACTATTTTTCTCTTTGATATGCCTTAGAAGTCAATAATGGGCCCATAGTAAAGGGGAATTGCTTTCCCTAGGAGCATTTTCTATTCATTTCATGGCTTCGACTTTCTACACGATGGTTTCGTCATAAAATCTTTACAGTTTTAATTCGTTATAGCTATAGAATTAAAACCATGCCTTGAAATATTAATGTGGGTGGATAAACCAATGATAAGAATGAGAAAAGCTACATAGAGTGCATGATTTTTGAAGACTTTTTTCTTTACTGTGGACTTTTTTCTGGCTTTTAAAGCATCTGAAAAAAAAATGTTCCCAAAGATTTGTACACCAATGGTTTTATAAAATTTGTGTCACTGGAAACCAAGTTGAGCTTATAAACTATATAAATCCAGAAAGAATGTAATAGTTCTTGAAGGGAATATCTTAGTAGTTAATGTTTTCATTATTTCAGATCACAAAACTCAAATCAAAATTCCTAAAAAAGTACTGGAATTTATTCACAATGATGAAGGAGACATTTTGTAATGATCATCACTTATAACATAATGCATTCTTAATCTATATGTAAATATGTATTAAAGAACATACGACATGGCAAAACCGTCTGTCGGTAAGCTATCTATTATTGCGAAGATATTTAGTACTAAATTTTTCTTTTCATTTTGACAACTTATTTTTTCCACCCACTGTATGAAACTCAATGAAAACTAAGAACAATAATTGCTCAATTCAGAGTTTATAATGGAATATTTTTTCTATGTGGATTATAGCGAATATTCAGCTTTGTCTACAACACTTTGCAACTACTGTATCTTATCCGACCAAAAACCCAGAATATGTATAATAAAGGAGTCCATAATTGTATGAAATATTTGAAGTCCCATTTATATTCAAGGGCAGAGCATAAATACTTTTCTGTCTTTAGGACCTGGGATTAAAAATCTCTTTGTTGAATAAAATATTAACACGGATATATCTATATAAATAAGGACGGGCATCCAAACTAAAACAGTCGTTTTCAGTGCCGATGAGTGTCATGATGTTTTTTTTTTGAGAGAAGACACTGCTGTAATCGATTTCTCCTTGGGTACATATAAACTGATACGCCATAGCTAGAGAGACCAATTTTAAGCACGAATAATTGTGATTTCAGGCTTTTAAATTATTTTAGGAATCGGCAAATGTATTTTATGTTTTATGGGTCACGTTCACTGCTACCTGTATGTCTTATGAACGCAAATTGATCACTTTATAATCGACAAAAATTATATTACGCAGTCGCCATTTCATTGAGCGAATTATTTTTCTGAGACTTCAGCTCAACATGTGGCTGAGCATAGGTCGTTCTGAGTTTTATTCGCTTGTCAATCCATCAGGTGCATTTTTAAACTAATAAATATATAGTTCCTGCGTTTTTCGGACAAGAAGCTTTTCTACAAGGGAAAAGATATTTCAACCAGTGATGTTAACTTTTTTCATGAAACTAGTGCATAAGTTGCCACGAATGACTATAGATTACTGTAGTTTTATAAAACGAACTAAATCTTAATTTTCAATTACATTCAGGTGACCTTATGTAATTTTTAAAATTATAATTTGATTACAAACAAATGAATTATTGACTGGGGAAATACATCATTGATTGATAAGCAAAACTCACGAGCTGACATTTTTGAAAGAATTAGATTCTTTTATAATAAAATATATTTTTTTTAACATATTTATTGCGAAATAAAAGGGTGAGAAAATATATGAAATTTGATGTTTACAAAAATTTCAAACTAAAATATCTACAAATAATGAAAAGTATAGTTAGTGAGTTTCTTCATCAAAAGAAGATATGTTGAGCAATAAATCTGTGGTCACAAGACATAACAGCATAAGTCAGTTTTTTGAATTTTACAGGAGAGCACTTCAAAGATTCAAATGCTAACAAAAATTCAATTTGAGTTGTGCTATTTTTCCTTTAATATCTCGTAAACTACTGAACCGATATTCATACAATTTTGACACAATATGAAATCGAATATGAAGATTTCAATTATAATAATAACTCGAATTCGACAAAACTCGAGTTGTGTTGTTATGCTTTGTGACCACAGAAATATGAACGATTATAGAAAATTCAAATGAAAAAATTCGAAAACTTAATCATAAATAAATTTTATTTATTAATTTTCCAAGGTTTTAGTTAAGAATTAAAATTATATTTATATCCAGGATACTATTGCTAAAAAAAACTAAAATGAGTCCCTTCTGCACTCGTCACATGATATGATAACATACTTCACGCATTACACACTTTATTATCGTGTAGTTTTTCGGGTAAAAGGAAGGGAGTGTTCCCGGGTATGAGACGGGTTTTGTTTTTGAGCCATAAATTTCCACTGCTTTAACCAAATCGGGTATATTGTCGGAAAGGTAATGAAAATACGCAATTTTCATCTGAAGAAAGTATAGTGATTCCATTGAAACGCAAAATTGTGAAATTTTTGAGGATGTATATTTTTGCCAAAAAAATAATTTGCACCCGGGTATGAGACACCTACAAAAATCCACTAAAAATTGGGAAATATGAAGTAAAAACCTCATAACTATTTATAAATATAAATTTATTTATTTTGTAGACCTTCAGTGGCTAAGATAAAAAGAAATAGAAATTTTTATTCATCATCTCCCTCTTAGCCATCGCCTTCTCCAGCCAAACCGCTATCGCAAAGTTCGCACGCTTCAAATGAACAGGTTGCTTGCATGTGATGCATTTGATGGACGATTTTCTTTTTTGGGGTTGGCATGGCTGAAAATACAAAAAAAAAGTGAATCAAAACCGTAGTTAAGTGGTGTCTCATACCCGGTGATATGCTGTGTCTCATCCCTGGAAAACAATGCCATTTTGAGAATAACAAAAAAAAAAAAATTGTTTCCAACCATATATTGGCATAATCCAAAATTGAATCGCAAAATATACGTAAAACACTAAATGCTAATGCATTACACTCACCTTTTTCAATTAATTCACTCGAAAATATATCACTTTGAAAAAAATCAAAAAAGTTTTCGTGATCGATTTTCACACACAATGTTTACAGCTGATACAAGCAATAAGTCTATTCACTCCAGGTTTACCACAAAAACTGGTTCATGCCAAAAGAAAAGTTTGACAGTAGTCAGGCCAGCAATATTGATATTGCATGATGTAAAAAATCGACTGCCTCATACCTGGTGCTGGCTCATACCTGGGTACACTCCCCTACTAATAAACAACAGTGTGTACAGTTTTTTCAATACTACAAAAACATTCCACAACTATTTTTGATATATTCCACAATTCTCCAATTTTTAATATATATAAGTGGCTGTTCACAAGGGCGCAAGCATAAACGCCTGTCTGAAAGAGAGAGGTAGAAAAAATAGGTAGTTTGAAAAAGACAGGTGAGTTTCTATCTCTTTCTTACTACCCATTTTTTCTACTTCTCTCTTTCAGACAGGCGTTCTTGCTAGCGCCCGTGTGAACAGCCACTAAGTAAATTAAACAATAATTTTTAACATATCAATTATGTGTGGCATACATTTGGGCGATGAAACCGAGCAAAAAAGCTCTTGTAAACCTTGAGTGCGTTCACTGAAATGAATATTGAAATGAATTTACTCAGACATTTCTATTATGACATTTATATTTTGCTTTGCTTACAACTTACAGCTTACAACCATAATCGAAATCAGCTTCACAATGTGAACGATTCGAAACCATGTGTCGAAACTACGGAATTTTGTCTCAGTGAACATAGTAAAAGAAATCTTTTTTCTTAGGTATTCGTGCGAGTTTTGAAAAACCGTGCTGAGTCTTGTTGGAATGCAAAGGTTTTAAAGCTCCTTTCAAAATAATTGACAGATACACTTCAATTGATTTTTCCTCTATGTAAATTCGATCAATTTGGTATTGCTGCATAGACCAATAATACCATTTTGAGAAATTTAGAAATTCTACAAATTTATAAAATTTATTTTCAAGAATAGTTTCCCATGTTCCCAGAATTTTTCTGATTATTAATTTTCCCACTTACATTTTAATAAAGCGTTTTCTATTTCAATTAAAAACATATAAAAAACAGATTCGCCTTATTGATTACACAAAGTATTAGCTAAATCTGTTTTTATGTAATTTAAACGAATTTTTCGAAGTACATACTGATAAAGAATAAAAACTGTTGAAATTTTATTTAAACTTCAATTATTGAAAAAATACAGAATTTTTGGAACATTTTTGAGCAATGCTGATATTTTGTCCTACAAAGAGACATTACATTTTGCAACTTCTATTCGGATTCATTTGCAGAGATCCAAAATTATAAATTCTATTGGAAACTTTTTATACCCAGAATTCAAAAATTGAAACAATTTTAAAATCTTCCTTACAAAACTTGTAATTTCATTAGTAATATTCAGTAGTTTTCTTGAACCTAGATTTAATCAGTTTTGTAGATAATTTTGTAAATAATTCGAATTGATGTGACTTCTAAATAAGATTATTATTTAAGTTACCCTAGTTTTTTGTTTTTCAAAAAATAACTTTAGCGATTACAGCAATTCAATTTCTGGAAAATAAACAAATAAAAAACTATAAATAAAAACCCAATCCAGACAGGGCATTAAAGATCTGCAAGTCATTTTATTTCATAAGTAGGTACCAATTTCCTTTCAAGAATTTCATAAATTTATTAGTAAATCTCTGAAGTTCATATACTCATTTCAAGATAAAAATTTGCATAATCATTCTGATTATTATAAAGAATGACAACAAAAATTATAATTGTGCGATTGATACACAATCGATGCGCATATTTAATGATAATTAGAAATTATTTTTTTTTTAAATACTTTTTTCTCTATTTGTATTTATATAAAACGTATAACAAGTATTAAATAATTGGTTAAGCAAGAATATTTCAAAGAAACTTAAAAAATTATGTAAAAATATAATAGATATGAAGTGGGTCAACTATTTAAGTGGCCCAATTTTATTACGGAATAATAAGTAAAGGCGCAAAAAGTTTTTTGGCCTGCCATACCCACTGGAATAAATCAAATGGTATACAAATTATTATTATATGGAGTTAATAAATAGTTAAGAGTTCTCGAAAAGTTTTAGCTTTTTATCATGCTTATAAACAATATAAAAAAAATTGCTTTAAAACGAAAAAGGTACCTGGATACCTCGCCACCCTGAGAACGGTTAAACACTGGACTAAAAACACTTCCATAACTAAGAATTGGTCCCAGAAATGGTTCTACAGAATAATTAATTAAAATTTAAATGATAATTAATTATTGATACTTTTGGATAAAAACCGATTACTTAAGGTTTTGCTACTTTGCCCATATACTCGATAACAAAATAACAAAATTTTGTTTCAATACTTATTTTCATCTCCGTACAGTTGGATAGAGAATAAATGTAGCTAAACATATCCACCGTGATTTTGTCCTATACAACGATGGGACAAAATTAGAAGGAGGGCTCTGATTCCGACGAAATTTTGTTCGCTAATAAACTCAAATCTGAAGTTAGTTTTAATTAACCTTTTTTACTTTTGCTACAAACTAAGTTTGAAGTTAGAATTTTCGTTACATTTGACAAGTTTTAATGGAAGAATGGGCTGTTTGATCTTAAATAAATTTATTTTATTTAGTTATATTGATATTGGAGTTTTCAAAGAGTTAAGCAATTTTTATTGGAATCCTTTAAAGTTGGAATAAAAGTGTTATTTATTTTAATGCCTTCTTTGACTTCTCCACTTTTATTCATTTTTCTGCATGATTGCATACTTTTAGGGTTAATTAATTAATTTTAGGGTTGATTCCAATTTCGGTCGAAGTAAACGTACCCAAACCTATTTTCAAATTGAATTATTTCCTGAGAGCGGAAGCATGTTTTTGCATATTCAGATAAAGGAAGGTGCCTTCTAAAATTGTGAAACAGTTCAGGAATATATTTGATAGATATTCTCTCCAAAATTCGTGAATTTTTAGTTCTCATCTTTTCAAAAATACTTAACTTTAAAAATAATTCACAATATTTAGCTTTTCAAATCTTAAACTTAAAAAAATAACACCGAAAATTTCCTTGATGAAGAGCGAATAGAAAACTAGAATTTTTGGCAGGATATCGTTAAAAACTTATTTTTCAGATAGTACTGTGATATGGCCCAAAAAATGTTTACTAATACGTAGTCAGGTATGTGATGCCGGATCGAAATTTTCAATTTTTGGGTCTTCTACCATAAAAGTAAAGATTTGGCCATACAGAGACCAGGCGTCTTGATACACTTACAATGATAGGTTCGCCTCCTCAGATATCTAATTAAGCGATCTTTTGATACTTTGAATCGACCAGTTCCTGGCATATCCTTTCTGATAAATTTACCCATGCTGTTCAATTCAACCTTATTTCTGGGACTTTCAACTCCAACTACATATATCCTTAACTAGCTTCCAAAGATTTTCTATCAATTTGAAGTCTGGTAATTGAGCAGGCCACTTTTAAACTCGACCGTTTTTGCCAACCATCGATTCCTTGGTAAGTTTAACTGTACATTTAGAACCATTGTTCTGTTAAAATGTCTACACCAACGACATATTTTCTTGCGCATGAGGCAGCATTACATTTGCATATATGCCAAAATATTTTCTTTGGTCATGACATTTTCTATAAGGAACAATTTTGACTTAAAATTTATTTATTTGTATTCCTTGAGTTGAATTCAGCGTTTGGTGATCGTCAAACATTATTTTAAACCAATTGAATTTTCATTCATCGCTCCAAAAGATCGCCGGACCAAGTTTGTGCCGTTGGTGTTTTTTGTTCATAACTATAATCTAATACTATAAAGTTGAAATTAATTAATTCAAATTATTGACCACTTATTATTCTTTAGTTATAGTGGGTGTCAAGTACATAATACTAAGCTTTAGAGGAATACACAAAAATTCTGGTGGTGACAAATTTGATGATCTTGCAGATCAATTTAAATCTCGTAAACAAATTTTTTTTTATTAAACAAAAATGACACCCTGTTTGTATATAAAAGAAAAAGCTTGCATTTTTTTCAATTCGACCTATTTGTGCATATCTTGATAACGAAGCTTTTCTATCTTTCGAAGAATATTATATATGGTTTGTGTCTTT
Source organism: Toxonevra muliebris (assembly GCA_963691655.1). Lineage (NCBI taxonomy): Eukaryota > Metazoa > Arthropoda > Insecta > Diptera > Pallopteridae > Toxonevra > Toxonevra muliebris. The sequence goes on from OY829326.1 coordinate 69,423,189, forward strand.
GCTGCCCGTCAAAAAAGCTAAACAATCGAGACTCGAAATAATGAACGATACAACTGAGAAAGAATTTTGTGCTGTACATTTTTGCTGAAGAACATATTCTACATTTTTTTTTCTACTTTCATTTCAATGTCCGAGGAGCCATGTCACCACAATTAATGGGAAAGTATAAAAACTTCAAGAGCTACACTTTTGATGTCCGTGACAAAATGGTTCTTTATAGTGCGAGCACACCGATTGGGTTCGTGAATATTATACGGTGGCAATCCTCAACATTTCCCAAAGGTCACAGGTATCCCTTCTTCGATGTTCGTTTTCTAATTTAGTTTAGAATCCAGAAAAGTACCGAGATACCTTCTTGGGAAAGAGAGAATCAGCGTCAGTTCATTCAACTTTGGTAAGGAAAACTTTGCTATTTCGTCGTGAACTAAATTTTGGGAAATCTTTTATTTTAGATCGAATAAGAAAATAAAATACTCTTATAGTTTCGGAAAAATCGTTTTCCTACTTTTTCAGACCTTTCTTGTTTTAGGTTGTAATGCAAAAAATAACATTTGGGTTCAAGAAAAAATTACTCAAAATAAAAAAGTTATAAATTACATATAGTATATTAAATTAGATCTGATATTAAAGCAAAATAAACACCGCTAGCTATAGAAACATCAGCATCTATCAAAATATCAAGCACTTAAATTGTGTTATTATTATGTTTGGGGATGTGCACCGCGTCCTAAAGAACTATTGTGTCCCCTTTGAGGATTTTAGTGTTATCATAGTATAGTATTTCTATGAACCCGATAATCTTTAAAGCGTTATAGTATTTTTATAAGCCCTCTAACCGTTGTGAATCTTAGTATGAAGCCTATTTCTAGGTTTCTCCACATGGCGTCTGGTATTTAGTAATTTCCCAAGTACATTTTCCGGATTCGCAAAAGCATAGGGCATTATCCTAGAATGTGTTTTAGAGTTTCGGTATCCTCCTCATAAAATCTACATAATTCTTTATTGCGTATTCTCAATTTTGTCAGGTGATAGTTCAGCCTGCAGTTCCCTGTCAGAATACCTGTTATAATCTCAGATTTTTTTTTGATAAATTCATACATTCCTTAAATCATTTTAGTATATATGTTCCTAAAAGAGTTTTCTCAGTTGTTCTGCTTCTTTCTTTAACATCATGGCTAGTAACCTTTTTCCTATTCCACGAAAGGGTTCGTGTCCTACAAATGGGGTTTATGCCCCCTTTTTTGCTAGTTCATCTGCCTTTTAATTCTATTCCTACATGGCCTGCAACCCAAAGTATCCAAACCTTGTTCTGCAAGACAAGCGTATTAAGTTTTTTCAGACACTCCCTAACCAGTAAATTTATCTCTGCGACATCGCAAAAAACCGCTTTCTAACAAAATTTTGTCTTTGGAGTGCAATATCATCAGGTTAAATAAACATTGAAGAGAACAGCATTACAGAACGATTCCAGAACAAAAACAAGAGTTCCCCTTTTCAATATACTATATTGATAATTACCAAACTTCACGATTAAATTAAATCACCAAAAAGCGAAACGCATTTATTTTTAGAAATGGATTTTTTAATAAAATAAGAATTCTAATAGTAATCAAAATTATGGCATAAATAATGGTAGAGAGAAATGCATTAAATAATAGAATCTGTTAAATATTTTTATGCAAATTACAAAAATTTAAAGAAACTTAAAGTAACAAAAGAAATGATAATAAAAAATAAAAATACATAAATTAAGCAAACAAAAATTCCAACTATTTACTGCTATACTTAATATCTAACAGCTGCACGCGCTATTTTCCCCGCGAGATCAAGGACAGCTTTCTGATTTGTATCTCCATTTTCTTTGTTATAGTATACAGTGAAGTATACAATTACGGCGATTACTAAAAGCACACCCAAAAGTGGGAATAAAATACACATTAACAATTCGCACGCACAATCAAAACAGCTGCAAAGAAAAAAAAATGATTTTAATTATTTGACAGAGCTGTAAAAGAATGCAATCTAAGAATGCGACTAAAAATCATTTGATATTGTTACCAAAATGATTGTATTCATTTTTTGTATTCATTGATTAAGAATGTAAAAAATTATTCTTAATGATATTGCCATCAGCGAATAATTATTCACATTTAAAATGAGAAATTTATTTTTGGAATCATTTGAATGCAATCTTTTGATTGCAGTCTTTAACTAAATTTAGTCGAATTCATTAGAAATCTTTTGAAATCACTCGAAATCATTTCTACAAGATCTAAGCCAGAATATTAAAGAGTGACATGTACACTCAAAAAAAAGTGCAATGTAAAATTGATATTTTTGTAATGTTATTTTCAATGTAAAAACAAAAATGTTAGTTTTACGGTAAGAAATATCAGATTGATCTGTTTTGTGTTGTATTAACATTAAAACTATCATATTGATAATAATTCGTCTTACATTGTAATGTCAAATTATAATGTTAAAATTACATTAAAAATTTACGCATTACGTAATATGTTTTTCATGTAAAATTGATATTATTCTGTGTAAATTTAACATTCAAAATGTAAACAGGCTGGTATGTATAGCATTGAAAATTAAGACTGGTAATACTTTTTGAATAAGTAAAACATAAAAAATTTAACTGACAACACTTTTTAATTGTGAAATAGTTTTGCGTTTCGTCGGGTGAGAGTAAACGTATATATTTATTTGCAGTCACAATAATAATTTAAATAAAAACAGTGTGAAAAAAAAATTTGAGAAAAAGTGTCCAAATAATAATTAAGGAGAATAAAATAAACTAAAACGTATTTTAAAAATTTTATTTTTTTGGAATTATTTACGTTTATATATTATTATTAATAATTATTATTACAGAAATAAAATTTTATAAAATGCAAAAAACTTCTTTATAATTTCATGTGAATATCACACTTTTTGCAAAAAAGTCTCAAAAGTTGCAAGGATTTTAAAAAAAGTCTCAATTTTTGGGTATTTTCGAAAAATCGTGTCAAAGTAGCAGTCAAAAAGATTGCAAATTGCAATTTTAGTTTCATAACGGCCACGCTGACGACAGGTAGTCATTTGCAAACAAGCAAATTCACGAGAACGAGAAAGTATTCCCTCACGAAGAGAAAAATATCACAAAAAGTAAGTGAACGGAAGTAAAAAGAAACAGCTGGTTGTGAATAGCAAATACTGAAAACAAATCAAAATTTATCGCTTTGAAAAATAAGAAGAAACTTGTTGAGAAATGTTCAAATTACTAAAATTAACAAATAAATCTTGAATAAATCAATTTTCCTTGGTTGGCTAGAGTGGTAATCCTGGTACATCGGATGTTTTATTTCGAATAGGGATTTGTCAGGAAGGGGTGTTATAATGACATATGCAATAACGCCATATTTGTGATATGACGTTAATTCTAAATCAAAAGTGTAATAATGCCATAATTTTTGGAAGACGAAGTGGAAATAACGCCATACCAGAGTAAAATGTACTTTCTGCTGCAAAAATCGAAAAACAAAATTCAAAAAAAAGAGCAAGAAAATTTGCGGTTGTATTTAAGGAGGTGCCCGGACATAACGCCCACGGCCATAACGCACAAAAAAAATGTTGGACGTTATGACCGCCCTAGGAATAGCCATAGCCTGGATATAAGCGCCTTAGGCGATATATTTTTACAAAAATAAACAAAGTATATAAAAATTTCTCAATAAAAAAATTTTTTCATACGATAAACAGACACGGTTCATATTAGATGTCTGAAAATCTGACCAATATGTAATACAAGTGTCAAAGAAGAATGGCAAAAAGTACATAGAACGGTAGTAGTAGTTCCTTTCAATAATACTATTCAGTGAAAATAACTGTCTTTGTAATTCTCATTTACTTTACAGTATTTTCACTTATATAGACTGTTGAAATTAGGGAACTATCACAAAGGTCACTGATGAGGAACCGTAGCTGGTTCCGAAACGAAAAAGTTCTATGAACTTTTTGATATTCTTCTGGCATCATTGTTCATTCAAAGCCTAATAATTTTAATAATTAATTAGCAATGTGAACTGCCAAATTTGGAAGAAATTTGCCCAAAATTTTTTTCCAAATTTAAAATATTAAATAAGATATTGAATTAGTTAAGTTGAAATGTAACATTGAACCAAGCGCCGCAGGCGAAAAAGTTTCAATTTAAGTAAATTGAAATGTTTTCAATTGGCAGTGTGGCCAACTCAGCGCTTTTCCCGCAGATTTTAGTGCTTTTTGAAAATGAAAACGCGGAAAAAAGTTATTTAGCGCTCAGCTGGTTTTATCAATTTAAAATATCTTCGAAAAATCGAAGAAGTTTTCATTGACTAAAAGTATTAGTGAAAAAGTTTAAATTTATTGAGTTTTCTCGCACTTTTATAAAGGGAAAAATTTAACGTTTTTTTAAAGAAAATACGCGTTTTTCTTCATTTTACCGGATTTTGAAAAATTAAAGTTGGCCACACTGTTAAGAATAAACAACTATTTGCTATATGTTGAATCCGAAAAACAACATTTTAAATTCAGATATAACGTAAATGGGGGTAATTCGGATCGATTTTCTCAAGGGAAACTTTGACCGGTAAAAATAAGGATTACGGATTTATGAAAAAAATGTTTTAACACAAAATTAAAGCATATTCCTTCCTCTTTTAAATTAACTACCAAAAAAAAAAAAACAAAACATAACTTTTTTTTTAGTTTTAGTAACTTAAGTGACATCACTTCGAAAAAATGAATTGCATGTAATTCGGATCGAAAAATTGAGTGTGCATGTAATTCGGATCGATGATGTATGTAATTCGGAACAGCAAAGTTTATAGCAAATTATCTTTAATTTGAGGTTTATTTAGATGCAAAAGGTAAATTTGATCTTTAAGGAAAATATGTATGAAAAAAAAATTTATGTATGTAGGTAGGGTAGAAGGGGGAGCATTCGCCACTTTTTTTTAAAGTGTTGTCTAGGCTAAACTAGTAGTTTTTTTTTGAAAAATTATTTTTTAATTAGAAATTTACATTTATTAGCTCTCATCTGTTATCATCAAGTAGTCCAAAATGGTGAAAGTGCCCCAGTCATGGGGTACATTCGTCAAGGGGGTGGGGTGCAACCGTCAAGGAACAAAATTCAAGGTTTTTGATAAAGTAATAGTTATTTTTTTTTAATTTTTGTTCTTGTATATTACTATTACATATTATCAGACAGAATAAGTTCTATTTATTTTTAATTTATGAAAATTTATTTATAACATAAAGTAACAAAAATATAAATGATTCATTTTGAAAATATTTTGTTAAAAAATATAAGTTATTTATTAAGAAAAAATAAGCATTTGTATATACATGTAAATAAAAGTGGATAGTACTGATCTAAAATTCATATCATATGCCGTCGAAACTGCCCCATCCACATTCTGGTGAATGTGCCCCAGGAGCAACCACTTTCATAAAAACATAATTTTTTTTAAACTTTTTGAACTTTTATAAAAAGAAGCTATTGCTTATTCTTTAATTAAATAACACCGGAATAACATAAATGAACAACTTTTTTCTCACTCAATAAATAAAAAAGGTATTACAAGATTTACTTACTATCAAATATTTTTGCAACCATCCGAAAAACACAAAAACTCGCCTGCCCAAGATCACTTACAAAGCTCAACTGTCAAAGTAGAAGGGATGAAAGATGATCGATGCTCCCCCTTCTACCCTATGCGTAAATACATACACACATATACATACAAATCATTGTCCAAATCTATGTATTTTCTTTATGTAATCTGAATGAATGAACAACTTTTTTCTCACTCAATAAATAAAAAAGGTATTACAAGATTTACTTACTATCAAATATTTTTGCAACCATCCGAAAAACACAAAAACTCGCCTGCCCAAGATCACTTACAAAGCTCAACTGTCAAAGTAGAAGGGATGAAAGATGATCGATGCTCCCCCTTCTACCCTATGCGTAAATACATACACACATATACATACAAATCATTGTCCAAATCTATGTATTTTCTTTATGTAATCTTATACCGTTTGTCCGATCTTAGTGAAATTTGGTGTAGAGATGCATTTGTGTGTATGTCAAGTTGTGAGCTATAAAATTCGACCGTATCTCAAAGTGGGCGTGTCGTTTTCGCAAAAGTCCAATATCTACGAATATCTTATCGAGCTAAGTTAATAAAATTTGATATGGAGACTTACTTGTTTCACACCGAACCAATTCTCAAATATCGGCCTACTCATGGGCGCATCAAAATTAGGGGAAGAGGCTGTTGCTGGGCGATAGATGCGAATATATTTAAAAAAAAGGACTGTGCAATCTTACGTAGGAGCAATAGCGGATCTAGGGGGGAAAGGATTTGGGGTTAAATACTCCTGACACCTCCCCTTCCAACTCCCCCTTAACCTCCCCTCAACCCTACTCTAACCTCCCCCCAACTCCACTCTAATCTCTCCCCTCCTTAACTCCCCTCCACCTCCCTCCTTCCTTACTGATAAGAATTTCATATATTTAATCGTTGGCCACAAATAAAAAAAAATTTAAAAGGGATGAACAAATGTTAGTCCGTGGCCATGCCCGTGCGCTGATGAACAATGAAATATATAAAAAATCATTTCTTCCAATCGTTTTAATAAATTTCTGAACTAAAATTTATAAGTATATTGACATAATAAAAATATAAAATGTAGTCTGGAATAAAAAATACTAATCATTTAATACAAACTAGTTTTAAAAATATATTTCATATTGAATTTGGCTAAAAATTACTTGTCATCTTCAAAATTGGTATAACCCTAAGAAACGCTATTAAGTTCAGTTAATATTTCAATAAAAATTTTTTAATTTTTTGATTTTAAAGTGCAAAATTTTCGACAAAAGTTTAAAATATTTTTCAAGTTTATCTAATCTTTGAACTCAAATTCCACAAAAACTCTCTAAACAATGGTCGATCCAAATTACCTCCAAACATCACCTATTATATCTAAATCACAACTAAAAACAATGGATGTGTGCAAGGCACGCAAGATATTTGATGTGTAAACAGTTAAGCTAACTGAATGTCATATACATAAGCTCAAATATGTATAGCCATATATAGGGATTTAATGTATAATTTATATGCTTAGGTAATTCAAATTAAAACAATTATTTTATAAACTTAAAAACTTATTAGATATCATTATCTTTTATATATATAATAACCCAATTCACCATAAATTGCAAATGGTCTTACATCATTGCAAATGCAAATTTTTATTCCATATCACATATATTTGTTGTTGTGATAGCATAAATATTTTGTAATTGCACCAAATCGTGAATAAGGCTGATATGTTGTAGTTGCATTATTTTTCTTTTACTCAATGCATAGGGATCTATATGCTCGCATATACGCAGCTGCAATCGCATTCTTTTTTTCGCGCTTTAAGTTTTTCTTCCTGTCGATTTGAAATTTTATTAGATGTGAAAATTTTACATAACGTCGCTTGAGAATTGATTTGGCGTATAGTTATATGAATTTGTACACACATACGTCAAATCAATCCTCAGGCGACGATAAGTGCTTTCCACATTTAACCTTAGGAAGGCAACAGGGATGACTAGTCACTCCACTACTTTTTAAAAGCACCGCAAAGAGAGTTGTCTTAACTGTATTTAATAAAAATAAAAAAGAATGTATTTTTATTGAAGTAAATAAGTGATTTTATAATAAATAAGTCTGATTTTTTCTGTTTAACATATTTGCTATTTACATAGATAAAAAAAAGTGTTGTCTTTTATAATGCCGTGATTTGCTATCATTATCACTACGTTTTGTTTATACATTTATTGAAACCTAGATTCCTTATTACTTATCATTTTGTATTGTTTTTGTATTTTAAAAAATATTTAATTTTAATGCAATCTAACTAACCGAATGCAAAACCTATCAAACGCCTGTGTTTGCTACGGCGACTTCTCTGTTTGCATGGTATAGTCGATCTCCATACGTTTAACACCAACAAATAATTCTGCCACGAATAAATGTACACACACATTTTGTTTTCGTATGCACATATATGTGTGAGTAAATTGATCGAAACATAAACAAACAAACTCCGCTCGTATTTTAATTTCTCCCTCTCTTCTTCTCTTTGTTGTTTAGAGTAGCACAGTCATGCCGCGCAGTAGTGTGAGCGAGAAGGGAACTGGACGTTACAGTTATCTTACATCTTACGATACAGTTATTGTTACATTTTACACATTTGAAATTTTGCCCATACCGTGAGCTAAAATGTATACCCATCAAAAACTTTCATCAATTAAAACTATACAGTTTTCCTAAATTTTGTAATTATGCAAACACCTCATTTGCTTGTAATTCGGATCATCGATCCGACTTATATGCAAGGAGAAAAACGCATGCTGGTAATTCGGATCGATTTTAAAAGCAAATTTTTTTCTTAGTATGCTTTCTAAAATGTTGTGTTTTTCACCAAACTATAGCAGAATGTTTACTGAATAAAACCCTATATAAATTATATAAATATACTTACTAGCACAAAAGTTATAATTGTTATAAAATTTGTAGGTTTCTTATTTTATTTGCTAAGGCTTTGTATGAAAATACGCTCACTCTTTGTTTCCTCGATCACAACTGATTACTTTGAAATAATTGTTTTTGTTTTTTAAAAATGAAATTAGCAATCGAAAGAAAAGTAAGAATGTTGTCAACAATCACGCGCCACTGGACAAGTTTATTGAAAAAATTAACCTAACAAACTCATTTTGCTTTTTGTTCTTTAAGTGTAATAACGCCATTATGGCGTTAATGCATATGATTTTATAACACCCCTCCTTTACCGGTGGGGTTAAATCCATTCTGTTTTGTTTAAGAACATGGTAAGTTCATTAAAATCAGCTGTGGAGAGATCTTTCAGGTCGTTAAAAAAAAGATTTACCCAGCAGGCGGAGTTTGGTTTTTACAAGGGCCGGACACTTACAAAGTAGGTGTTCGACGGTTTCTTTCTCGCTTCTTTCGTTGCAGTTGCGGCAGTGGGCGTTGAAGGGGATGCCTATTTTTGTGATGATTCGATACCCACATAGTAGTAATACTTTCACATTACTTGTATCGAATTAAAATGTCGATGCCACCGAAAATATTGGAAAAAAGTCCTCCTTCTTCCCCAAAAATTGTGAAGAATGTACTCCAATGCCTTGGGAATAAAATAACAAAACAAAAAGTTTCGTGAACGATTCGCTAACGTCGCGAATTGGTCCATTGTTATTTTAATTTTTGCATTTTATTCTAATAAATTCATTACGTTCTTTTTATTTATGTATATAAAGCTAACAAAACGTATATGATATACTCAGCTATTAAAAACGTCAGCACTTCCAAGCAATAAACAACAAAGCCGATAGTGTGTTTAGTAAGCTTTTTTTAAATGTCAGCAGCAGCAAATAGCAAACAGCAAAATCTGATCATGTGCTGCTGCTTCTGCTGTTTCTAGTTTTGAAAATGTAACCAGCAGCAATAGCAAGTAATTGGAAAGCAACGAGTTGCAATGCTCGGGAAAATGTTCGTTTTACGAAAAATGCTTGTGCTGCTGCTATTAGTTTTTTTTATTTTTCAATGTCAAAGCACAAGCTCGATCGCTTATTTGCATTATTTTTTTTTGCTTTTGCTAATTTGGCTTCAGCAATTTAAACTCATTCACGCTCATTTATTATATGAAGGTACATTTTTTTTTGTTGGTAAATTGGGTACAATTTGAAATTTGGGAATCTCATTACTGGTACACACGACCATTTTACGAGGATTTTTGTATAATTTCCTGCTTTCGTCAACAACAGCAAAGGAAAAAAAGGCTCTCTTTGGCTTTCTTTCTCTTTTGATTTCATATGTTACTCGTTTGTGGATTTATTATAAATCCACCCCAAAATTTTATGTGGTTCAAGTTATCCTCTCCGACTAAACCCTCTCCATGGCAAATATATCTTCTATTCCTATTATTTCTCCTTCCCGGAATTTGATATTTTTACAAACGTATCACCTTCATTCCAGATGTTCAAAACAACCAAAAAACTACTGCATTTATGAAATGTTAATATCTTTTTTCCGTGACAGAAAGAAAGAAATATAATCTATGAGCATTATAATCATGTTATGTCGAATATATTCGACACAAACAAGGAAAGTGTTGATATAATCAATTCACATTAAGTATATACCAAAGTACTCACCAGCACATTACATTTCCTGGACATTCCAAACACCCGCACATTTTTATTTTGGTTTTTTTTTTTAAAACAATTTCAATGTAAAAATTTATAAATTTGGAATATTAATTTCTTCCCTTTCAAAATGAAATACGATTATTATTATAAAAATTTCAAACGCTTCTTGGCAAATTTATGTAGAGTGCACAAGAAGTAAATTCGTAAACTAAATGTTACTGTCGATTATAAGAGCAAAATATAACTGACTTTGCTATTAATTTTTTCAAGCTTTTTCAACATGTGGAATTGGGTGGCACAAGTGCTAAACAATTTATAGTTATACTGGATAAATTTTAATTTGTGATAAAATTGTACCTATTACCTATGTACGGACTCATACAGCACACACACAGCAATTATGCATTTGTGAATATCATTCTGAACTATCTGAAGTTAAAGATTTTTCCCATTCCTCAAGCATTTTCAGAAATACTAAAGCAAATTAATCAAAATTAGTTACTTTTTAAAATTGACCAAAACAAATGGAGCACAGTAGCGCTATCCCACGACTTTAGAAAATTCTTTCTAGAGACTCTGATGCTAAGCTTGATGGTATTTGTAAGTCTGACGGTAGTTTTACGGGGAAGATTGTAACGAAGTCAAAGATCAGGACAATTGTCTTGGCTTTGCCTCCGTATAAGTCTCCAGTACACGACGAAACCTTCACTGACTAAAATCCATAGGGCTAGCATAGCTCTAGACTACATTCCGGAGCTTGGAGGACAGCTATAGTGGTGTTTATCGCTAAACCCGGTAAGTCTGCTTATGACCAACCAAAAAGCTTCCGTACTATTAGCCTTTTACTCTTTCTCCTATTGGGTCTTTATTTCTGGTTGGAAACTTTTAAGCAGGTTTCAGGACCGCTCCATTACAACCAGCCTGCCAGAAAGGTAAATCTACGAAAACTGCTTTAGTGGAAGTTACTGGCCAGGTTCAACAAGCCCTAAACAAGAAACAATCCGCTCTAGCAGTCTTTTCATTGTGGGAGTTCTGTATCTGCTCAGAACAGGAACGGGAAATTTTTCCATGCTTGCATGGTTTCATAATAATATTTTTGTTATTTTTGGCAATATATTATTGTTCAAGAATGTACGGAAATGCGGTGCGACAGTGGAGTAACAAACACACATACAAAAATAACATTGCAAAATGCACTAAATCAATCAAATGCCGTTCATGTACACAAAAATGAGATCGATTTTAGTCCGACCGAGCAGTCCAGTGTGTGGGCGCTCATATATGTTCATAAAACTTTTGACATTTTTTTGATATTAGTATAAACGCAAAGGGGAAAACCTAAAACAAAAATTTACAGATAAAAAAAATCTAACGGGAAAGGAAGCGCTCCAAAAGCGCTTTTTTACTTGCAATGCAGCGCTCCTTTGCCAGCACTAAGCGCTCCTCTTTATAGTACAGCTCATATCCTTTTTACATTGTATGCGATAGGAAGTAAGCGCTAAAATCAAGCTTCTTGAAAGCGCTGAAAAAGCGCTCCTAGGAAAGCCTTTTGGGAAGAACAATATTCGTGCTCTTTCATTTTTTTATTAACTACATATCAGTGATGAAAAAGTAGGTACAATTGCACCCTTTTCCGACTTTTTTGAAATACAAGTTACATTATATACAATTGGCACATTTTAGGTACAATTTATCATTGCCCAAAATAAATTAAACACTTAATTACAAAAAGAAATACATATTTTGTAATTAGTATTGCCTAACTTCACAGCTCTGATATTGCTGTTAATAAAGGGAAGAATATTGCGAAAATAATTCTCCAAATCGATTAAAGTTTATTGGTGCCGAAAGAGGGTCAAAGTCTTAAGGAGATTTTTTAAATTTAGCCAAAATTTTATGAAATTTAAACTTCTTCTGACTTTGAACCTACTAATAGACAGATACTATATAATAATAGATAGGCTTTGAAACAAATCTTGGCTGAAAATTTTTGAAAAATGGAAAATTATAACTAAAATTCGAGAGCTTTCATGACCAATTTGGGGCCTTTCTTCTTGTTCCTCTTATTTTCATCTAGACGGCAAAAAACTTTTCTTCTCTCTTAGTTTCCGATTTGTCGTGCCCTAAAATGTTATTTATTTACAATCAGAGTTGCCACGGCCTAAAAAATTTTGTAATCAAATTCTTCTAAAAATGTTAACAATTTGAAAATAAAAGTAAACAAACATATATAGTAGTAATAAGACATGCTTATTTAGGGGTGATTTAAAAAAAAAATTTTACCCGTGGTTTAATCCCATGCGGAGCCAACAACAATTTTTTTTTAAACCAGTTAAATTTTTTTTTTTTTAAACTTTCTTGGCTCCACATGGAAGTCTAATATAATTACAACAACAAACGATTCCATTATTTACTTATGTAGTGTTAATGGCTTGGTTCTTATGCAAAAATTCTGTATTTGTATTATTCTGGGAAATATGTGCCTAGTATTCTAATGTTCTAGGACCCTTCATAATTTTTGACAAGACACATTTTCTCCAAAAACGGTATAATAGTTTTCTCAACAAACACCGTTTCTGCTATTATATATATATATACATCTGCTATTTATGGAAAAAGGGGGTTTGAAATCCCATTTTCAAGAGGAACGGTAAGAGTTGCCGGAAAAGTGTATATTGTTTATCTCTTTGTGATTAACAACTTAGCATCAGACATAAAATTCGTTTCTGCTAAAATAAAAAAGTTTCTTAATAGCCCTTGAAGATCCCATTTTTCCGACTTCAGGTCATTGTGGGAGAACTAGATTTAATGGAGAAAAACTGTGTACTTATTATAAAAGCGTTGGAAAATCTCTCGAAAATTTGGTTGAAGATTTGTGGCCCTATGTAATTTTGGTACTACTTACATTTTTCATTCGTTAACTTGCAGAGATGACACCAAGTATGCATGAACATAATTAGTGCTACTCATTCTTATCGAATGAAAAAAAAACGAAATAAAAGGAATAATAAAAAAATTATGCTAATATATCAAAATTTTCTTGCAAATTTTAGTCCAAATGGCCGTTGAGCCATCAGTCACTCAAGGGGACTAACATGTACTTGAGTACGTGCCGTAATTGAGTTCCTGATGGAAGTCTTGTCTATCACCTCCACGTGGTGACGGCTGGTAACTATTGCACATCAGATGACTGGTGCAAACTGTTACTGGTAATAGGGCACATTAGACGTCTGATGTGCAATTGGCTAAGATAGACTAGGCGGAGGGAGCATACCTTTTATAAAAAACTCCCCTAACCCAGGGTGTCATGCGACCCATGCCCATTGGGTGAGTTTGGCAGCCAGGGGATTAGTCCTGGAAGTCAAAGGGTTCGGGTTTGCCGAGTAAGGGAGTAAAGGTAGTCGCTTGCGGCAATTCGAGATCACTGGAGTTCCTTTCCAAAACCTTCAATAATATTGATGAGCTTTGGAAAGGAGCTTCACTCAAAGTGATCCCGAAAGCTGCACTTTCTTTAGCCAGGAAAGCTAATTTTAAGTTAATTCATTACAAAGTTTAATGTCACATTTTAAAAATTTACGGGGAAAGTTACTTTTAGCAATTAGCTATTGAATTTTTGATAATATGAATGAAATTACAGTTGAAGATTTTTGGAAAGCGATTTCTAACAAAAAATGTGATGATTCATAAAAAGCATTTCCAACATTGTCAAATTCTGTTTTAAAATTTATGTGTAGCCAACTCGTCCACAAATGTAAGAGCATGTATATTAAACAGTATATTATTTATGAAGAAGAATACGTCCCTCATAAAAGTTAATCTTTTTTGAGACAAAAATAAAGAATTAAAGAAAAAAAAAAGAAAACATATTTTCAAAAGTCAATTTAAATAAAACTAAGTACGGAAATCGTTTAGAGAATAAGATTTTTGAAGAGATATTATTTGCGTACGCTTATTTAGCAACAAATGAATGTTCAAGCTACAGTCTTACTCCAAAAATTGATTATATAAAATAATTTCCATCCGTTTTATATTCATAATAATATAAATTAATATATAAAAATAATACTAATATTATAAAAAACTTTTATCTATTTTATATTCTTGATATAAATGAATATTTTTACAAATTTAAAGTAAACAAATTTGAATTTTTCTCTCATTGCGATTTTTTTTTTACAATTTTGACGATTTTTGAAGTGAAGTTTCTGGCAACACTGGTGCTAGTGAATATTTCAACGCATCGTTAGACCATACCTAGTGTTTGCCATAACATTGTAGCCGAGAGCGAGTTCCTCGAAAAACCTTCTGGGAAGTCTACAGCATCACACATGTGTAGGCATCACAGGGGCGATAAAAGGAATGTCGACCGCCGGCATGGAAGCACTGCTGTACCTGGCACCACTGCATCTATCCATTGAGAATGAAGCCTGATTCGTATCGGTAGAAAGGAAAGTAACCTATGGTGATTAATTTAATTTGCGAGAAGACATTTAGTAACGCTGGCATGAGTACCTTGCCATGCAAGTATACTGGATAACGAGATGGCGGACATCTTGGTGAAAAAAGGATCAGCAATGAGTTTTACTGACCCTTAGCCTGCGATCGGATGCAGCCAAATCATAAAATGGGTATAAGATTGCGTCAATTACACAACGACTATGAGCGGGTACTAGATTCCTGTCGACTGTCGAAATTCTTTATTGATTCTCTTAGATAAGATACACCCCGTGCCAATAAAAAGGGATCACTGCTTAAGTTTGATGTTTTTGTAGTTTTTATCCTCTTTTTATCAATAATTAATTTAATTGTAAAAATTCCTATTTTACTCCATTTTGCTATTTTAGTATTTAAAAATGAAAAATGGTACATTTCTTCTTCTTTTTTTAAAAAAAATCCTATTAAAATAGCTGTAATATAAAAATGTTTTCATATAAATACTATGAATTAAAACTTTGTCCTATATTAACTGAAAACATATGAAATAAATAATACAATGACGACTTAGTGAACCTTGTAAAGGCTTCCGGTAGATTTAAGGCTATTAACGAAGCTACAGCTTAACTAAGTTAGGTGCCCCTCTTCGGGACGAAGTACAATTGGCTCTCAGGCTAAAGTGCTCCTCGCCTATGGGGATTATGGCTGACTTGAAGCAGGCATGGCGCCCAAAATCAATTTGGGCTGTGTGGCCACCTCCAAAACCGCCATAACACCCAATGAAGAAACTGTAATAATACTGTACGCATGTGTAACATCTCAATGCTTCAAAGAAATGATTTCCCGTGGCATATTTTTAGGCTTAAGTATATATTTTAATTATGAGCTTTGAGCAGTTGTAGAAGTTAATTCAATGAGGTAAATTATTAGGACCAGTTTTAGTCCCCAACTAATATAAAAATTAAGCTTTTGTGAAAAGCTTTTTCTTGTGGGCTTTATTACATAGTTATGAATGTGTGTGCAAGTTTCAAATATATAACCTGCAGTACTGTCGCTTTCACTTCAATAGCAGTTTTCAACTCCACTTTCAATCCGAACTCAAATCTATAAAAAAACACGAACTATGTTCATCTCTAACAATGATTAATTTATTTCCAGATCGGTATGCTTATGAAGGAAGTAACAAGTAACCATTTAGCACAATTCTAAGGTACACTTTGAGGTTCTTTGAGTTTCATTTATATACCAAAGTAGCAACACTGCAGATGGCGAACTGTTATTTAATTTTTAAAAGCATTTAAATTACGCAAATGTCTCTCCATTATATGCAAGCAACAATAATTTTTATTTTATAAAAATTATATAAACTATGTTATTTCTGAACGTTTTTGTGGTGGTATAATCAATTACAATTACATGGGAGTGGAATGGCAAATTATTTTATCCCATCCCTAAAAGCCCTCTATATTTTTTTATCTTATACCCAAAAGCTCGCTATTTTGATCATAAAAACCCGCAACACTTTAAAAAGGCAATTGCAACGAGTGCAGTAGACAGAAAGAAATTTTAGGAGGTCTCTTAAGAAAAAAAAGTTATTTATTCGTATCGAAATAATAGTATAGTTTCATATGAACAACACAAAAAAACTTCGGGGCCCAAATTATTTCATTTACTCGTGCCGAAATGAAATTCAACATAATTAATACAAAATATATATAGGGGAGAGGGTTGAAACTCTGTTCCCTTGGCTACGACCCTCTACTACTTTATTTACATATAAAATAATAATTATAATACAGCATACTTTCAAGTTGCAATCTTTACCCTTCATAGGCTGTACGAAAGTTTAACAGTCACTCAAATATTTAATTTAAAGTATTTTATAGTACAACTGTATTAACATACAAATTTAATATAATAAAAAACCATTCATACTTTTAGGGTAATTTATTAATAAGTTTATGGATACGAAATAAAATGAAGAAATAATTGTGTATACTTATTCCTAAACCTACTTCTAATTAGCTGTTTGACTTTGTGATGATAAAGTCGTGTGGTTGAAGATTTTTTGTTTTTCAACGAGTTCGCTCTCGGACTTAATGGGCTAATGTGTTGCCTTTAACCCATTTTGGTCTGACTGGCCGATTTATCGAAAAGCAATTGACCGGTGATGTGATGTTGCAAATTCGAAACATGCCTTTTTGTTATGAGTGTTTAGGGGAAGCTAACCCTTATTGTAAGATGTTTACAATCATGCAAAATGTTTCTTGTGAAAATAATTAAAACCAAATCACTTCGAATTTCAGATATGATGAGTTTTTTGAAGCTCGTAGCTTTGACAATAACCGGTTTTTTTAGTGTATTCATGATTATAAGTCGTCCAAGCCGCTTTATTTTGGCATATATTAACTTATTTTTTTGACGTTTACCACGCCTACAAGTGATATGTTAATATTTCATGCAATTTCGCGATTAGACATTCCCCATTTTTTATGAGGCATTATTTTTCCAATTTCTTTCGCAGGAAATGGTTACCATGCCCCATTTTTCTTGACAATGACTTACAAGTAAAAATTTTCAAATGACTGGTTGCAAATAAAAAAAGAAAGAAGTTATATTAAATTAAAGTCTGAATTGAAGAGGTCAAAACATTTGCAACTAGAAAAAGTTAATGTGAAAATTGAAGGGAAATCGAAAAAGTTTTCAAAACTTTGTTGCGTATCCATTATTAGCGATCACTGTTGCATGTCTATGTGGCATTGGCTCTGTTAAATTATAAAACCTTTTAAGAGACTTTATACTTCCGTACGCTAACTTGGAAATGCCGCTTGATTGGAGGTTTCCCCAGGATCATAACCCAAAGCGCACGTTTAAATTGGTAAAAGTTTGCCTTGTTGCAAAAAAATGGACAACTTCTCATTTATCCGGTCCAGTCCCCCGATCTAAACCGAATTGAGAGCCATTGGATGCTCGTGGAACGAAATATTGTATGAGGATGTTCAAAAGCAATGGAAGCGAGTTCGAATCGATCAGGCGAAACATTTAATGGAGCCAATGCCACGTAGACATGCAACAGTGATCGCTAATAATGGATATGTGACAAAGTTTTGCAAACTTTTTCGATTTTTCTTCCATTTTCACATTGACTTTTTCTAGTTGCAAATGTTTTTACCTCTTCAATTCAGACTTTAATTTAATATTACTTCTTTCTTCTTTATTTGCAACATAATTTTGTAATAAATGGCAATATATTCACTTTGTTTTGAATAAAAAAGATTTTTGATAAAAATTATTTTAGTGAATTTAAGAAGACATTTTCAAGTACAAGTGGTTTTGGTTGCAAATGATATGACTAGCACTGTATAATTATTTCCTTCTGGTTAAACATTTAACTTCAAATTAAATCTAGACAAGGACATTAAGAAATTAATTTTTTTTTGCATTAATACGTCGCAGTACAAGATATATACAAAGCAATTAACAAAACCTTTAATTTGTTGTAATAGTGAATTTCCACTGATTATTTTATAGTGGAAGTATATTTATTACCATGGGTGTATAAGTAAATATTGTATTTCACCTGACTTAAAACCCAGGTGAACAGACATTCTTTTTTGGTAGGTGGTTTTGTAAATCATCAAAAAATAGTAAAATTAATTATTTTGCATTTGAAATGAGAAATTAACCTAGATAAAATCACAAACTTGATGTAGAAATTATAACTTCGCGGGTCCTATATATTTTTACTTTTATAAAAAGATATGGAGAAATAGACAAAATGCATATTTTCCACATTTCGCTGTCAACAACTTAAATAACATTTGATCTCAGGGAATACTTATTGTTCATGATATGGCGTAGAAATTTTTTTGATAATTTTAAACCTGTTCGCCTTCCAGTACCGGGTCAAAATAAGTTAATCGTTTCGCCAAATCAACGACCATGAAAGGCTGACAAACAAAAATAATACAAAAAATGCCTAAATTGGTATAATTCACACACCACCCCACTAGATATTAACTATAATATTTGCTTTTTACTCCAAGGTGGGTCAAGTTCAAGGTCAAGGTGTGAAAAAATTAAATCGATAATTTAATAAATAAATATGTATATTTAACTTTTTAAAAAACTAAAAAGGTTATACCAATATTTAATTCACAACATAGCGAATAATTTTATACAAATTTCTCAGATTTTTAGAAAATTGCTTATAGCTAGTTTGTACGCTTCGATTTAAAAATTTGTTGGGGTGTGAACAAATTTAGGGCATGCTGTATATAAGTTATAAATTCTTTATTCAAAACCTTCCATATGTTGTAAACTTTGCGATTGACGGCTAAATTAAGCCATTTTGTGTAATGTTTAGCTGATATTTTAGACAATTTCGATTTAAATTTATGAAAAATTAAAAAAAAAAAAAGTTATCAATAAATGCACAACTGGTAGAAAATTTTCCGTTCCAGCTTTTAAACTTTGTAATCAAAAGTACTCTGAAAAAATTGGGGTTGAACCCCCAAAATCCCCTTCTGCGTAGGTACCTGCCGACATCCGTAACATCACTAGTCAGAAGAAATAGGACGACTAAATGATACGAAATTTATGAATTTCTAGTCTGATAATATGCACCTGCATTTGTTGGCGATTGACAATGGAAAATTTTTAAACTAATTTGCACTTAAAACTTTAAGACTTATCAATATTTTTTGCAAACTATAATCTTGTTTTAATATCAAAAGAAAGCAATTAAAACAAATATGCCAGCATGTTAGTTTTAATCAATATATTTTTATTTTGTTTTTTTTTTTTTTATCAGTTCAAATAAGTTAAGTACAAATTATTGTAGATATTAGCCAACAGTGTTAGTAAATATATATACAAATATTTAATATAATCAAAAAATAATTTTGTTTGTTTGATAAGAGAAGAGCAAAATTAAAAAACGATTCCACAACAAAAACAAAAGTTCCCCTTTTCAATGTACACTTGATAATGATTCATTACCAAAGTTTATGATTAGATTAACTCAACAACCAGTTAAAACCATTTATTTTTAGAAAAATTAACAGATAGAATAATCTTTAATGGAAAATTAACTAAAATATGAATTCTAAGAATAATCATAATTATGGCATAAATAAAGATAGAGGGAAATGCATTAAATAATAAAATTCTTTAAGTATTTTATTAAAAAAAAATGTATACAAATTACAAAAATTTAAAGAAACTTAAAGTAACAAAAGAAATAATAAAAAAATAACAATACATAAATGTCAACTATTTACTGCTTAAAGTAATCTTTAAAACTTGCAGGCGCTGCTTTCTCCACGAAATCATGGACAGCTTTCTTATTGTCATCTCCATTATCTTTGTTAAAGAATACAGTGAAGTATATAATCAAACCGATTACTATAAGGACACCCACAACTGAGAATAGAATGCCCATGAACACTTTACACGCACAATTAAAACAGCTGCAAAGAAAAATAAGAAAATAAAATAATTTTAAAAAAATTTTGAAATTTTTAAAATGTTTGTATAAATAATCTGCGCAAATAATATAGTTTTAGGTAGATAAAAAAATATAAGAAATCTCCAAAACCCTCTAACCGGTAAGGCCGCCCTGAGGCATCCATCACTCTATTTTAATTAATCGATAAGTGCAAATTTATTTATTTCTTTTTTAATTTGCAGACCTGAAGAAAGAATAAACACACAATTTATGGTCAGTTTGCACTTTTTGCGACCACACGATGTTTTTTTATAATTATTTTTTTGTGTACAAGTGTTGTGTTGTGACAAAAAATTATCGCTCATATTAAGTTTTTTATAAAAATCTAAAAAAAAAAATATTTCAAAGTCTCCTCATATACTGTCACATACTGTCGTATAATCATAATTTTGCATGAAAAATGAGAGGATACGACACCAAATAAGACACCATGTGAATTGCCCAAATATATCTTTATTTTTTGGCTTAAACCCGTAAGGCCGCCTCAGGGCAGCCTTTTGTTTTTCTCATCTAATTGCTAAACTCAAAAACTAATAAAAAAATTGACTTCATATTCATTTTTCTTTCATCAATAGCTGCGTTTTATTCGCCACTTGCTTCTAGTTATGTATAACTAGCAGCGATAGTTGTATGGAAAAACAACAACAAAGCGGCAGAGATAACACGTATAATTATAACTGTTATGTATACTTAACAAGTTGTTTAACTACATCAAATTCTATTGTGTACTGCTAATAGCGAGACAAGAAGCTTGATAGTTTGGCAAAAAACTGAAAAGGAAAATATTTGAAATGTTTCAGCTCTAGCTGCTGAGCAGTTTCATTGTGAATAACATTGTAACGAAAAAGAGAATTAACAACTTGGTCGTTTTATTCGCACATGTTAAACTGACTGGCGAATAAAAAACAGCTAATATTAACTTGAAGCAAAAATGCTGGTGTTTGTTTTTTTATTAATTCAATATTGCGGGTTAGAGGGTTAAGAGGTTACACGAATTTTAAATGACGACGGTAAAGGCACATATTTTCGTTTTGCTCAAATTTTCCTTATAAAAGTTAAAAACGAAAGGTCTAGGGCATTTAATAAAATCTTAACAGCTTACTTTAATAAATACAACCCAAAAACCAAACTCAGGTCCATGGTATGGAGCCCGTAATGGCCGTTAAAGCAAGGGTGAAAATGTTAGACCTAATCCTCCGGAAACTGCTAGGTGAAATACAAACAAAATTTATTAAAATCGCAATTCCTAAAATTCAGTTTTCCAACATTTTTGGAGATTTTTTGATAGCAGATATAACTCTAACATGCAAATGGGCGGGGGTCTTCAGCGTGAAGAGAATAACAATAGAAAACAGTACAATTATAACTACGGTCTTAAAGTTAGAATTAAACCTTCCTGGATGGACATATCCTTGAATTTAAGATAATATTATTAGAGATCCTTAAAATCAGTATTTTTTAAAAACAATTGCAACTCATTTCGGAAACTTATGTATTGATGTGTTAACAAATACAGAGGTTACACTTCTTCATACTAAAAACTTAATTCTATGCTCCTAATAAAATATTACTAATTAGTTCATCATTTTAGCACATTAAATCCGAAAGTCTTTCGAATAACATTTGATATTTTTTTGTTTTTTTTTGTATTATAATAATCACTATTTTGATTTCTCAAACTAATATAGAATAAAATAGAGTTTCCCAATAAAAAAGACTTGATGGATTTATCTGGATTCATGCCGAAGACATTCTGCTTTAAGCATAATGAGTACTAAGTGCGCTATAATTTTGAATGGTAATTTACATTGTGAATGATATTTTCACAAAATTTCGTTTGTGAATCAAATAAAATTTTCAAGAACTATTTTCCAAAAATGGTGTGCAAGAAAAGTGAACAAGTGATTTTTTTATGTTGTTTATTTTTTGCGCCTTAAATGGATCCATCGAAAATAAAAACTATCATGCAAAAATGTTTTATTTATTCGGTATATACATAAATGAAAGGAAGTGCCTTTCAGTAATTGGTATATTAATGTACAAATATAATACAAAAGTAAAACATGAATGGATGCGAAAAGCTCGGCATTCGCCCATACATTTCTAATCTAATCTGCTTCGAGTTTTAAATGTGTGCTGATATCAGAAATTCTTCTATTTTGTTTCATGTCTTGTAGGAATTGCTAATTGCTACCACTGCGTTGTTCATACAACAATATATGTAAGTCTATGGTAAATGTAGGAATATGGTACAATTTTGTATGGAAAATATGAAAATTTACAACAAATGGGAAATACCTAACCAAAAAACTCAAACCAATTAATATTCCAATAATTTTATATACTATATAATTACATGCATACCTATGTATATATTGTTTTGCTATTGTGTATAAATAAAAAACTAACCTTGGATTGTGTTGACACACATACACGATACAATCAACCAACCCTTCTCAGAATGATTGTTCACCGATTATATCATATGTGCCCTACTTAAGCCCATAAAACATTATTAACCCATTAAAGCTCAAATATAGATCCGGATATACGATTTGATTTTAAGCTTTTAAGATGCTCACAAAGGTACTAGAAGAAGTCTATAAACTTTTTTTTTTGGTTTTCAGCTTCACCATACCTAAGGTTAACCGAGCTAATAGCGTATATTTTTTAGCCAGCTCTTTTCTGAAATTATTAAATAATCCCGAGTTAGGTAAAAAGCTGCAAAAGTTTGCCCCATCGCTTCATATTTATGTTATTTTCTTCATTTTCTCAATGATGTTTGAAATGGGATAGGTTAATATTGAAATTCCCCCAACTTTCATTGGATAGTTCATAGTCCCTATTTTCCTTGATTTCTAAAAGAAAACATGAGTGCCATATTTTCTACCATTTTCGAGATATTAGATACCGTTTTTGTGAACACGCTTTTATGGGTGTTTAAATAGCCAATAGACATTCATGGGTTGATTGCTTAGAATGTTCATTAATAAATCAATAGAATTAAATTAGTGACAATTTAAGTACTTCACTAATCGAGCAAATCGCCGAAATATAATATACAGCTGCGGTCATATTAATAGTAATGACATAAGAAAAAAAAAACGCAAAAAATATATGTTACTGATATATCTATATAATGTTTAAATATGAATAACAGCTTGAAGTTTTGAGTGTTTAAAACATGAAACATTTTTATATTAACCCTTATAAGCACTGTGGGATATTTAATATCTCACCTAGATCATCATCAATTTTCCTATATTTCTAATAGTTCTTTCTCGACTTTTTTGTTGTTCTTTTTGTGAATTTACTATGACAATATATTAGACAATTGTAAATTGCACTCCATTATCAAAAGATTCCTGTGAATTAATTAAGTTAATATAAATAAAAAATACGAAAAGCAGACACTTTTCTAAGAAAGTTTTCCTGGTATGAATCTTGGTATATGTGGGTTTTTGGCATCACTGATTTCGAATATGTTAACAGATATTAAAAATTCAAGAAGGTGGGTCCAATATGGCAAACTAATTTTAATAGAAATAGATATATGTATATCAAATCTACCTTTTTAATTTTCGAAAATCTGCTAATACAAATTTCTATCCAGATCAGAGTTGATTTTACGAATTTGGTTGTCATATTGGATCCGCCATCTTTTTTTTTTAATATCTGATAACAGATTCGGAATCTGAATCTAAGAGCCGAACAACCTATATGCAATAATTTTCATTAAAATTTTACGAATTCGGTTGATTTTCTCCCGCTGCGTTCGAAAATCAAGGTTACAATTTTTTTGCAGAGATATTGCATTTTTTTCATTTTGACTACTTGCAATTCGATTTTCACTTCTTGGTGAAAGGTACTGAGGTGATAAGCAAATATATCTAATCGGATCTGTAATTGGTTAACTGATTCAAAAGGAATCGATGAAAAAGGTTAAGATTAAAAAAAAAATCAAATTTTCTTTTACGGCTGATTCTGTGGTCACGGGAAAATAATGGAAAAGTCCGAAAAGCATTTAATTTCTTTTTATCTACGTAAAGTTATGCAAACAAATAAGACCAACCAGGGGAAAGTGACCGAAAAATAACAAAGTTATTAGCTATTGAGTGTATAAATCCAAATCCCACATTTTTTGAGTATATTAATTTTTTCGACAAGTTATTCAGTTTAATCGCTTGCAATGTTATTTCTTACACATTCAAATAATATGACAACATAAAAAAGCAAGCGATTAAACTCAATCAACCCCTCATAACTTTGTTATTTTTCTGTCGATTTTTTTCTGGTTGGTCTTATTTTTTCCGAAAATTAGACCTTTACGTACATCAAGAGAAAGCAGGCGTTTTTTATCGATTTCTTTTCCATGTCCAAAGAAACAGTTGTAAAATTTGATTTTTTAAGAATCTGGCTTATTTCCTTCGATATCTTGAATCGCTTAGCCAATTAAAGATCCGATTAGATATGCTTATTTGGCACCTTAATACTTTTCATTTGAATTCAAAAATAGATATCTCTAGCTAAGATGTGATTTCTAAAGTGTAAAACATTTGAAAAAATTAAGAAAATTACAATATCTCAAAAACTATTCCAAAAAAATTAGAACCTTGATTTTTGAATTCAGTGGGAGAAAACCCGTAAAAAAGAAAATAGAAAGAAAGCGGAATGAAATGCTTAAAATGGCGGAAAAGAAATTTGTTACGTATTGCGCCCCGCATCAAACTGCCGACTCTCCTGGGCCAGTCGGCCTGAATTTTCTGCAAACTAATCCACGCACTTATCACTTACTTTTGGAACCATGTACCCCCCCCCCCCCCCCCCAGGAGGGGTCAAAATTGGTCAAAAATCACGTTACGCGGCCCCTTAGGTACGTGAGTTTTGAAGTCCACTTTTGAACATCGATTTTATTAAAAGCGAATGAGTGATTTACTTCTATTTTGAAAATCGATCTACTGGTGAAAAATCCTTTTAACACATTGGCTGCCACGTCATTTAAATATGAACGACACCTGTTTCCGCGGGGGTCCTGTCATTCGCATTTGTATGAGAAGACCCAGCTAATTTGTTTCACCTTCAAATTTTTTCCCAAAATTGGCTTGGCAGTTAATGTGTTAAAGTACCACTCAGTATCTGATAACATTGACTGTAATTATGACATCCATATTCTTTTCTTACTACCCGTGTCTCTCTTGACCCAAAAAAAAAGGAGAACTACTTATGTTATATACACTCAAGACTGTTATTCGTAATTAAACATTGTATAAATATTGTTTGCATGTAACTTTATGCCCCTACAAATATTTTGTCCGTAGCTGTGCATAGTTAATAAAAAGGTTAGTTAATTGAATGAACCTTCATAAGCAGGCCAGCTTTCACCCATGAGTAACAACTTTGATTTATTGTTTTTACTTTAATAATCGCCTGGTCACCTCTACTTTTATCCTACTATATGTATGTATCTATTTGAATGCCTTATGCAAAATCAAATTTGAAGTTATCAGTTTTGTAGATCTAAATAATATATTAGTCACAGCAATTTGAATGGAAATGGTAAATATTTTGTTATCTTTCATTACTTTACTTGTCTAATAAATTGAAAGAACAAAAAATTATTAGGCAAGCAAGAAAAGTAATTGCTTTTTGTTTGGTCTTATTGTTTGCCATAAAGCGAATAAATATTTACTACTTTTTTTTATTTTATTTTATTTATTATTAGATATTATTAATACTTATTATTTATTATCAAAGTAATTCAGTTCATAGAATTTGATAACACATTCAACGTGGCAAATTTCTTATATTGTTTTGATAATATTCGCTCGTTGAGTTTTGTAACCTTAATCAAATCTTTTGCTATATTAATTAATGAAACTAAAATAATTCTTTATGGTTTTAACTTAACCGGTGTTTGAATTATACCATTAGGATCAAAACCCACTTGAAACTTTAATTTTTTAGAAACTAATCGGAAACTAATACGGAACATTTTAAGGGTATTTGTAATACCTAAACATTAAAAATCGAATACTGCTTTGCCCAGATTTACCATTTGTTGACAAGTATTAAGGAATATTTTGAAACAAGAATCTAGAAATTGATGTTGCCTAACAAATGATGGGACCATAAGATGAAGTTAAAATTGTAATGCAACATGGCACAATAGTTCGTTGAGGGCTTAGGCCGAGCTTCTTGCATACCTACATTAATATTTGTAGACGAATGTAAGGGAACGACAGTTTTATATCAAATCAAAAAGCAAAAATTATAGAAACAAAAGCATATGAGTCTCTGAGTTGCACATTTTCATATAAATCAATATGGTGAAAGCATTCGGTAGTAAGGAAAACGGCAATCTCACTTTTGAATTGCATCTGAGACAAGTGTCCCAAAAAGCAAAGTTATCAAGTTCATTGGTTTGATCTAAACCAATAAATTTTTGATAATAATAACAAATATTCTAAACAACATAAAACAATCCCCCTTAAAAATAATATATAACAGCTAATAAAGCTACGAAATATTTAACCAGCCCAGTTAACACTTTTGCACATATGTATATTAATTAGTAACTTGTTCCGCTGTGAATCACTTATTGTAAATAAATTTAATGAGACATTTTTTTTAATAACACGAATCAAACATTGAACTCGCGTGTTTTGTCAACTGTTCAAGTTTACTTAATATAGTCAATCCATATTTATACTAAGTATGTACTGTAAGTACTTACCAGCACACAACCTTTCCTGGGCATTTCAAACACTCGCAACATGCATCACACATTTTTATTTCGTATTTTAAAAAACAATTTCGTTGTGAATTTAATTTGAAATAATAATTTTCTCTCTTTCAAAAATAAATATAATTATAAAAATTTTAAACGCTTCTTGGCAAATTTATGTAGAGTACACAAGAAGTGAATTCGTTAACTTAACGTTACTGTCGATTGTAATAACAAAACTTTACTGACTTGTTATTAACTTTTTCAAGCTTTTTCAACATATGGAATTGGGTGGCACAAGTGCTAAACAAAATATAGTTATACTGGATAAATTTTAATTTGCGATAAAATTGTACCTGTATGACGTTAGAGTATATCTATGAATGATAACAGGGTAAGTTATCGAATGCAAGTGCTAGTAATCGGTTCATACAGCTGTGTTCACAAAAATAGCAAATAAATATTATACAATTGTAGAATATCTGAAGTTAAAGATTCTTAACTAAAGTTAAAGATTTGTTTTTATAAACACAAAGCTTCAAAAACAACGGGAGTATTACCCTTTAAGTGTTAAATCGGTATTTAACCCCATTTCACCTAAACTAAAATAACCCATTTTACTCTTCCTGAATATGTATGTATTTCCAAGGTACTTACCAGCACACAACTTTTCCTGGGCATTTCAAACACTCGCAACACGCATTACTCATTTTGATTTGGTATTTTTAAAAAACAAATTCGTTGTAAAAATTAATAAATTTGGTATAATAAATTTCTCTTTTTCAAAAAGAAATATTATTATAAATATTTTAAACGCTTCTTGGCAAATTTAAGCTACACAAGAAGTGAATTCGTTAACTTAACGTTACTGTCGATTGTAATAACAAAATTTAACTGACTTATTATCAACTTTTTTGAAGCTTTTTCAACATATTAAAATTGAGTAGCACAAGTGCTAAACAAAATACATACTGATAAGTTTTAATTATCGCAAATTGTACATACCTATACGACGTCAGAGAACGGGTATGAATGATAACAGGGTAAGTTATTGAATGAAAGTAATTACTGACGGTACATACAGCTGTGTTCACAAAAATAGCCATGAAATTATATATATTTGTGGATATTGTAGATTTTGAACTATCTGAAACTAAAGATTTTTCCCCTTTCTCAAGCGCTCATAATTTTATGAAAGCGAAGCATCGACAGTTACGAAGAATCTTATGTGTATAAGGATATTGTAAGAGAGATTACCCAGTTTACCAGGAACTCTATATGTTATACCTGGAAGTAATAGACCTAGGACATGTAACTTTCTTGCTAAATGGTGGGGGATAACCTATGTTTGCATTTGCGTTCGGTACATGCGAAACATCACATTATTTTGAGGCAAAATGCGCTCAGACATTATGTTTCTTACGCAACTTTGTTTAACTTTTACCAAACAATGCCTAAATAGCACCAGAACTTTGTTTTATTATTAGTTACCATCACTTATAATCTAAGTTGATTCAAATATTTGATTAAAAAATATGGAAACAACTGTAATATGAAATTTCGCTTCAGCATGTGCATTCGCATCCGCTAACGTCAGATTTCGTCATTTGAATCAGCAACCGCTAAACTGACATCCGTTACATCACTGCTAAAGGGTATAGCGCAAGCGAAATACCTGAGCGCAAGCCTAATACAAGACTGCACGGTAATAAAGATGCAAGTCGAACAAGGTTGCTCGTATATCGACATCCTTGTAACGTCAATACACTTGCCTTATGATTCCCCTATCCAGCCACCCTCACAGGAGGTTGTTAATGTGATGCGATATGATCAACATAATAATATGTGATTGATGATCGGTATGAACGCTGACGCTCACAATGTGGCATGGGGAGTACAGCTATCAATACCGATACAGATACTCGTATGTGCGTATTAACATTCTAGATTACTTTGCAGCCTCTAAGCTAGCTACTATAAAGCGTATCGATGAACCTACTTTTATAACTTCGGTTAGAAGGCAGGTCACTGAGGTTAAATGTATGCGTTATATGTTTCCAGAATATTAAACCGATCTTAACCAGGAGGAGGATGGTACAAGACAGAATTAAAGAGTTTCGAACAAGTGGGAGTGGCAATTCTAATAATTCTTTCTCAAAAACCATTCATGATACGGCACTAAAATACAGTATAGGCGTGTTATTTGTCAATAGTATCCTTTGGAAGAAATATTGGTGGGCTTGGATTAGTGGGCGTACCATTTACCATACCAACGAATTGTGGAAATGACGTAACTGTGAACCATAGCAAGGAAGCCAATGAAAATTTGTGTGTGAAGGCCGTATGCGAAAAGTGGTCGCTTTTGGCCAAGTGGGCGTGACAGCTTCCATATAAACGAAATATTTTAAACGGCATACGTAGAGAACCATAACAAGAAATGTCATGAAGGTTTGTATGTTCAGATGGGCTATTGGTATTTAGTATCAACTGAGAAGAATGCTGGCACTATTAGACAAATGATAGTAGAGCTGCCC
The DNA here is from genome assembly GCA_963691655.1 of Toxonevra muliebris. Classification (NCBI taxonomy): domain Eukaryota; kingdom Metazoa; phylum Arthropoda; class Insecta; order Diptera; family Pallopteridae; genus Toxonevra; species Toxonevra muliebris. Next base: position 69,452,648 of record OY829326.1, read on the forward strand.
ATGTAAGCGATAGATTTATCGCGGATCTTTTGAGAAATTACGTAAAATGGACGTTCGAATATTGTTGAAAATTTCAGTTCTTCATTCCCATCTGGATTTCTTTCCTGACAACTTTATTGATACTAGCGACGAGCAAAGATTTACAAAGAAGCGAGAAAAACAACATAGGTTTTTGCGATGAGGTTATGAACATACTCATATTGTTGGTCTCATATTTACATGATACAGATAGTTTGAGAACAGGAAATGGAACAGGTGTAGGAGTATATGGGCCGAAATTCAGATAGTCTGAACCTTTTGGAAGAACTCCAGACATGTTCCGAACAGAGGCTCTCGCTATAAGGCTCAGTTCAACCTGGAGTCTAAGCATAGAATTCAGAATATAGTAATATACTCAGACATCCATGCCGCAAGAAGAGCACTGGCCTCCTTTGAGATATTCGCAGAAATAGTCTGGGGATGTTTCAAGCTGTTGAAGGGATTAGGTAAGACAAACAAGGTCACTTTATTCTGATTTTCTGACCACACAGAAATACATGGAAGTCAAACAGCCGACTACTTAGCAAGGAAGTCAACGGACAAGAAAGACTTTCTGGGTGTAGGGGCTTACAAGATGAAAGAAAAACTAAGAGGCAAAAGGGACTAATTGGAAGTTTTAACCTTAAAGAGCGGTTCTTTGTCTCAAGCTAAGCAAAAATCAACTGAGATTGATTATGAGCTTCTTTTCTGGACACTGTTAACTGGGGAAGCACATGAAGAACTTAGGCATAAGCCAAGACAACACGTGCAAGTTTTCCCAAATCTGCAAGAAAACGCCAGAACACATTCTAATACACTGCGAGGTACTAACTCCCAGGGGGAAAAGATATTTAGGGCAGTAACATCCAGAAGGTAGTGATATTATAGCCTTGAAGCCACATCAACTACTGAGATTCCTCAGCAAGATGGACTTGTCTGATAGCTTGAAACCAAACTACTATCGGAGGTACAATAGACCTTTTGAGGCCGGAGTACACAAAACCCCTTAAAATCAATCAATCACCCATATTATCTGTCTATCTATATCTTATAAGTCCATCTTGAACCCAAAAAAATTGCTAACGACGCAGTTCCACTGCACTTCATTTTGGATTCCAGATCTTTTCTCAAATAAAATCATAATTTTTGGTCGAAAATTGCTGAAACTGGCACAATTATTTATCTGAAATATCTGACCTGATAGTAAAAAAGGGACTGAAGGCTAGTAATCAGAGCTTAAAATCGTGTAAACCTGTAATATTCGAGACGATAGACAGTGTGGACAACTTTTGTTTTTCAAAATCTGCTAAAATTGAGAAAAAACGCTTATAATCTTTGAAAAAGCTTTAAATTTTTTCCTTATAAAAGTGTTAAGCACAAATTTTTTTATATATTGTGGAATCACGATTATTCGTACCCCGTTGATTCGAAAATTTCAATAATTCGTAACAAACTGCTGGTCCCTGGAAAAAATCGCTTTTGGTCCCCGTATTTTTTTCAATACCAGGTCTGTTTAACCTCTTATAAATTGAAATTGGTTGTTGACAACCTTTTATAATTCGTAATGCAAAACAAAATTCTATGGGACTATGATTCGAAAAAATCATTCATTGTAGATAGCCACGTTCACTTTTTTAAGGGATTTTTTGTGTTTTTCGTGGTTGACAAGATAAGCGAGTAGAGTCTTAAACTACAAAACCCGTAATTCGTATTTTTCGTATTTTAACCTCGTTAACGTACATATATCCCAATAATGTTCGAAAACTTAAGTAAAATGAGAGATACGGTTCCATTTTATTTGAGTTTTCATTAAAATACGGATGCTGGCTGTCAATGAGTGAATTGTATACATGCAGTGTCATCACCGTAAATTGGCTTACGGCTTATAATTCCTGGTTACAGAGGTTATAGCAGACATTATGCCCGATTGGAAAACTTAAGGATAACCGTGAGGATTAAGAGTCCTGCACAAATTATTTTTGTAAATTTATTATTTGCATAAAATATTGAAAAAACTCAGCATAGATTTTGAGGAAAAACTCGGTGTGAAAGGGTTAAATCGAAAACCTCTTGAGTGACTTACAGTTACGACTTTGGTTTTAAATAAGTTTATTGCTCATTGTTTCGATAAAAAATTTTGTTAGGATTATTCAGGAAATGGATTATTTAGTGGAGCATTTAATGTCTTTTAAATAGAAAAATACGTTGAACGCTGACCGCTAAATCACTTTTTTCGGCGTTTTAATTTTCAAAAAGAAAGAAAAGCGCTGAGTTGGCAACACTGACGCTAGAACTATAAATCTATTGAACTGATTCTTACGACTTCCCATAATTAGAAATAGCTAGGATTTCGTGTGGAGAATCAAAAGTCACCCTCAAAAACAACATCGGAAATACTGCAGAAAAACAAAAACTCTACTTTCCGCCTTAATAATCATATGTAATGTACTTCCAATATATTTAAGTTGATAAAGAAATCTCAAGGTTTTCGGGGAAGGAAACCTCCTCCTAATTAAAAAAGATTCATCAAAAATGTTTATTTCCTGAGTAGGTAAATAAATAAAATTCATTAACTTAAATAGAAAATGTAATTTGAAATCAACAGTGATGATGAGGAGTAGCTAACTTTGTTTATGCCCTAAAGTTGTTATCTTTCGTCTACAATAATAAGCATTTATTATGTATTTGATAATATTATAAATTATTTGGGTGATTTTTGTATTGAAAATAAATTTGTTCCAAAAATGTTGTTATTTTGATGATATCAAATACCGGGAGCTCCAAACACAAATATGACACACACTCAAATAATAACTCTTCAAATTTTATCAGAACTTTCACATTTACTTGCTAAATGTGAATCATATCGAATGTGAGTACAGTTACATAAATTTTTGTAAGTACATACATATGTACAAGTATATATATGAGTAGATAGTAGTGTGATAAGAGTGAAACTATGTGCCCATGCCAATCAACAAGTTCAATAAATGTCTTGATAGATTAGTAATACCTACCGTTGTAATCTTTATGGTTGATTTTATTTTTTGTATTTTACCCAAAATACTTGAAAATATATTATATAGGAAAACTAATGAATATGAACTTGATTAAAATATTATTTAATATTCCTACACATATGAGATAAATATTAAAAGGAATTGAAAATTTGAACGCCTTTTTGACATTTACCTTCGAGATCGATATATTTGCTCCATTTATTCTGCAGGGACCCAACAAAAAATAATTTTTCATTTTTTGTTTTATATATAAAAAAAAAAAGTAATTGAAATGGTTATTTATTTTTATTTTTATATAAAGATACTTTAAAATTAAAACTTTCATTCTTTCTGATTGATTTCATTTCGTCCTCCTCTTTCGCGAGCAAAAAGTGTTTACGAAGAAATGATTTGCATGATATGTATCATTACCAATTAAGCTTCCTAGCTTCCTAGTAAAGGAATTAATTTCCTTCCTAGTAAAGGAATTAATTTCATTTTGTCATTTCCATTCCTGGGAATTGTAATTGATAATTAATATTTCCAATTCCTCAGTAATGTAATTGAAAAATTATTCAATTCTATTCCTGGATTGTAATTTGTAATTTAAAATATGTAATTCCTCAAAGGAATATTCTTCTTCTTGCTCCTCTCCTTTTCTTTGCCACTATAGACAAGTAAATATAAATTTCTTAATTGAAAGGCTAATCAAGGTCAAGGCCCCAAAAAACATTTAGTCAGTTCACAAAACTTCAGCAGACAATTTAATTTATTATAAAGAAAGACTTGTCAAAGGTTTTGAGTTTACAGCCGTACAGGAAGCACTCGAGGGTTAATACTTCTTCAATGTTTAATTTTTTTATTTTTTATATATATGGAAAAATCCTTAGGTTATCTTTAATTTGAGAAGATTGTTGTGACAATTTATTGAAATTTATTAAAATTAATAAAACTAAAAACTCAATGTCGTTCAGCATTACTTTCTCACAAATTAACTTGCAGCATAGGAAATCGACTACTGCCCTCTTATGCTGTAGCTATGCGAAACTGCATACAAACCCTCATATAATTCTAATTCAAGAACCATGGGTTAATAGACGCGTATGTGGATTGAGAGGAATTAAGTGCGGTTCCGTCATTTATTGTGAAGAAGTGGTTCGTTCGCGTTCTTGCATGATTATGCCGTTAACTGCACGACGTTAAGGATGGCGAGTTCTTGGAGATGACTCGCTTTCAGACCACCGTTACATAGAGTTTCGGCTTGCGGCTGAGCTGGAATCGGTTCCTGCCGGTCGAAATCCTCGAAAAGAGAATTTGACACGATGAACTGGTCGAAGAAAGACTTCGCATTTTTCCTAAACTCCGGACAATAGAGTCAATCGAGGAAGCCTCTAATAAATTAGGGCGAATCTTGGTTGATTGCTATGAGATGGTGTGCTCGGAACGCATGAGTAGACAAGGTAAGACAAGGTTCTCTTGGTGGAACGCTGAGTTTTCGAAACTCTGAAAAAATTCCAGGAAGCTTCTGAATCGAGCCCTCAAATCTTAGTTGGAAGCGGACTGAACTACTTACCGTCAGCTGCAAAAAGACTATAAGAAGAAGGTGAAATATTACAAGCTGAACTCTTATAGGAATTTTTGCAGTGAAATGGTAGATCAGAAGGGTTCGGCGAGGCTATGCAAAGTTCTTCAAAGGAACTGGACGGCTAAGCTGCACTCACTTCTGAAGCCCGATGGCTCCTACACCAACTCAAGGTCAGAAGTTAATGACGTACTCCCTGCAACGCACTTCCCGGATTGCAAGGTAGGTGCTCCTCAGAGCATTGTCAATACTACTGGTCAAATTGACTCTAGTACCAGGAGGGTCGATTAATTTATAGCCTCTACGATAGTCAGCGAAGAGACGTTAAGGTTCGCTTTTTCATCACTCGATGAATTTAAGTCCCCCATGCTAAAGCGGGGAGAGACAAATCTTATGAAGGTTTTGAAAAGTGTCTTCACTGCTTATCTCGCTCACTGATATATTCCACGTCTTTGGCGCTCGGTTATATTTATTCTAAACCGGGAAGGGATAACTACGCTCTACCGAAAAGTTTTTGGCCGATCAGCTTGATATCGTTTTTGTTTCGGGAAACACGTCAGGCTGAAGGTTCTAAGCCAAAACCCTCTCAATTCTCAACAAAATGCTAATCAGAGTGGAAATTCTGTGGATTAGCTCTTCACGACTGTGTTAGTACTGTTGAACAAGGGCTGGAAGCAGGGATGTACACCCTGGCAGTGTTTGTCGATATTGAAGAGGCTTTTGACAACGCTACCTTTGACTCGATGTGCTCTTCAGCTAGACAATATGGTGTTGAAGAAATCGTCATGCGATGAATTCATAGCATGGCTATCCAAACAGCTGCTTATCGCGGGAGGAGAAAACTAAGACAGTGTCACGGTCGATGTTGAGAATTGATGCTCCCAATGGGAGCGTACTCTCTCCTCTTCTATGGTGCTTTGTGGTGGACTCCCTTCTTAATGATTTGCAGAATTTTGGAGTTCACATCCAAGCGTATGCTGACGATGTGTGCGTACTAATCTTGGGACGGCCCTAACCGACGGTGTGCATTAAAATGCAAGAAGTCTTGGACAAGATCGAGGCTTACTGCGATCTGCAGGGTCTTTCAGTGAATCCTGGTAAAAGAACCTTAGCGCTCTTCACCAGCAAACGCAAGAAGGATGGCCTGTTACTACCAACAATGAAACGAGTAGTAACACTGCAGTTGTCTTCTGAAGTTAAATATTTAGGGGTTATCTTAGATTGCAAGTTGTTATGGAATACGCACATCGAGCTGAAGGCCTCGCATGTACTTAAGGTTTTCTGGCAGTGCAGGCGAGCTTTCGGCAAGACTTTGAGTCTGAATCCAGCTCTGGCATTTATCCCCTCACGTATCTTTTCTGTCTTTCTACTGCCTTCTACTGGGTCTATCTTGGGTATAGTACAATGATCTTCGAGACTGAGTAATTTGGTTTAGTCCAGCCCACCTACAACTCTAAAAATTTAATTAAAATTAAACTTAAAATTTTAGCACAACTTAAAAAGAAAAAATTATTAGCAAAACATAGAAAAAATATAAGCTAAGTGTTAAAAAGATTCAGTATAAGTTGAGTTTTAGATTGATGTCCTGTAAACTGCGATAAAAGTTATTCGATTTTCGTATCCGCCACTTAATTCATGTAATTGGTAATCAATCTCTGCACTTCAAATTCAGCTCTAACACATTTTTAGCAATTTTGCTATATCTTGTCTATGTATCGATATATCGATCATAACTTTTCGTACGTCCACTTTTGTGACTCACATTTTTCTGTTGTTGCTGATAAATATAGTGTTATTGATATGGGACAAATCTACTTTAACTCATCTTTAATAAATTTCACAAGAAAATAATAAAAATTTTAGATCACATATCTCCAAAATTAAAATTTCCACCGTCATTCAACAGTTTCGCCAGATTATCATTTGAAAATTTTAACAATTCCGCTTTCCTTGAATACATAGCAGATTTGAAGATTTTTTGGAGATCTTGAAATTATGATGAAAATAAAGAAAGGGTCGAAAGAAATACCCTTCCTATACACAAATTTCATTACTTTTTAATTAAAAATACTGAAGAAATTTAAAAGTATGTACAAATAAAAATATTTAATATTTTTTGAAGACGCAAACTAATATTAATTTTTTCATGTTATTAGAATCACAAGCAAAATTGTTTAGTATGATGTTGCTCCTCTTTTTGCCTTTATTATAGCCGTTATCCTGGTTGGCATGGAGTGGGCAAGCCATTTAAGGATATCATTTGCTATTTTTTTAGCACCAAACTTTGTTCAAAATTCCAACTTACCAATTTTGGCATGGGAAAGAAGTCATCCGGGAAAATAAATAACGTCACAAATGTGCGAAAGTGCAACACAATGGCTTGCAACAAATGCTTCCTAATATTTTCCCATATTTTTGGGCTTCCACGGCCTTTCAATATGCTATAAAGGACCCTGGGTATAGTAGGAGAAACACATCCAAACCATCTGACTTTGTGAAAACTTGACTATATTTATTACACAGTTAACCTTGTATCGCTCCCCGCATTCCATTTGTCTCCAAATAACTTCAAATTTCAATTTCAAACTCTAAGTGACTTCAAATTCCAATTGACTCCAAATGGTTGTATATGACTTTAAGTGACTCCAAGTGACTACGAAGCAGTCATGATTTTGAAGTTATAAGATTTGCATTCCCCTAACTCCAAAAAAGACTTTTACAATAATTAATCAGTGACTCCAACGAAGACCTGTAACTGCTTTTTTTCTCCTGGAGTAAAATATGTTATTCAATAACTGCAATAAAAAATTATTATTCATTTGTGCCTCACCTTCAATTAATTGCACTCTTTCACAGCTCTGCCATTTGAGCGACATTGAGCGTAAATTGAGTTTGATTTATCTGAACTTTCTCCAGGCTTCCATACTCCAATTACCGCAGTTTTTTGTTCAAGCCAGGCATTTGCTTTCAACCATTTCGTCAAAAACAGCTTCTTGGCAGATTTTTTTCTATACAGACCGAACTCTCGTTATCTTCTGCGTAAAGTCTCGACACTTGTGATAGCTCTTCCGCGCAGTCCTTATTGTGACAGCACTTTTAAGCCAATCCTTTAAGTTTATCCTTCGGATTGTGCCATTTGCTCTAGTATTTGTCTGTTATAGTTTTCTTTATCCTTTTGTTTTTTTTTAAACGGGTTCAAATTGTTTTTTTCTGGATCAGCCTAATAGTCGAATGTGGGCATCAGATTTCTTCAACTATTTGACTTTATGGTACTCGTTGATCCCTACAAAAAAACACTTACTTACACTTACTTTGTAACCATTTTCGGCAGTCTTTCAAAAATTCTTCGTTTCGCCAAAGAAGCGCAATAAAATATTGTACATTTCTCTCTCCTTTACAAAGAAAAGGGAAATTTGGGCTAAATTAGGGAATATTACTCAAATTGCAGTAGTGTTGCAAAAGGTGCGATTTTCATGACCGCAAGTGTAGCTCGGTCTGCATCTATCCATTTCAAACGGGGGCAAATATAAGTGAAATTTGTTAAGTAGTGTAATTCTCAGTTTTACTTCAAAGACTATTTTAAAATGAATGCTACAAGTTATGCAAAATATTTTTATATATATCAATGAATTTATTGCTGTTCAAATTGGCAATAATGCAATTTTGTAAATTGAACTTGTGTAACTAAAGCAATGGAAGCTCTAAAAAAAAAATAAACATAATAGTTTATGCCGATCTTAGCATTAATTATATATATAAATTTTCTACCAAAGTAAAGAAAACCATGTCTGCAATAAAACAAAAATAAACATGTATATGTATCATGTAAAAATTCAAAATAAATAACTGCAGCCAACTGCTTCAATGAAATAACTACGTGCATTCGACAATAACATATCGAAAGAGGTCATTGTGAGTTTGGGAATTTCCAAAACTAGCAACTACGTATTTTTCATTTGCATTGCACATTGCACAGTTGAAAAATCGCACCATGTGTCAAGTGATTCATTTAAGCAAAATAAATTTTAAATTAGTTTTAGTGTTCACCGTAACAATTTTCATTTCACGCTTTATTACGCTACCAGCGACCAGTGCTTGGCTGTTGGCACAAACCGGACTCAATGAATCTTATCGTGTGCGTCATTTATCAATTCATTTCTCACGTGTTTTTCTCTGTATCAGTGTGGAGAGTAAAGGATTTCCGACACTGATTGAAGCACAATGGCCAGAAACGTATTTACCCATGCGTAGCGCCATTTTTCCGCATATATCAATGCATGCCAGTGGTAATCATAGTGATTGCGAATTGATACAGAACGCTATATGGTCACAAGTGGACAGTTTGAACCGTTTGTGGGTTATGGATATGGGTTCGAAGGATGCCGATGATGATGCTGCTTCTACTAGTGAACGATTGATTTGTCCACCCAAATTGTTAGTATTTGATCTGATAAGAAATAATATGGAGGTAAATTAAATGCTTAAAAAGTTATGTAATTTAAAAATACAATGTTGCATTACTCTTTTTCTCACTTTCTCTCTTTCTCTGTGTGTGTGGCAGGTGCTTCGCATTGATTGCAGCAGATACATCGAATCGAATGATGCCAAATTGCTCGCCATAAAATTGGGTCCGAAGCCAACTCCGTGTAAAGTGGAAAAATTCATTTACTTCATTCAGGCTGATAATCCACATATAATCGCTTATGATATACTCGAACAAAAATGGCAACGCCGCAAACTAATTAGCATGAAATATAATAATGTTATGCAAACATTTCCCATACAACCGATCGATATTGCTTTTGGTGGTGGTGGTAGCGCGCAGCATGAACTTTTAATATCCGATGCTGATGGTTCGCTGTATAGCTCCCCGGATACGTTTCTAACACGTGAAAGCAACAACAACATTCATCGACGTAATAATCGTAATGCCACCGTTGAGGACTTAGCTTTAAATAGTATGGAAATGAAATTGCTAGGCAGTTTACTTGGGCCCAGCAAAGGTATGATGGTTGATCATTTGGGTGCACTCTTCTATGTGGTCACAAAATTTGGTGCTGTCGTACGTTGTGAATATAAACAAAATTTAACTGCTGAAAATAATGAAATTATCTATTTAACCTCAAAGAATATACAGCAAATATTCTTTGCCAATGACGGCTCGGTTTGGCTGCTCACCGATCGTTTACTTAAGCCGCAAGATCATTGTTTTAATGTAGTGCAATAAAATTGAAAATATAGAGACTTTTGAACCAGATCGTTAACTATGTAAATAGTTGAAATTAAACAAATGTTTCATTTTAATATTTAGAAAATATCCGGTGGAACTGAGTGTAGATTGATTAATTATTGATCATGTAGTACTTGAGCTGCAAGATCTTTATTTTTAAATGTAAACAGAAATTTAGTTTGATGAAAATGATGTCGGGTACCATTAGAATCATCAATCGTACATGATTTGACCACTCAGTTTGGAAACTAGCTTTGTGACATATGTATAGGCAAATGTCAACCTATTATTAATTGAAAATTTTGCGCTCTCCAAAAATTCTGGTGTCGATCTTTTTTACGTCCATAACTTTTAAGTTTAATTTCGAAAAAAAAGTTTTAACGCCGCATTTGTTCCTGATCCAGCTGAATTTATAGCAAAAATTCCATGATGTGATTATTTCAATATTCAGCAAATAGTAACTGATAGTTTGGAATGGCTACTGGCTGATCATCTACTTAAGCCACAAAATCTGCCATTTAATAAAATAAAGATTGAAATAGTTTCGACATTTCAAAAACATTATTTGATTCACTGAACTTATTGACCCGATCGTTTGTGATTCGATCAAACAGTTAGTCAATCAGCAACCGATTATATCTTATTACTAATTTAAAACTTATTTCTGAGACTTAAGTGCCAAAGACTCAGATGCTGAATCACGGAATTTCTAAACTTGTGATTCGATAGTGAATTAGGTTTTTTCAATTGGTATATCATATTTGTGGAATATCGATTTGTATTACTTATATTCAAAGCATCTGCTATCTTGAATCAATTATAAGATAATAAATTTCGTAATCAGAAAATGATTACTGATCTAGCCTGTTTAAGATACCTTTCTTCGAGTATATTCGTATAAAGTTAAGGCAAATCCATGCTTAAGGGGGTCGGCTCTTTTACCGCAATATATACAGGAATTCTGCTTGAGATGACGTTTTACTATTCGGTTTTGTTTGAAATGCGCTGAAATTCCTCAGAGATGCGAATTTATGTGGCAAGGCTCATCTTCTCATATAGAATTTACAACTGGCTGCTGCGAACCACTCAGCTTTCATGTATGCTGTCTTGGTTTCTCGATGTTGGGCATTAGTTTCGCCAATGCTATTCCCGCAACGGTTGTCCTATCGCCTACATAATGCAAGTATTCTTTAAAACTAAGCCTATGGTGAAGTATAACTCCAAAGTACAGGATTGGTTATTTTAGGGGGACCCATTTATTTAAAAGAAATCACCTGAAAAAACAAATATTTTATTATTCAAGTCGAAAGAAAATCATTTAATTTGCTTTAAGGAGATTTGAATACATTACTTTTTGAAGTTGATATCGCGCAAGTGGTCGCCCTGAGCTCAAATGGCATAACGTGCCCATTTTTTTTTTTGGCATTTTCCACCGTATTTTCCAATGTTTCACCCGATATGGCGGCTATTCTCTGGTGGAGGTTGGCTTTAAGTTCGTCTAGGTTCCTTGGACTGTTGATTTGACTTCAGGCAAACGCCGAGGCCAGTTAAAATCATCGTTTTTTGATTTCAACCGACCGGGGAACGATGGATTCAAAACATCGATTGTGACATGAGCTGTGTGAGTTGGTACGCCGTCTTGTTGGAACCAGAAATGCTCCATATCATTTTCATGAACAATCGCCTTCAAAAGATAAAAACAACTTCTCAATTGGAAAAATTGAGGAGTTATTTTGAATGTATAATACTACTGAAATATTTCAGCGCGTTCATTTGGTGTGTACTGCTCCATAGCAAAAATCTCTGAAGAATGACGCTTCAAACACGCGCTATCATTAGTTTCACCTCATATGGCCAACCCTGTATTCGATTTGTATCCATAATGTTATTATCTGGTCCCGATCCTAATTTTCAACCCATGCCCCTTTTTGCTTATTAATACTTCCACGGTTTTGTGGGCTGCTAGTTGGAGCCTGCCGCCGTGTTTTAAATTGAGTTACTGTTAATCCGCATATTCTTGCCACATCCTTTACTCGTTTGGTACCAATTACTATATTCCCGAAATTAAGCCCCGGGAAAATTCGTTTCTTTTCCCATAGAAAAGTAAAAGAAATAAATTTTCCCGAGGATTTCATTAGCGAATGTATAGAATATGACTGAATATGTAATCGGTTGCGGTTGACTTAACGCAATTAATATTCGGTTTCGGTTTGTGGAGTTGAATGCATTTTTTTTGCATTAAGAATGACAACGGCACAGTACATAAGTACATAATTGCTTTTTGCCTCATAGCCACCACTTTGATGCCAATGCATTACAAACAATATCATATAATCTAGCCATATGCTCTATAATTGACCTCGAGTCCAACTGCTACTGTTTTTCCCCAAGATCTTTCGAATAGTGCTCACATGCAGAGCGACCTAAAACACGATGGTAGACATTGCAGTTCCCATGGATACGGGTAATTTTTCTTTCCTTAGTAAATAATTTACAGACCAATTGCGATTTCCCGGAGCTATCAATTCTTAGAACTGTATTTAGAATAACATCCAAATTTGTATTCACCTGTAATGTTCTAGGTAGTTTCTAACGGTGAGTTTGGACAGGCGCATTTAACCTTAAAAGCACGATTTTCTGTGTACTATTTGAATTTAGAATACTAAATGCAGTTAGAAGTTATTCTATTGGAGGCATCGATTATTCATTTAGTAGTCTTTTTATTTTAAATTCAAGAGAATGGTATCCTTTTTTTTAATCGTATGACTTCAAAATCATGATTGTCCTGACTCATCACAGGCAGTAATTTACATAAACTTAAACGAAATCAACGCACCTTTCAAATCTATCATGTTCTAAAATTTATTTGCTTTCGAAAAACAAACGCAATGAATTTTGTGCTCTTTTATTTACAATTTCACTGAATTGTTTTTTTGATTTGCCTATAATTTCCACCTTTCAACTTCAAAACGTAAATCAATTTAATATCTTTGACATTATACTTTTACTTCATTTATACGTCGTACACAGTTAAGAGTTTTATAAAGATTAGTTAATAATAAATAGTTTAAAATTACTAAAAGTATGTTTTTTTTTTATTTTTTATTAGATATTGTTTAAAATTTAGGATTTTTTGTTGTAGTTTTTTAACGACAATTTTTGAATCGTAGGTAATTTGTTTAAAAATGAAAAATTTAATATTTATTTATAGGTAAAAACTTCAAACTCAATTTAATGTAAAAATGAATTATTCAATTTTATAATTAATAAGAATGAAAAAAAATTAGAAATCGAATTTAAATTGAAAAATGATGCCAATGATGCCAAATTAAATAGGGACAAATTTTATTTATAGAAAAGCAATGTTATTTATCGTGGCAGCACAACTCACATGTGTGTGTACATATAAATATACAATTAAATCTGCGAGTCGAGCATATTGAGGCAGCAGTTTTGTTGTTTGTTTCTATTTTTTAATAACTTCTTCTTTTTGTTGTTGTGGTTGTTGTTTATGAAATTCGCGCTATATTCTGTTTGTTTGTATTGTATTTATGAAAATGCAATATACTCTCCTCATATTCATTCATACTTGTTCTCTTCTCCCCAACATTCAATTTCGTATGGTTTGTTTATTTAAATAGCCCATTAATGCTTGTAAGCGTTTTTTAATATTCTTTTGATCGTCCAAAGTGCAACCTAATAATACACTTTCGAATTTTTTATCCACTGGGCCAGCATCCATATCGAGACCAGCATGGTGACCACCACGTCCACTCGCTTCTGCAGCACTACAGCAAGCATTTAAATATTGTTGGCAACGTTGACGCGCCAGCACTGGATCACCCATTGTTATCATCATATCGATGAGGGCATTTATTTGATACAAGGAATCCTCTTGTGATTGATCACGTACGGTGCGTACATTTAAATCAACAGTGGATAGACGTGAGTTGACACGTTGTATATAACAATGAATCTCTTCACGTTCGTCTGCGGGAAGAATGAGAAAAATTTGAGAATCATTTAATATATTTTTATAGAGTATGCAGATGAAGCGTATAGAATCAATAGTTGAATAGGTCTTGTAATTGTAGTTTCGAAATTTAGAATGAAAAAGTTAGATACTAAATAAGTATTAGTAAATTTTGAATTATTTTATACAGCCATAGTTAAATAAATAGCACAAATTGCAAGCTGTAGATAGATAAGAATGGATATGAATCAGATAGGCAAATGAAACATAATTATCTAACAACAAGACACTCGGAACCACAGAAGACTATCACTCTTGTTGACAATGCCATACAGCGCAATAGAGGTCAGGACAATAGGCTTGAAATTAATAAGAATATGGGTTCAACATCTATCTAAAAAAATAAGAAATTTAATGAAACTCTTCAACAGTTAAAAAAGCATGTCAAAAATCGTTGAATTTGCATTTGCAAAAGCACACAAGGATAGAGTTGAAAAATTAAAAAAAAAAAAAAAATTCTTTTGAATTGCCGAAACTAATATAAATAGAATGGGGCTTGGGGAAAAACAACAGGACAAATCGTACAAAAGGTGAAGTATTGAATCCAAAATTCATAATGAAGGCGATAAGGCATGGCGGACGAGTATTTTCGTGGCACGCACAGAGTATGACCGATAGAGTGAATCTGAGTATACTCCAAAAACAAATGGAATCACATGTAATTGAAGAACATGATCCGAAACACTTAAGTTTAAAGTAGTCAACACAAAACCCTGACCTCAATACTATATAGAACCAGTCGAATGATGTAAAAGACAAAATTGCGAATCAAAATTTCTAAAATGTGAATAATATATGATCGAAAATGAAAACACGGATAAATACAAGAAACTCATGAAGTGTTCCCAAGAATATGTACTTGCTTGAAGCATCTTTCCTTTCACGATTAATTCGGGCGATGCCAAGCCAGCCAAGAGTAACAGCTTTACATTATAATACAAAAACAAATGGAATAACATGTAATTGAAGAACATGATCCGAAACACTCAAGTTTAAAGTAGTCAACACAAAACCCTGACCTTAATCCTATATAGAACCAGTCGAATGATGTAAAAGACAAAATTGCGAATCAAAATTTCTAAAATGTGAATAATATATGATTGAAAATGAAAAGTAGCAGTTGATAAACTTTGCCGAAGGATAACTACAAGAAACTAGTGAAGTGTTCCCAAGAATATGTACTTGCTTGAAGCATCTTTCCTTTCACGATTAATTCGGGCGATGCCACGCCAAAAGTAACAGCTTTACATTATAATACAATCGTCACTAAATTTGATTGATTTTTGGTATATTTATTATCAAGTGATTTCTTGAGGGCGCGATGAAAATATTTTCTGGCAATAGGATCAAATATTTTAACTCCGACATAATCGCTGATAATTTCAGCGACATTTGATATTTTAAAATATTTTTTATTTTCAATTCAATCTTCAAGTACTAGAATGATGTGCAATTGTACTTTATGGTCTGATATAAGCCCTATCGTAGAAATTAACGATGAGTTGTATAAAATTGGCAAATTATTATACCAAAACAGTACCATAATACAGAGAAAATTATAGCACTGGAACTTGTTTTTCAACACGATCGGAAGCATACTTGACTTCAACCAAAATCATGAATATTTTATAATAAAGGGAAAAATGTGAATTTGTTTATAGAACCTTTAGGCTAAAACCGATTAAACAAACATCAATGGTGTGAAATAAAGGAAAATATTTAAAAATAAACATAATTAAATTGTACCCAAGACGGTTAGACTAGAGCTTCAAATATTGTTCAGATATCGAGATAGTATGCAACATAGATCCGAAATATTATGATATTTCGAAACTGAAACTTAAATATTTGAATCTGCATACATATTTTGAGTTTTTGTGTCACGTCTCGTTTTATTTGAATTAAATTTGTGTTGATTAAATATTTTTAAAACTGAGCAAAATCAGCATGGTTTGGGAAAAATTTTGTGAAGTTAGATAATCGTCGGAGGTTCACATGTAAAATATGTGGATTTATATTGAAAATGAAACCTCAACTTCTTCTATAATGAAATATGTATACGCTGTCCGCCGAAAAATAAAGAAGATAATGGCGTAGAATTGGAATTGGCGTAGAAACACAAAATTTACTACCAGGTATTTTTTTTTTTTCATTCGAGAAATCTACGATACTAAGTCCAATTTCAAAGCATAAATTTAAATTAAAGTTAATTGCAAATTAAAAAACAAATGTGAATTGATTTTTTTCCGGTTTTCACAGTACCCATATTTAAATATTAAATATGAGTGGCAGCACTGTCACGTTTCTTCTTATGCCTAAAATACAATCAAGCTTTGCGACTGCGTGCTTTGATTTCCCTTTGTATCGTTTTGCTTTTTTTTTCTGGCGTAAAGCTCGATCTTAATTTTTCTCAAAACACAATATTGCGTGCATTGAGCTTTTTTTTTTGCCAATTATTGAACAAATAAAATTACAAAATTATGGATTCGGATGATTTAATTGATTTCAAGTTTTTTGCTCTCATGGCATATGGAGAGCAAAATTAAATCAAAAGAATTAATTTTATTCATCACAAATCAGATTCAATTATACATACTTAATCTATAATTTTTAAGCACAACATTCGTGTTTTTTTTCCGATTCGCTTTTTGAAAAAAAAAAAAAAAAAAACAATAACATCGAATAACCACTGCTAAAAAGCGTTGAAAGTAGCTCTACTCGCAGCGTTTCAGCTGCGTTGATCGTATTAACGATCTAAAGCCTGAGGCCTAATTGTGTTTGTACGAATGAATGCATACGATTCTACTTTAAACGTCAAAGCATCCTCAAAAAAGCTTCACCATATCTCTATTTCAGATCTCAAGCTTTTCAGTTGATGTTACAAATACTTTTCTACAAGAATATTTCGCTTTTGGAATATTTCCTCCTCACAGTACGCAGGGTTGCATGTGTTTCATTTATATGACCAATATTGGGCCTTTAAATTTAACAGTTGGTCAGTCTGAGATTCCCGTCACCTAAGAATATCAGTATGCCTGTCAGTTGGGTATTCCCTCGACATGACATTCTGTAAGTTTATTCTACTAAAGGCGCAGATACTTTCGGTTTAGCCAAGTCGTGTTGTTTTTATAACGCATGTGTTTAGCTATCGTGAACTTATTAATAGAAAAATTAAAAATTAGTAGGTAAGGTATACGCTACAAAACGCAAATTTTTAATAGTTCTGTGGTACGTAACTGAACCGAAACATGTAAGTACATGAGTGGCTCGCGAGAAAAAAGGGCTTTCTGGACTCTGTAGGGTGTTAAACTGTATCAGTATGCCAAAATTGGAATTTTTCATTATTTGTGCATCATGGACTTCAAAGCCAAGTTGTCACGAAGCAGAAGTTTCAAGATCTGGCTTATTTGAATTTGAATAAGACTAACTTTTCAAAAATAGTAATATATCTAGACATATCGCGGACTTCAGTATTTAACATTACGAAAAAAAAATTTACAATTAGAAAGAGTTAAACCCCCTTTCTCCGATGAATAGAATAAAAAAAACATTAATAATGGTTGGAAGAATGACATTAGATTGGAATGATAACCGATTGCTGCGCTCTGTAATGATTACCTATTGCGTTTATAGAATGCTTGCTCTTAATTCAATGAACATGTATGCAGCGCATTTTTGTAGATTGGATGAAACTAACAATTATGATCCGCTTCCCACAGGGAACGACGGGATGTCCCAGATATCCGAAGCACTAGTACAAAGAATACTAAGAAGCATTAGTTTAGACCGAGTATGAACAGTTCAATGATGAAAAGATACAATGAGAGAAGGTAGAAGAAGGGAAGTAATTATGCACGTTTGATTTGAATTGAATCAAGTTAGTACTCAGGGAATCCAATTCTATATACGCAGGGGTCTAATCTTCATACGCGACGTGTGAATGAAAATAATGTCTGTAAGGCCTGTACACGTCGAATCATGGAGCTGTTTGATGTCCGCGTAATTTTGGAGAATATACGATGGCATCGAGCATCTCCACAAAACCACTACTATTAAAACAACCGTGGAATACAGTTACACAATTCCCATATATGCAATGTTTCAAAGCGTCAATCAACCTAGAACTCCTACTATCTTTTATTAACTCTATCGCTTGATTTCGAACACGGTTAAGAAACTCCAGTTGAATTCGTAAAAATATCATAGAAATTTGAAAGACAATTTATTTTAACTATTGATTCTAGCTCCCGCACATATGTATGTATATTATCTACTTACACTCCATCATTCCATGCAATAGATCATGACTTTTGATTAGATCTATTGACATTAGTAGAAAATCTTTCTTGTCCTGCAAGCCCATTGCTTCTTTACGGAATTTCTCAACGCGAGCATCAAGTTCATCCAAAACGTTAACGAACCTAAAAATAACATAATAAAATTAATTAATAACTATTACACGATTTTAAAGTAATATTATAAGATGATCATGTAGCAACTAAAATATAAATAAATAAAAATTATTGTCTCTGCGAAAAATCCAATAAAATTTACCTTTCATTTAAGTTAAATGGCCTTTTTTGATTTTTGCAGATTATGTTACAACAATATTTGATTGATATTTTCGATACAGTAGTAGTGGGTGGTTGTGGTAATGGATTGCAGGTGATGTGATGTTGGTAGTGTATAGCAGTTAATATTTTGTTTGTTTATAATTTTGGTTACATCGAGTTACATAAAGAAACAAGTTCATGAAATTAAATAAAATAAAGAAAAGAAAATACATTTTATGAGCTGAAATTATTTCAAAGTTAATTTAAAAAAAACTATACTATTATATAAATTAAAACATAGCTAGGTAGTTTTTTAAGCTTCTAGCGTATAAATTAGAAATAAATTGAAAATATTAGTGCACTAAAAATTAAAAGATTCCCTTCTATCCGTAATTTTTTCTTCTCAATATATTACATTATTTGTATATATATTGTGTATTATATACATATATAACAACCTGTCCAACGCGCGACTATCATCGACATGTCCATAGCTGGATGAACAACTGGCCCCACTATCAGCAGATATCGCGGCAGCACCTCCAGCTGCACCTATGCTACCAAAATGACGTGATGACGATGATGAATCCATGGCGACGTTTGCAGAGGCTGTTGACGTTGAGGCAGCAGTACTTTCATTCAGTCCATGCAAATAATCAAAGTTCATGGATGACTCCGAATGATGTGATGTTTGTGAAACTGCCGCTTGTGGTGAATCTGAATACTCCTGTGGTGGTGGCACAGGAGTTGAATCAATTTCCATATCTTCTCCGTGAGACGTTGTGGAAAAGTTTTTATAAACAAATTATGTGTTGAGATTTTAACACTGTGATGCGGTTGTAGCGGCTGCTGTTTCTGTTGTCAGCAAAGTGTTAAATGTTCAATTCCGAGCTGGCTGATGTTGTTGTCCGAAAGCGTGCGCTTCAAATCTATGTGTGTATATGCGTGAGTGTGTTGGCGTTTACAACCAAATCCACTTTTTGGTTACTACTATTTTCTTTCTTTTTTTGTTAACTCGTATTTGTAAGCACTTAACAAATTCACACAGTTGGAATGATTTTTGTTTTGTATTATTTATTATTTTTTCTTTTTTTTTTCTTGCCGTTGCTGCTGTGTTGTATATATGTAGGTGTATATTGTTTAGTTTATATTTTTAATTTTTTTGTTTTACTATGGATTCAGACGCTCTTTATAAGGGCCTCGGGAATAAATACTGGAAAAGAGAAGACAAAAGAAATAGTTAATATTCAATTACCTAGAAATTTGTGTGTCGTAGAACTGTGACTGTGATGCATTACTCCCGTGAGAGTTATTAAAGTTGTTGTAGTTCGATGTCGACGAAACATCGTTAGCGTAGGCGGAGGAGGAAGCAGCAGAGGCGGGCGCAGCGTTGCCCGACGACGCTGCTGCACTACTACTATTATTCGCGCCGAATAGTGTATCCCAAAATGTGTCAGTCGATGGGAAACGTGAGTTATTCTGTGGTTGGGTCTCCGCGTTAGTATCAACACGACGACGTTTGCGTAGCATACCAATAAAATTTTCCAACATTTGGAACTGATTTTAATTTTAAAAATGTATTTACTACAAAACCGAAAATTTAATAAACAACAAAGTAGTAAATTAAAGTACGTTTGTGTTTGACCGGTAAGCGGATGGCGGGAGAAAAGGAGAAACCAAACGTGAAACGTTAATGCCAATCATACGCGCGTTATTGCTGCAATTGTGTTCAAAGAATATCCAATGGATTCTTTTGCAGGGTAAATGCATTAAAAAATTATGAATTTATTAATCGGCACAAAGTTCACGCGTTTACGATAACATTCCCGATAAATCTAATAACATTAAATTTACCCAAAAACACACGAATATTAATGTTCTAGAAAAAATATCACACAAGTTGTGGTTCTTTCTCACTGTTTACAGCAAAACGAAATTATTATAAAACTATAATTGCTAATTGTAAATTTTTTCTTCTTTCTTTCGCACTTTATTTTTATGCGAAACAGAATTTCGTCAACGTTTGTTTAATTTCTTCGCGTTATAAACTCTCGAATTTTCATCAACGATTTCTAGAAAGAAGTGGACGTTCCGTTTTGTTGTTTTTGTAATAGCTACACTGCTGCTCATCACAAACCGTATGTTCGAATGTGTGTATGTGTGTGTGTGTGTTTACACAATTACCTGTGAATGAATGTATGGAAGGAAGAATGACGTTGGGTCAATAAAAGCGAAGGCAAGCAGGGGACCGCTTTATTATTTTTTCTCGTATGGTAGATTTCCTCTGGGTTGGTGCTTCTCTTCTTTTTTGCACTTCGGTTGCTGCGTATTTGCGTTTGTTAAATAAATTTTCAACACATTTAATTTTTAAAATTTTGATTTCAATTTTTTATGTTTATTATTTTTTCCTCTCCGATTTTCCTGCTGTTTTCTTTTCTTTTAATTGCTCTTTTTCAATAACTTCTGCTTTGTTTCGTTCTCGTGTGCTGCGCCTCTGCGCCCGGCTGTTTATTTGATGTCAGCAAGTTATTAATTTATTTCAACACTTCAATTGTAAATTTATTTTATGCTTTTTCGACTTTTTTTATTGTTGCTTCTGTTAATTTTGGGCTGGCGTTACTTTTTGCTTTTTTCTTTTTCGTAAATATAAAGACTAAAATTTTTGTGTAGGTTTTAATTCTTTCCCCTTTTATATTGCCGATTTTCAATATTTGCTAAAAGTAATGTATAAGTGAGATAGCAATAAATGTTCAGAGTTGCATGTGGGCGTAAAAGTATTGGATTGACTTATCAATAATTTTTTTAGCAATTTTATAGCAACTGCCAAAACACAACTTTTTGAAAGAACATCAATCGTTGTAATTCTCACTTACTCCTTGAGAACGCAGAACAATTTTAGAAGTTAATAATTTGAAGATATTTTACAAAATTTAATTTAAACATAATTTACCATGAATGAAAATGGATGTACGTAAAACAGAAATGTTTGGCACTTAACAATTTTTTTTTTTGTTTAATGAACATAAATTTCAAGATGAATATTTTAAATAAACATAATAAATACAAACGCCAAAAATCGTTGGTACCCCCACAAACAGAAAATGGTTGAGTAAAACGATCCAAAATGAGTACTACTTGATTAACAAAAGGAGAAAGTGTACAGCGATGTCTTTTACGAGAAAAAATTCAAGTTGTATTTGTGTTTTTCCATTACGTATAATGTTTTTCACTTTTCCGCTTCACTTGCATATAATTTACGATTGAATTTTTAAGTTCATTTTCCATTCAATTTTTTTGGTACTTTATAAAAATTTATTCTAAATAAAATTTTAGAAAACTAAATACTATGAAACCGCAAAATTGCAGATCAAGAAAAAAGAATAAAGCGAAAGAGACATAAAACTGTCTTCAATCCTTACATATTTTAAACCGAAGTCATTTTGTAAAAGGAATGTAAAAATCAGTAAAAATAATTGCCTAATCTAAAAGGAGCAAAGGAAGTTCATTTTTTTTTTTGTAAAAGCCAGTGCGTGGTTAGTAAACGCGTTCCTTCTTTCGCCTCGCTCACCAACGCGTTCGATCAACTGATTTCAATACATTTACAAAAGAATTAAATTTACTTCAATATGAGCCTGAGATCTAGGAGCTTTGATAACTTAAGTATTTTGCATTTTTCGAGAAATGTGTTAAGGGATTGTCAAACTTTTATGTATTTGCACTGTATTTATTTTTTGACAAATTTTCAGAGTTTTGTATTTTTTCCTTCCTCTTTTATTTTGAGTAAACGCGTTCCTTCTTTCGCCTCGCTCACCAACGCGTTCGATCAACTGATTTCAATACATTTACAAAAGAATTAAATTTACTTCAATATGAGCCTGAGATCTAGGAGCTTTGATAACTTAAGTATTTTGCATTTTTCGAGAAATGTGTTAAGGGATTGTCAAACTTTTATGTATTTGCACTGTATTTATTTTTTGACAAATTTTCAGAGTTTTGTATTTTTTCCTTCCTCTTTTATTTTGAGTCGAAATATTGCAACCATGAAATAGTTTTAAGTTCGAATTTCGAACTCCAAATGTTCTGTTATGCAGTGTTGCATTCACTTTCAATTCGTACAATGTGTTTATATCATGTAGCGATATTGAATAGAAAATATCGATATAGTAGGTATTCATTTAAAATATCGGTTGATAGATGTCGGGTACACAAAAATATCGAAGTCAAATTACTCGAATCAGAATATTTTTGAATCCTTTAATTTTGCTTGTGAAAGAAAACTTTGAGCAATTGAAATGAAGTAGAATAAATTTCCATTATATTTTTGCAGATATTCAGTTCATAGCCATTTAAAAGTAATATTTATGCATTGAAAAACTATGCAGGGGTGTGTGTGAAACGGTAACTTTTTACGCAGAAAAGAAAAATTTGACAGTTCGAACGAAACTATTGATACTATTAAGGTGGATATGAACTGCCAAAATTTTTACTAGCTCAAAGACTACTGTAAATTTTGACAATTCAGAATGAAATGTTTAGAACATCAAAATAAATATTTTATAGTGTTCCTCATGAAAATTCGCAAATGCCTCGTATACCTCGCCAGTTTGCATTGCGTATATCAGCTGTTTTCATTCTCGATATAAAAAGAGCTTGCGAGGTCCTCACAAATTCGTAAGCTAATTTCAGTGTGCAAACCTCGTATAGAGTGGAGTATTGCCAACATTAAAAAATCGTATGCAGTTAATTTTGTATTTTCAACACTTTTGCGCAACAGCTGATTTATACTCTCAAAATCTGCAGAGTGTTTTCATTAAACTGTGTATACAAATTTGCGCTTATACGAGTATGCAAGTTTGCGAGCTTTCATGAGAACTACTCATATTTTTACATACACAGTTGCATGTTGGACGCTATGGACAGGA
Source organism: Toxonevra muliebris (assembly GCA_963691655.1). Taxonomy (NCBI): domain Eukaryota; kingdom Metazoa; phylum Arthropoda; class Insecta; order Diptera; family Pallopteridae; genus Toxonevra; species Toxonevra muliebris. The sequence goes on from OY829326.1 coordinate 69,475,985, forward strand.
AAACTATGGATTCTATCAGAACCTGGATATAAATGACTGAATTAAATTTTTGTTATTTTTAATTTAATTTAAAAACAACTTTTGTTTTTCTATATTTTTGTTACTGTATATACATATATGCTTTGCGTACATAAAAATCAATAGCTACCGATGGCTAATCTTCGAGCACTGTAACAAATCAAAATCTTATTTCAGTTTATAGCTTAACTGCTTTTGCACATATAACAAAAAAGAGTGTTTAATACCTAGTTCTGAGATCATATCCGTTAAAAATTAAAATTAAGTGGAAACTGCATTCCCATTAGGGGACGGGGCATAGTCTAGCAAACATGCTGGTGCGCCACGCACGACTGCCAATACAATCGATAACAAAGTATTCATTAAAAAAATATTTCGTGCCATGGACATCAGTTCAAAGTTTCAGGAAAACTTCTTTGCAATTTATATGCAACAAAATCCTTCAAAAATTCTGAGAGCATGCAATTATTTTTTGTTAATGTATGAAATTTTGCCCTCATAAAATTTATTTTCGAATTCATATTCTTTTGAAGCTGAATGACCATGTGTTTACACGGCTTGTGGCTCAAATGATTTACAATCGAAAATTTTTGATTGCCGGCCAAGATCAAGAATAATAAAATACGAGATTGCACCCTAGTCTTCTCAAAAGTAAAATCTTCTGCACATGTACGTCACACCAGACCCCATGCTGTGATTTGATTGGCTACAGTGTGCTGACAAATATTTGTTTACGTTTCCACCTGACTTTTTCATATAAATTCGTTTGTTTTTTCTTCGACAAATGTAATAAATTGTGAAATTTATTGTTTTTTTCTTCTAATAAATTAGTAATAAATAAATAATAATAAATAAATGTAAAAATTGTGCAATAAAATTGATTTTTTCTTTCTTCTGGTGCGCTTTAATACGCAATATTACCGACGTAGCTATTTGATTCCATCAGAAAAATTTACACTTCTGCCGTGCTTCTGATGGTGCTATCCGCAAAGGTTTGGAGTCAAGAAAAATCCTAAAATATTACGCGATATCTCGCATGTGACATGTATTTGCAGTTGCGCTAAATTATAAAAATGGTCCCGAAATTTTTTCCCTTATTGTAAACAAAGGTCTGGTATGACGTAGCCAAAAAGTTTTCAATATGGCGAACCTGCGCAATGCCTAATCTTATATTCTATCATTCTTGGGCCAACATGTTGGTCCAGCCGTTTAGGCTGTGGTTATATTAGGAGTATGCTCGGCGAACACCATGAAACTGTTGTTGCAATACCACCCAGGCATGGAAAATTACAATATATGGAAAATTTAGTGAGTGATACACCCAGTGCTGCCAGAAAGACGATTTTATCGTCATTTTGACGATTTTTTGGCCCAATGACGATTTGACGATTTTTGTTGAAAAGTGACGATTTTTTAGATTAAAAAACAACTCCAAAAAAACTTTTTTGTTTTAAAATCTCTTCTGTTATTTTTATACATACACACCAAAAAAACTTTAACCCCAAAAATCTTCTCAATAATAAATCTACACTACTAAAAAACTACATAGAAAGTTGTTGAAATAGCAACTATACTATGAAGAAAAAAAACGGGATTCTGATTTTTTTGAACTTAATATCATTAAGTGATAGTATGATGTGACAAAAGTATGTTTTTAAATACTTTAATATTCAAAATGGCGCCATTTTACTCAATAATGAAAAGAATATTTCTACACCGACCTTCCCCAAAATATTTTTTACCAATTTTCTTCATCCTCGACACTGTGGGTAGTACGCCCCAAAACAATCAATCTCAATCTGCTCTTGCATTACCATTTAATGACAAGTCAGTGCTTAGAGTTGAAAGTGGGCTGGACTAAACCAAAGCACTTTGTCTCAAAAACCATTGTACTATATCGAAGATAGAGCCAGTAGAAGAGAGTAGAAAGTCAGAAAATATATGTGAAGGGATAAATGGGAAGAAGAAAAGTCTCTCAACCTCGAACTTCTTTGTTTCACTGAAGAATCTTAGAAGCTCAGGAAGAAGGAGAGTGTGGACTTAATTCATACTCAAGACATCACTACGCAACAGCTCTAATCTGATTCTCGCAAACGCCGGACAACTACAAAGATAATGCTCCGTAGTATCGTTGTCCTCAAGATACTACTACTGCCAGCTTTTCTCTTCAGAAACTAGAACGCCTCTAAAAGGAATAAAGACTAAGTATATCCGTGTTGAACTTGATTTCCAGTGATACAATTTTATTATGCTTTCCATGCATAAATATTTTAAGACCAGAGTATTTAATTCTTGGTGTTAATAACATTGATTTCAAAGAAAAAACAATATTTGTGTAAAGTAAAGACATTTACCTTGGCATTAACGCCAAAGAAAAATTAAAAATCCTTGTAAGCATCATAAACCGCATAACTTTGTAAACTTGTCAAAATTTAGATAAAATTTGACAGTGTGTTTCCGCAGTTTACATTTTTGCACAATTTTTGAATTTTTGTGGTGAATGAAATTGCAGCTGAAGAAAGCTATAAGCCAACATAAAACGTGATGCTTCATCAAAAGCATTTCCATTGTCCAATTTTGCTTTAAAATTGATGTATTTACTCAACTTGTCCTCAAATGTTGAAAGAATATTTAAGAAATAAGACTCTTGAAGGGATATTATAATATAAATGAATGCAAACATATTTAAAGTAAACAAATTTGAGTTTTTCTCTCATGACAGTTTTTTTGTGAAAACGACGATTTTTTCCAACAATTGTGACGATTTTTGAAGGGAAGTTTCTGGCAACACTGGATACACCAAATTTCACTAAGTTAGTTTCTTCTACGTATAGCATTACTAATGTAACTAAATTTTCTGGTGCTCAAAACATTACAGAACCAGTGCAAAAGCTGTATAAATATTATAAAACTACACACAAAAATAAAATCAACAAAAATAAATCAATTCTATATTAATTCTTTTCGTAGACCTAGGCACATACAGTGATGGAAAAAATAATAGAAGCGGTAAGCACTTTTAGATTTCGAACAATGCTATTAATTTTTTAAGCGAATGGAACTGTATAACCTTTCAAACAATCGCAATTACAATTGCGTTGTATAAGCAATTTTTCAGATCGAACTCCGTGTGTGCAAAACGTCTTTAAGTTATCATTATTTGCTCATATCCAAGGGAATCCGAAATGTCCAAGGGAGGTGCTGCAAAAACCTGAAGAAGTTGAAGGCATTCGTAAAGAAATGGAACCAGTTTTTTTTAAGACACCAGAATGTTTACAACTTACAAAATCCTGTGCTTCTACAGCAACATTAAAGCAGTAGGATTAGCAGATAGCATGAGTTTTTGAAGCCAATTCTACCATTACACTTACATTATTTTTAGTTTTTACCCATTTAATTTTAGAACATTTAATGATGATTAAATTATTTTCACCGGCAAATTTTTTCCTTTTTTATTTTTCATTACTGGCAGTTCACAATAGAATTTGATGTAGCTAAACTACTTGTTAAGTATACATAACAGCTATAATTATACATGTTATCTCTGCCTCTTTGGTATTGCTTTTCCATGCAATTATCGCTGTTAGTTATTCATAACTAGAAGCAAGTGGCGAATAAAACGCAGCTTAGGAAAAGCTCATGTTTGGGGATGCTTTTCAAAACAGAGTTTCGACAGGATAATCATGTTTACGAGAAATTTGGATATCCAATACATGATCCATTTATACCAACATAGACTCTTATCTTCTGCCAATAAATGGTTTGGGAAAGGAAATAGAAATTGAGTGCTTTAAGAGTGCAGAACCCTAAAAATCAAAGTCACTTGTTCAGTAAGTGAAAAGAAGAAAAAAGGCAAGAATTTCGGAATGCGCCTCTCAATCTCCAGATGCTAACCACATTGAAGATTTTTGAGCAACTATTAAGCTTAAGGTGAGTAGAAAAAATGCTAAGAGTATTATCCAATTGAAACGACAACTTAAGGGGACCTTCTGGTCTAGCGCCCTTGAATTTGACGAGTTTTTAGGATTTGTTTTAAAATGAAATAATGAGCAATAGTATTTAAACTTTGTAGATATATTTTATTACTTTAATAATATACAAAAATAATAATAAAAAAAAAATTATAAATTTAAGTAAACAAAAATTGGTGTTACAGTTGCCCTCTTCAAAAAAACGGATCTTGCTGCTGGGACAGGTTTTGGATTTTCCACTGATCAAAAACAAAAAAAAAAAGAGGTTACAATTGGTATGAATGTAGTTATCGCAGGAACTAAAATGAAAAAAAAAGAAAAAAAATTTGAAAAAATGGTGCGTTGTTGAAATTTACTTTACGAAAACAGCCCGTTTTTTCACTACTTTTTGTATGTTAAAAGTTAGAAGTATTCAACGTAGAAAGTTTTTCCTTTCCAGTTCCTGCGATAAGTACTGGTTTTCTGAATAATATAGTAAAATTTGAGACGAATCGGTCGAGTAGTTTTTGTTTTTTTGTGTCCCACTGTGCAGAAAAATATAGTTTCGAGATAAATGAGTATAAACTTCAGTCGGCCCTTTTACCTGCTTCTGTGCGCTCACCTGCTGTAGAAGTCGAAACACTGGAAATATTGATACGAAAAGCATACTTTTAAAAGCCTATACTTTTGAAATATTAAAAAAAAAATAAACTTTTTGAAAAATCTAGACCAGAAGGTGGCCTTATGTCAAAATGGCGGAGTTTGCCGCAATCGTATGCCGAAAAGCTAGAAGTAATATGACCTCGTGTTACCACGAAATTACTCAAAATTGTGGTAACTGGATACTATATTGATATGTCAGCGCGTTGGAAAAAAAATGTTTAAAAATAATGTGGGATATTTTGTTTGATTTGAGTATTTTTTTAGGACTTAGGCCGTGCACGCACTTGCTGAAAAGGCTGTATATGTAATCCACTGTAAAATACAGCTGGATAACGGTACTCTGTTTTGTTTTAGCTTTTGCGCATATTTTGGGTAAAAATATCAGTTGCGCATATTTGTTGATGCAGTGAACCTCGGTTTCACATTAGGGAAAACATAGAAACGCAATCTGCTATTGTTAATAATAGGTCCGAAACAGCCCTGAGAGCGGAGATGAGAGAGTAATCTTCTTCTTGCACGAAATAGCCCGCACTTTTTCTTCTGTTAAAAATGTTAAATGTGTCAAGCAATCAGTTATTTTGCTTTTGTGAAAATGTATTGAAAATTTGAAATTAATAAATAAATAAAGAATTTTTGGAAAAATAAATGTTATTTAAAATGGAAAATGTTTGAAAGACATTAGAAAATGTATTAATAGTATATTTTTTAACTTTTAACTACATTCTCCACAGATTAATGACGCAAGTATCTGTTTAACTTCTGATGCTGTAGGAGCTTCGGCTATTTCTGTAAAATGCAAATGGTGATTGCAAACCAGAAGATTTTACAGAAGTAGTCAGGCGAACATTTTATGTTTAATTTTTTCATTATTTATTCATTTTCTTGTAAGATTGAACAATTTTTATTGTATTAAATATCACAGAAACTTTGTTTTTTGAATTAAACTGTCGTTACAATTTTACGTTTTGTTTAGTGCAAGAAAACTGGTTTTGTGCGTTCCTGTACTTTTGTGAATTTTTGTCTATCAGAGAGAGCATTTTTCGTTTACTGTCAGTTTACCAGACTTTACCCAAAAAGTACGGGAACGGACCTAATACACTGGAATACAGTGAAAATATAACATGAACCAAAGTATGTTTTCTAAACTAATTCAAGGACGCTGAACACGAAAATCATATTCATTTTTTTTTGCTATGGGTAAGTTTTCGAGATATGACAAAATAACGGTTTTTCTGGTTACAGTTTCACTTACAAGCTAATATCTCAATACCTATAGTTTCTATCGATCTGAGTTATATGTTATAGGAAATATAATTAAATTACGCGTTTAATGCTGATAAAATTGGATTATAAATGACTGAGATATAGGAGTTGAAAGTTCAATTTTCGTGTGATTTTTGAGAAATTTTCACACAAGTCGTGGGCTAAGTTTTTTTTTCTCACAAAAAGTAATCAGAAAATCTAAAGTTTTATTTTTATCGATAGACCATTTTATTGCAAAAATTTTAAGCGTAAAACGATAGCAATCAGATCAAAAATGACAAAGTAATCAAGGATTGACTAATATTTTTTAAAGTGAAGTTTTGTATTCCAGTGATATCAGATAGAAAAATATCAAATAATTTTATTTAAGTACTTGGAAAAAATCATTAAAAAAAAACATCTTGTGATATTCTAGTTTTTGCATTGCTCTTTTTATTGAGAATGGGTCGTGGAGTACATTACACAGATATTGAAAGAAAAGTCATGCGAAAATTAAAAAATGAATTCAAATCAATGTGGGAAATTGCAGAGTTAATCAAATGTTTTAAAATAAAGTGTATTCTGCGATTCATTTAGAGCCAAAAGAGGAAACACGAGGCAAAAAGCGAGCAACCACTGCCAAGTTTGACGAATTGTTGGTTCAAAAAACCTTGAAAAAATCCATTTCTTTCATGGGAAGAACTAAAAAAGGATTTATATGCCCCAGTAACCAGTCGCACAATACATAATAGGTTAATAGAAAGGAATTTGAAAGCACATTCCGCAATAAAAATTCCATACATAAGCAAAAAAAATATTTGCAACAGAGTAGCTTTTGCAAAGAAGCATCTGAACCGGGAAAATTGGAAAAACGTGTTATGGTCAGATGAAACAAAGGTGTATTTGTTCGGATAGAAAGCCGAATGTAAGACGTCCTAAAAATACTGCACACAATCCAAAGCATACGATTAAAATAATTAAACCTGGTGGCGGTAGCATAATGCTATGGGGTTGTTTTTCCTCGTGGGATGTTGGCCCAATATGGTATATTGGATTAAAGGAAAGATGTGGGCGTGAACTATTTAAATGTATTAAATAACATAATTCTACCATATGCCGAGGAAGAAATGCAGTTAAACTGGGAGTTTATGCAGAATAACGATCCCAAACACTCCTCTCGCCTGGCAAAAAATGCTTTCGGAACAACAATATTACTTTATCAGAATGACCTTCGCAGTCACCGGGCCTGAATCCAATTGAGCACGTTTAGGGAATCTTGAAGAAGAGGATGGCTATAAATTCAAAAATAAAGAAGATTTGTGGAAAATAGTTCAGGCTGAGTGGTATGCTATTGATCCCGTAATTTGTGCCAATCTGGTAAATTCCATGGGTTGTAGGTGTAGCGATGTTTTAAAAAATCGTGTTACCACAACAAAATATTAAAGTAAATCTAGTTAACAGTTTGAAATTGGTAAATTTAAAGAAAAAAAATATTCGTATATTTGTTTTAAATCTTTTGTTTCTATTTTTTTCCAAAGACCATAAGTGAAATCCTTTTTTTTATGAATTGCTTTGGGGCTGATTTTTTTTTGACATTTTGATACATATTCGCCAAAAATTAAAATTATAAGTTAACTTTGAAAATAAAATTTTTTTCACAAAAAAATAATTAAACAGAAAAAAAAAGTTTATGCAGAACCCTAGAATTTTCCAGTATCTGTTATTTTTGAACTTTTAATTGGCGAAAAGTAGCCTACCAAAAAAATGTCCCCATACAAAACCCGTTTTATAGAGGTTTTTTGATGATGGTCCAGTTCACGAACTGTAATCACTAGAGGTTCCTTTTGAGGGGTGTACAACAACTACTTTTTTTCGTGAGTCGCTTTATTAGGCAAAAATTGACGTAAGAAATCTTGTAGAATCAACTAAAGTGGAAAATATTTTTACCCATCTAGGTTGCTCAAATTTCATCATGGATTTCATAATAAAAAAAAAAACCATAATTTTTTTTGTGTTCCTTTAAAGTATATTTTTTAATTTTTAAAATTTGCAGTTTGGTTCATTGCACTTTTGCGTTAATGTTTTTATTATTTAATTATAATTTATGTATGTATATATGTTTTTATGTGTATTTCTTGTTTTTGTTTACTTTGTAAATAAGAAGTATTTATTTATGTATAATTATTATATGAAAAACAAATACAATAAGGATACACACATAAAATATTAAGCCAAATTTTATAGAAATATTTATTATTTTACAATTTTTTTGGGGTTTTTGTTTGTTGTTTTTTTATTTTGATTTTCATTAAATAATTAATTTTAATATTTATTAATAATTGTGCCTCGATTTTAATATTTAAAATTTTATTTTTATCTAATTTCGTTTACACACTTATCATATTGTACGAAACTTTGTATAAAATGTAATAAATTTTAACTAACAAAACAAGAAAAAAAAAAAGAAACAAAAAAGAATTGCACATTTTTAACAAATTCAAATTTTCTCTATTTTTGTTTATTTTTTTTTTATTAGTTATAAATATACACACATTTTCATTCATGTGTAAAATATCAATTTTTATTCAGCTCAAACAATAGTTAAGGCATATTCTGCTAATTCCATACATTTCTGGGGTTTTAGGCTCAATGATAAGCATAACGAATTATTTTTCTTTTTCAAAAGCCCCACATTAAAATATTGAAATATTTTAAATTTAATAAAATTTTCTTTATATATATTTAACTAGCTTAAGATATAAATGACTTTTATTATATTAAAATAAAAACGAAAACTTATAATTTGATTTAATATTTTTTTTTTTTTTTTTTTAAATACAAATAACAAAAATTCATAGAGTGAAGAATTGCACTATTTAACAAATTATTATTTCTTTTGTTTGTTTGTTTTATAAATATCATAAAAGGTTTTTCATAGCATAAAAAATTATTATTATTTTTCTTTTTAAGTATAGATATTTTAATTTATTACAATTTAGCATGATATAATTCATAATAATGATAATATAAAATTTATATATATTAATATATATGTACATACATATTATAGATTCTTAGTATGTAACACTTCTGTGCTTATATGCTAATAGAATGTTTAATGTTCAACAGGTTTTTCCATTTTAGAAAAAATAATATTTTTTAATAAGTAAGTATTTCAAAATTATGTGAAACTTATAATAATATTCCTTGGAATTTGAAAGGATATTTCTCATAATAATTATAATAATGAAATATTATTATTTCAAAAATTATATATGTATCTCTATATTCCAGTTTCATGTAACTCAATTTGAAGTGTATTGTTTTTTTTTCTTTTGTTTTTAAATAATCGTAAACGATTAATTTTTGGCACAATTTTTTATATGATTTTTTACTTTATTTCTTAAAGTTTTGTATAAATTTTGATTGAGCAAAGTTTATTTTATCAATTTAACAAAAACATATTTTAGAATAATATTTTCAAACAAATTTTGTAATCTAATGTAAAGATAGATTGAATATTCCATAGAAGAATTATAAAAATGAGCTAGCTATGCACTTCCCAATTTTTTTGTCAATTCAAATCTATATATTCTATAATCCAGGCAATCAAACTAAAAAGCTTTATATTTTTTAGTTATTTTAAGTGGTTAAGGTTGTTGAAAGTTTTTGTATACTTTTTTTATTTCCATAGATAGAAAAATGCTCACTTAGGTTTCCTGAGAATAACTTATGTATTTACTGAGTTTTGCCAAAAATACTGTTACAAATTTTCCAGTCAGAATATGTAAGGGAATATGAACCGTTAGCTTTTGTTTCAGCGTGTGTTCATTATCAAATTCAAACCAGTTTCAGCTTTTTTTTTATTATAATGTTTGCCTCTTACAAGTGCCATGCTGAAAGCAAATACGAAGTATAAAACTTTAGCTAGCAAAAATGCATTAAAAATATTTAAGTGCAAAAACGAAACAAAAATTTGAACTTAGCCGACTTTGTTCTACTTCGACATCCCTTACTTTTATTTCGTTTTTGCAGTCAAACATTTTTTTTTTTGCACTTTCGCCAGCTACAATTTTTTACTTCGTATTTGCTTTCAGCCTGTAAAGTGTTCAAATTTTCACATTACTAGAATATTTTAGAATACCCAGTATATTTGTTTATCGCGCTCATTTGAAAGTTAATCTAAATCGCTCACAGCAGAAGAAGTAATCGTCTACAATTAATTTTTTTATCGAAATAACTTAACAAAAAAATGAATAATATTAAAAGAATAAAATTTTTTTTTTTTCTGTTAATTTGTATAGCGTTTTTGTTACTATCAAGAACGTTATAATGAGAAAATTTTGAAACGTTTTGGTATAAAGGATTATCCTACTTTACTTCATCCGAATACAAAACTTAATAAAAAATATTTCACCGATAAAGAAAAAAGTAAATTGGATACAGTTTCAATAAAAGAAGTAATCGGAAGTCTGATGTTCGGAGCGTAATGTACATAGACAGATATTTGCGACGCAGTTAATCACTTAAAAACAAATTTTGCAACAATTCTGGATAAGGATGCAATTGACCCTAGACGGCACTCCTTTTTTTTATACACTAAGATCCATTATCGTCGAATCGACGACGCCTTATTAAACTTGATGCAAATTGCTCCCTATATAAAAAAAATTTGGTATTATTATTAAACACTTTATTATTTATTCAAAACTATTGTTTCATTTTTTTTTATTACTTAAAAATCAAAATCAATTAATTCATTGTTTTTTCTGCCAGTTTAGCAAGAAATTTCGCGTCGGTAATTCGACGAAGAAGTGCTGTCTGGGGTTAATAAACGGTATTTTTCAATAACTGTAAGATATAAAATTTGAAACTTTGGAAGGTGGTATCAACAAAATTTTTGAAAACTCAGATGTGGACTTGGCAGCAGATGAAGACGAACGGTGATCGGCCACAAATTATATAACAAATGGGCTGAAAAGTTCGTAGCCTGGCATAAATCCATACGTGTATAAATTTGACAGCTGTCAGAAAATTGGTTCGTAAAATATAGCATTGTGAGTGAAGTAATTTTTGTTATTGTGAAAAAAATGGATAAAAAAGAATTTTGTGTATTAATAAAGTATTGCTTTTTGGCCAAAAAAGATCCTGTTGAAACCAAGGCTTGGCTTGATAAACATTATTCGGACTCTGCACTAGGAAAATTAATCGTTAAGAAGTGGTTTGCAAAATTTCAACGAAGCATAGAAGATGATGCACACCGTGGACACCCGAAAGAGGCTGTTACCGATGAAAACATTAATAAAGTCCACAAAATAATTTTAAATAATGGTAAAGTGAAGTTGATCGAAATAGCTAAGACTCTAAAGATATCAAAAGAACGTGTTGGACTAATCGTGCATTAATATTTGGGTATGAGAGAGCTGTGTGCAAAGTGGGTGCCGCGCATGCTCACAATCGATCACAGCAACAAAGTGTTGATGATTCGGAGCAATGTTTAGCAATATTCAAAAGTAATAAAGACGAATTTTTTCGTCGATATATTACAATGGATGAAACATGGCTTCATCATTACACTCCAGAGTCCAATCGATAGTCAGCCGATTGGACTGAACGAGATGAACCAAATCCAAACCGTGGAAAGACGCAACAGTCAGCTGGCAAGGTTATGGTATTATATTCATCGATTACCTTGAAAAGAGCCAGCCAATCAACAGCGAGTATTACATAGCGTTGCTGGAGCGTTTGAAGGATGAAATCACGAAAAATCGGCCCCTTTTGAAGAAGAAAAAAGGGCTGTTTCATGAAAACAATCCACAAAACGATGGCAAAATTGCATGAATTAGGCTACGAATTGCTTCCCCATCCACCGTATTCTCCAGATCTAGCCCCCAGTAACTTTTTACTATTTGCAGACCTCCAAAGAATGCTTGCTGAAAATAAGTAAATTCAGCACTGATGAAGAGGTAATTGCCGAAGCGGAGGCCTATTTCTAGGCTAAGGACAAATCGTACTATAAAAATGGTATCGGAAAATTGTTTGACTGCTATAATCCCTCGAAGGGAACTATTTTGAATAATAAAATCGAATTGCACCAAAAAAAATGTGTTTTACTATGTTAGGCAACGAACTTTTCAACCCAACTGTTATGACTGAACTTTGTTTTTTCACCTAGTTAAATTTACCATTTCGAATGTAAAATAAATATATTTACTATTCTTTGTTAATTTCATAAATTCATTTACAAATGATATAGATATACCTGTTTACATAGACTTTTTGGCCAGATATTACTTAATAATTTTAAATTATGAAATTGAATTTTAAAGCCAGCATATGTAAAAATATTAAATAGTTATTATTATTGGAATAAATTTTCAAATGTACATATTTTTGATGAATTTTCAAAGTTGCTATACGAAAAATCGCGAAAACTCTTAATCAACGAGACTTTGAATCAATATTATTTAAAATTATGTAGGAATATGATAAACTGGAAAAAGTGTATTATTTTTGAATATCTTTTTAGAGATAAGTTTTGATATATACCTTCCAAAACAATTGAGTTATTGCAAACAACCCAATGCTTATTCATTGGTTCATTGTTTCAAATTATGTGATATTAAAATTGTTCTAAATTTTGTTTTTTCTTTTTTGATGATGGAGAATGCCAAGCAAGTATCGGGTTTACGTTATAACATTTTATTTTATTGTTATTATTTACGAACCATTAGATTATGCTAATGCCTCTCTTTTATTGGTTGTTGGGTAGTTTCAGCAAAATATTATTATGCGGTGATCTAATCCCTTTTTTTCTTTTTTTTTTAAAAGAAATATACTAGAATGTACCACTCAGATCTGTATTTATATCTATTTTACTGGCTTCTGTGCTCCCTTTTGCTATTCGGAAAGCCTATGAGATTTAATAATAAATCTGAATAGATCTTGTGGCACAGTGCAGTTCACAGTTCAAAGACAGAGTTGTTCTTCACTAAACACTCCAGTGTTAAATAAGCAAACTCTGGTTCGACAGAAATCAGGGCACATACTAAAAAAGCGATCTGTTAATCTGAACCGCACGCAGCTTAGATACAACCGTCTGAAATACGCTACATTCTCCCATTTTCGATTATAAGTCAAATTGACCTACTCAGTAATTGTGCTGTAGTCAACAGAGACTAAAGAAATCGGTTTATATGGACCCTTCTGGCGGCTAGGTGCTTTGGGCTACCTCGATGGCCTGGTGAATGAGCGCTTGACTGGAGTCCCAGCTGCCTCAGGTTCGATTCCAAGATAAGGAGTAAATGCTTTATATGATGTTTCTAAAGTTTTCATTGTTTTGAGATTGCATTTTACAATAATTTTTTTATTTATACTCAATTTAGTTTTCAAGTTAAATCTCCCAGGACAACATTCAGTATTAGTATTTTTCTTATGCATGTGTTATTTCTGAGAAAAATATTTTTATTATAATTATACTATGTGCAGATAACACGCACTAATTGCCTTTTAGTAAGAATAAAGGAGGAAGACTTGGGAAGGTGTGAGGAAATTAACCTTTTCAAAATCGATTAGAAAAAATTTTTAAGTTTTGAATCGAAAAGATTTCAATGCAAATACGATTTCAAATCGATTTTTTGCGAATTTTGAAATTTATCATTATCCCGAAATCGATTTGTAATTTTCTTTTTCGAAATAAAAACTTCTTCTATTTCTTTTCTTTCAATATCATTTACATATTTTCAATAAATTTCCTAGAAAGTGACTTATGTATTCACAAAAACTGGCATTTGAGATTTGTACTTTTCATACTATTATTTTTTTATATTTAGTTTAGCAACAATTATTTAGCTCCTTCATTTTTGCTATTTTTTTAATTTTCTGTTTTTTTCTTTTGTTTTTAGAGAACAGTCTTACATATTAATATGCGTACTTTGAATGTCAAAAGCATTTTATATAATTTACAAATTACAAAAAAAAAAAAAAAATATATGTATATATGTACTAGTGATATAATATTGCATTAACAATAATTTATAATAAACATAAAAACTAGTTTTTTTCTGTTTCTTTCAGAACAAAACAAAAAAAAATAATTATTTGTGACGAAAACAAGAATATAATAATATTATCATAATAATAGATAATAAAATTAAGCGAAAGTACAATGAAAATATATAGAAAATATATAAATTTTTTTGCTAATAAACTTAAAAAACAATTATAGTGGCTCGGACGTAGTTTTCTCACATTTTATGCAAATATAAAATGCATAAAATTATTATATTTTTAAATGATTTATTTATTTCTTTATGAAGGTATTAAAAACAAAATGACTTCGTTATTTGCTAGGCGCTTATTATAAACTAACAGAAATTGCAATTTACTAAATAAAATAATTAATTGATTCGTTTTTTTATTTTTTTTTTCTTAATTTAAGTTATGAATTCGTTATGGAGTACTTAGCTTGCTTTAATATTTAATTTATTTGTTGTTTTAATTTTCAGACTGAAATTTAAAATTTAGTAAATGTAGTAAGTAAAAGGAACAAGTTTGCCAAAACAAAAACAAAACAAAAAAAAAACCATTTATTGTTTAAAAGTAATAAAAATGATTTTGAATCTTATAGAAAATCTCTAAATTGTTTAGGAAGTGATTTAATTTAAATACTTTTTAAAACAAAAATACAAAAATAAATAAAAGTAGGTAACTATAAATTGCAATTTATTTATTTCTTTTTTTCTTTTTTTGTGTGCATAATTAAGTACATTTCAATATATTTTTATGATAATTTTCCTTTTATTGTTTAAATAAATTATTATTATTATTAATTAATTTTGAGATTTTCTATACATATCCAAAATTATATTTACTGAGTTTTGTTTTCACACAAAATCACAACGAACATTATTAAAACATAATATTGTTGGTGTTGGTTTGAAAAAGATTGGCGCGCTCTGACTTCAAACAAACAAACTCCAAAACTTAAATTAACAATTGGCATATAGCGAGGCAATCATCATAATCATTTAGAAATATGTAAATAATTAGATTGAAAGATATTTATTAAATTAAACTAAAGCATATAAACATATTTAAACAAAAAACTATATTTTATATTATGAAAAACAAATATACAACAATATAGGGGTTAATTAAAATATAAAACACAATATGTCATGCAAGTAAATAGCAGTTTTTAAATAAAATTTAAAACCAAAAAAAAAAAATTATAATTTAACTAAAAAAAAAAAAAACACGAAATGGTAAAAATATGCACAATAAAACAATTTGAAAATAACTGAAGTCATTATTGTCGGATAAATATTAGAGTAGGTACCTAAAACATAACCTGCAGAACGAAACGAAATAGGAACAGTTTCCAAACGTTTCTTTTCTAATGGAATGTAACAGAAACTTTAAAGATTTGGTATTATTCCTAGTAAATCATTTTTGAAATGATCTTAAGGTTTTTTTAATAAGAAATATTTCGTTTCTCTTGAAATTTTATTTATTCATAAAAAAGAATGAAGTTTCAGAAACTCAAGTATTTATTGCAATTGCCATTCCTAAGTCTGTTTGCTTCTGAAATTTTTCTATAGCTAAATGCTATCAGAAATCTTGTTGAATTGCCGAAATTTCGCTGGAATAGAATAAATCTTATTGTTTTTACTTAGAACTTACAGACTTATTCTTAGGTAGGTAACAAAGCTCACCGCAGTGGCAATAAAACATTTTATGACAAGTGATTCTTTTCCGTATTCACAACAAAATACGCTCAAAAAGCGTCAATTGTCATAAAAATTATGATCGTCGCATATGCAGGTAAAAACAAAAATTGCTGTTTAAATATTAGTTTATTTGAATTTCGTTTACTTATTTTTAGAGTCAACTGAATTGCAGTGGATGAAATGCAAAGCATTGTGTTGATTATGACATAAAAAATGGAAAAACCAATAAAAAGCCATACCCTAGCCTGGAATCGAAGCCGTAATCCCACAGATGAGAGTCTAGCACGCTGCCACTAGGCCAAAAGCTTTACACCTCGTTTTGGTGAATTATATAGTTTTTTCGGTGTGACAATTAGGTTTGTCGCCTAGCTAAGAATAAGTCTGTAAGTCTGTTAGTCTACTTAGGAACGATTGGACGCTTTATAAGAAATAGTTAAGTATGAAGTTTTTCCACTCAGTAATATTTCGTTTCTTTTGTTTTTTATTTCTTTTTTCCTCTTTAATCTCGCACCTCAGATTTTATTTTAAAATTTATTTTGCAATTGGTCTTTAAAGGAAATGGAAGCTATTTGTTTTTGTTTATTTTGTTTTTAAATTAACATTTTAAAAATATAATAAATTGTCGCCTTTTTTTCTTCAATTCTGCACGGAATGTATGTATGTATGATTTTTTTGTAGGTATTTATAAAAATATTAACTAATAATTATATTAAAGTGTCATAGTCATGCGTAATATCTCTTAGGTCTTTTCTACTACAATTGTATTTTTAGTTTTTGGTAATGATTTAGCGTTTGTTTTTGTTTTGTTTTTAGAGACCTATTTAACATATACATATGTACTTTTTCTATAATCAATACCAGTAGACGAGGTTATAGTCTGGCCTATAATTCTTTTGACACTTTATGACATGAGCAAATATCTTTATCTTTTCATAAAATCTAATATATAGGTATATATATGTATTTCTTTTATATGTATGTACTTAAAATATATGTATATATAAATATATTTATTATATTTATGGTATATAATATATAACACAATTCAGCATTTCTTTTATTTTTGATTTTAAATTCTTTTCGTTGCCATTATTTTCAATGTTAGTTTCAGTTTTTATTAATTTGAGTTTTTACTTTTTGTTTTCACTTCTTCATATTTTGTTTGTTTACTAAAGCCTGCAATTTGTGCAATTGACTAAGTAGATTTGCATTTGAATCTTCTAGTGTCTCGACACGCTTTCTATAATCGTTATTTTCATTGACAAGTATTTCGACTCGACGTTCCAATTGATCCATGTATTCTTTCTTTTTGCGACGACTTTCTTGTGCGGATATCTAGAAATTAAAACATAATAATGCTATTACTTTAGAAAAGAAAGTTTTATAAAAATACGAAAAAAAATAAAACTGAAATAATATTCTTTGAGGAATTAAAATATTAATTTAGTATTATTTGTTTTGAGTAGGGATGGGAAACAATTCGATACTTGTCGATAATTATCGTTAAGAAGTAATATCGAAATGTATTGTCAAAAATATATATATCAGTGAAAATCACTGCTGCGACATGGGGAATTGTAGGGCACGTCATATTTTCTAGTTTAGGTCAGCGCATAACTTTAGTTTAAGCTAGTACTCATTGCGTCAACACGTACTTAAAGTATTTCTGCTAAACTCAATAAAAAATCTGATCTCAGAAAGTTTTTTAATGCCCTATTTGAATTACTTTCTTAATATTTATTGAGGAATAAAAGCAGGGAAATATTTGGCGCCTTTACTTCTCCGAACGAAACGTAACAGAATAGCTCTAAGTATTTTATTACATCTATAATGAAAACTTTTTGTTCCAATATTTTTGATCTCCAAAATATACATAGTTCCTTAGAAGGGTATAAAACGAGGCATAGAAATAATAGTTCTTAGTCATTCCTCGAGGGTCTTACTCTCTATTAAACGAAAATATAAACTTCTAACAAAAATTTATTTATTTGAAGTTATATATAAACAGGCTTAATGAACAAATGTAGTCATCACAACAACAATGTATATAGAGACGGGCAAATCAGACGGCCGTTTCGGAATCCGCCACAATTCCTCATCAGTGATCTTAGTGATAGTTCTTAATCTTTCAATATCCTATATAAGCTACTAATATTTGAAATCATAACCCAGAATTACGGATTTGATTCCAAATATCTTCACTGAATAGAGATATTGAAAGAAACTACCACTACCGTTCCATACATTTATGTTGTTGTTTTTTTCCCATTGTAGCTAGTCTGCATAACAGTTCGTTATTTGAAAGTCTAGTACATGGGAGAGTGTGTGTGTTTGTGAGAAAATGATTCTAGGTGTCATTTTTTCTGAACGGTCCCCATTCGATCAGTTCATGATAGTTTTTTTTTTTTTTAGGAGACTATGAAAATTAAATCTAGAGGTTAATTTTCAAAGTCATGACTTAAGTTCATGTCAATTTCGTTATTTGAAGTTATATATAAACAGGCTTAATGAACAAATGTAGTCATCACAACAACAATGTATATAGAGACGGGCAAATCAGACGGCCGTTTCGGAATCCG
Organism: Toxonevra muliebris; assembly: GCA_963691655.1. Lineage (NCBI taxonomy): Eukaryota > Metazoa > Arthropoda > Insecta > Diptera > Pallopteridae > Toxonevra > Toxonevra muliebris. The sequence goes on from OY829326.1 coordinate 69,494,168, forward strand.
CCACAATTCCTCATCAGTGATCTTAGTGATAGTTCTTAATCTTTCAATATCCTATATAAGCTACTAATATTTGAAATCATAACCCAGAATTACGGATTTGATTCCAAATATCTTCACTGAATAGAGATATTGAAAGAAACTACCACTACCGTTCCATACATTTATGTTGTTGTTTTTTTCCCATTGTAGCTAGTCTGCATAACAGTTCGTTATTTGAAAGTCTAGTACATGGGAGAGTGTGTGTGTTTGTGAGAAAATGATTCTAGGTGTCATTTTTTCTGAACGGTCCCCATTCGATCAGTTCATGATAGTTTTTTTTTAGGAGACTATGAAAATTAAATCTAGAGGTTAATTTTCAAAGTCATGACTTAAGTTCATGTCAATTTCGTTATTTGAAGTTATATATAAACAGGCTTAATGAACAAATGTAGTCATCACAACAACAATGTATATAGAGACGGGCAAATCAGACGGCCGTTTCGGAATCCGCCACAATTCCTCATCAGTGATCTTAGTGATAGTTCTTAATCTTTCAATATCCTATATAAGCTACTAATATTTGAAATCATAACCCAGAATTACGGATTTGATTCCAAATATCTTCACTGAATAGAGATATTGAAAGAAACTACCACTACCGTTCCATACATTTATGTTGTTGTTTTTTTCCCATTGTAGCTAGTCTGCATAACAGTTCGTTATTTGAAAGTCTAGTACATGGGAGAGTGTGTGTGTTTGTGAGAAAATGATTCTAGGTGTCATTTTTTCTGAACTTCAAATAACGAAATTGACATGAACTTAAGTCATGACTTTGAAAATTAACCTCTAGATTTAATTTTCATAGTCTCCTAAAAAAAAACTATCATG